>NKZX01000666.1:730000-1111122 GCA_002374535.1 Metschnikowia kamakouana
TTTAAGCTTGGTCAAGGAAGACTCATTCTCAAAGATGATGTTGATTACTGGCTGCAATTTTGGCTGTGGCCCACGGCGGCTCTGCACATTTTCGACCTTTTAACCCCTTACGATATTCAAACGGTTAGAGACCACAATCTCCCGAATTTCCTTACTTTGGTGCACGTGCTTGGGAGGGCTTTAGTGAAGGGCCTGAAAGGGCTAGACTTCCTGAATTGCGCCCGGATGCTCTCCAAGATCTTGCCGTTTTTGTTTGAGATGCAGGATTACGAACGTATTGAACGGAGGGTATTTTTGGACGATACTTTTGACCCGATGCTGTTTGCAAACAAAAACCAGTACACCAGGAACCACCCGGACTCGAGGTTCAAGCCGTGCCCATCTTCTCCCGATGCGCTAGCTCCGGCACTTACCATTGCTTTGGTGGAGAATTTGCTTGGTGGTGAAGATGGAATTTGGGAGGTTGGCCTTGGAAACCCCGGCCTGTATGCAGGCCCTGACATTGCAAGCGACGTTTCTCGTGCTGATACGCTCCGGCTTCTTCTTGTGCTTACATCGAGACAATTTTACGAGACTCCTGGCCTGGTCAAACGGACTGGAAATATTTTTTTGACGCTTTTGGTCACGGCTTTGGGAAAAGCAAACACGAGTCTGCTTGTGTGCAGTCTCACCAATATTGTGTGCAGGGCGGGCCGTGTATCACGGGGCGATTCCGGGCTAGAAGGCCTTCTGGGATCGACACTAGTGTTACGGCACTCTTACGTACTAATGTGTGGGCAGCTCTTGGCCAGCAGCGTGCTATATACAGTACCGCAACAACACCAGCAGCTTGTGTCCCAGCAAAGCAGCAGCAACATGGTCAGTGACCACTTCAGCATGCTTAGCACGGCGCACGACCTTTCATTTATCGCCAGTCATCTTTTGGCGATTTTACGCAGTCCGTTTATGGCCGAAAATGGCAATTCCAACACTAATTCTTCCGATGTGCATCATAACCCAAGCCCTCTATCGCTTTCGGCCATGCTTATTCTTCGGGAACTCTACGAAAACAATATCGCCTTCCAGGAACTGGTGGCTGCACGACTAGCAGTGAAATTGGTTCCGTGTGTATTGTACCACATTTATGCATACTATGACCGGCCCGAGTATGCGCATTCGGTCAAGCTAGCGAGCTGTTTCTTGGTGGATCTTTCTGGAAAAGAATCTCTTAATAAGCAGTTTCTCCTCCCCATGCAGGAGCAGTTCATGGAGCAGTTTCCGCCGGAATTTCGGGTGGGAAGCCCCGTTTCAACACGAGACTTTGCTGTGATGCATGTATGCAGGATTCTTTTGACCCTAGCACCACCACCACAGACTGTGTCCAAGTACACAGCACTCCCAATCAGGCAATTCCTTCTTCCCAGGCTCACCGAGTTCCTATACAACGTCATTCCATGCACATCCACCCAGATCCCCGGCACCGACCATGCAGGACAGAAACTAGCCAACATTAATCCTGGAGCAGGAATCTCCTACCGGGCATGCACACTAGTTAATTCAGTGGTATCAGCGTTTTCTACCCGGAGCTTTCTTGTGGCCAGCCCAAGTCATCCGCTACTCTTGGCCCTTCTCCTCCGAGCTCTATGCAGTACGGTCTCCAAAAACCCCAATCTGGCTCGAATGTTACTTGTGACCTTCTTAGAAAATGAAGCCATGTATGATAACATCTGGTCCACTGTGCAGGATCTTTCACAGTGGTACTTTCTGCAGTCGACTTTATATGAGGTGGAGACCATGGAGGGAGAAACCAAGGAAGTGGAGGAGGACAATTTGGAAGCCGGAGATGAAAAAATCGAAACTCCTTTTAAAGATAGCTTGCAAAATTCCCTAAATTCTTTGGGTTCTTTGGACAGTATGCAGGAGGAGGAAAGTGAAGATGGAGAAGATGGAGAAGATGCAGCCTTGACCCCCGTGCCTCCTGCAGGTATGTCTGAGCAAAGAAAGCAGAAGTGGCCACAGGAAACGCCCATAAGTGAAACGTGGGGAGGTACGGGTCTGCTCCATATCATCGTGGTGATTTTCATTCCTTTTTTGAAGCAGCTGCTTGGCGATCTCTGGTGTAAACGTGGGGAGAAGACAGTGGAGGAGTTGTATGCAGTCGCACAAGCAATAGGGCAGTGTGATCTTCAAAGCCAAATTGACAAGGACAAGGGGTTTCTCCACTACGATCTGTGGCCCGAAACACCCATACACACACTCTCACTTTCGTGGAATAGCGAGTCATTGGGGTGGCTAGCAGGTGTGGTGGGATGGGACGTATATGCAGGAGCAGACACGATTCGGAGCTACATTTCCGGAGACAAGACGATCATGGGCAACATATCATCGTCAATAGCGATGTTCACCAAGTTTGCATCCGGTTGGTCGAGTTTTGGCGTCAGTACAACTGGCGGAGGAGGAGGAGGAGGGCCAGAAGCAGCGACTGTGCAGGAAGACACCATGGCCTTCAGCAGCAATCTCTGGGCAGCAAGCAATATCCGGCTTTTCCAGGCCAAGGTGCAGGACAAACGACTCTTTGGGCTCCGGCTCAGCAGTGTTGGCTCTCCCGGTTCTGTGAATGAGCTCACATCTTCAATTGCTCGAAAGTTCCGGTTGGGAAGTCGGTCCAGTGCGTCCAGTACTGTATCAACCCCCACTGGATTCGAGGAAATGCCTGAGTTTCCCAAATTGACCAAACGTGATTCCGTCTCCTCGCTTCATTCTTTGAACACCCTCAACAGGGCCAGATCCCATACTCCACGCAGTTCCTTCAGCAATTCATGACCCAGAATAGACATGATGGAGACAAAGAAGAACCTTTGAAGCAGCTGGAGAAAAGACAGAATAATAATGGACTGGATGAATTTTACCGGGTGAAAAAGGGACGAATTATTCTATGATATCGAGTCTTGGTGTCCCTTAAATGTCTACTCAGTCAGCTCAAAACCTTGCAATCCCTAAAACTCCTAAGATATCATATCCAATCTGCTTATACACTACCGATACAGATATAGAATGAAACAGAGTACTATATATAGTGTTTGACAGTAGTATATCCGATATCAGTCCTGTATGAATGTCCTGTATATAGTCACATGGATGAAAGAAGCTTATTTGGAACATGACTCCCTCACCATAGGGTTTTTAAAGTTGAAATTATAGGGATGAGCTAGTCGGAATTACAAGATAAGCATATGCTTAAACGACCCCCGAAATTGTAGTGTGTGGGCAATGGAGAGGTGTACTTTTGGCGGCGTGCAAGTCACGTGACCTCGCCCGGCCGGAATTCGTCAATCCGGGGCTTATATCCAGTTCCGACCTATTGACTTAGGTCATTTCATCCTCGCTCCAAGAAATCGTTTTTAAAAACAGTTTGCGGTTTTGGAATAACCTGAATTTCGGCATTCCAAAATATCAGGGAGAAGCCAAAATAGTCAGTGTGTGGAAATCTACGAAAGGATGGGGATCCGTCACGTGACCATTCCGAGGGTAAAAAACGCAATGCGTAATCAAATGTATATCCATACTAGTGCTCTAGATAGAGTTAATGAATAGAACTACGACTATGACTGGAGTATATTTCTAGTGGGACACATTGTCTTATATGCAGTACCAGAAGTATAATGCTACAAAGTCTACCATTTACAGCCATTACCAACCATACAGGACGTACTCCATACTGTCCATAGAGTTTTTATATTCCGAGGTTTTTTTTTTTTTGGTTTTTCTGTGAGAGGTGTACGGGTTTCCTTGGCAATGTTGAAAACCCAAAGAAAGAGAATTTCCACATTGGGCACCACGGTATGACAAGAATTTTTATTCTATTTCAGTCAGGATTTCTGTGTGCAGAATGCATGTAATTTTGAAGTTTGCTTTAGATTTGGAGTCCAATCAAGCGTGATGATAGTCTATAAAACCCAGATCCTGCGAATATTCTTGTTGAAAAACGAACCAAGATGACTGAATGGGTACGTGCAGGAAAAGAAGCTATTCTGCAGGACACATTTGCAATCGTCGCGCATGCAACTCATCATACTAGAACCCATGTACATAAACATGAAGCCTTTGGGCCAAAAAAAAGGCTAAAAAAGAATTTAAAAAATCATGGAATTCTACATGGTATGCCTCATGGAAGTACGAGACGAAACATTGAAGAAAACTGGTCAGGATTCTATGGCAAGTGAACCCAGTGGACCTTGGACTTGTATCTGGCCAGAGAAACCTTCCAATCTTCTTCCAATCTTTTCAAATCTTTTCTAATCTTCTTCCAATCTTTTCTAATCTTTTCTAATCTTTTCTAATCGGAAATTTTAGATCCATTTTTATAAAAAAATTCAAGGCTTTCAAACCATCCAATCATGAACGAAATCCATTCTCCTCTCTCTCTCTCAGCCTAGCACTGCATATAAGACATATAGCTTACTTGTCTCCAGCAGTTCCAAAAAATTAGTTCCAAAAAAATAGTGTCATTAGTATCAAGACTAATTAAGTGTCCGTGTGAAACATTCTAGCCTTGAACTCGCCCGGAATCTTGTGCTGGTCGCTCTTATATACACTACAGACAGTCAGATGTCAGTTTCAGTATCAGTATCAGTATCAGTTTCAGTTTCAGTTTCAGTTTCAGTTTCAGTGTCAGTTTCAGTGTCAGTGTCAGTGTCAGTGTCAGTGTCAGTGTCAGGCTGGTCTATAATACAGACCTAGAGATCAAGAATCGACTGGATTGGAAGGAAGCAAGAGTTGGTTTTGACTAGAACGTCATACCTCTGGAAACCCTCCAAGACCAACTCTATGGTTCCTGCACCTGCTGGGTCTATTCAAACGTCTTGACTGACCAAGAATAAAAACCCAACGCCACTATCACTGGGCAACCTTCACTGGTTTCATACTGACTCATGCCTTAGATCACGAGGTCATGTCTATTGACCAATAATATCCAGCTGTTGTTTCTTGCTGGCTAGAACCACAATCTTCAGTTCTGACTCTTTGACTCTTTGACTCTTTGACTGCAGCCTGGAGATACCTTACCTTCTCCTTCTTCCTTTGGTGACCATTTCAAAGCCGTCTTCATCGATGATTGGTTCTTGTGGCTCAGGCTTCTGGTCAATCTCCATGGAATCTGACACAAGCATGGGCTCATCTTCGGACTCATCCCCCGAATCTTGGTCCGATTCGGGGTTATTGGGGTCTTCCTGTATAACCACATTCTTCACAGCTTGCCCGGACGCCTGCTTCTGCTGGAACCGATTATACATTTCATCCACCCGGGTATAGTTTTGTGCTTGGCACTCCCGGTACACCTTGATGATGAGATCGCCAATCACGAGCGCCGAGTCGTTGTCGATTTCCGTGTCGAACTCATCCACCATGGCATACAATAACGTCTCTTCAATCAACACAATATCCACTGCTTTTTCCTGAAAAAGATCAATGACGATGCCAGAAATCCAGTCTCTTTTGTCTGCAGACTTGGGGCCTCCCCACGAGTTCTCCACGGCTGTGGTGAGCTCTTCCCACTTATAAATGGCCATGCACACTCCGAGCTCGAACTTGGCCTGCTGCTTTGGGTCTTGGAACTGAAGGCTCTGGCCTTCTTCGGCCTGCACGTAGTCCGTGGGGTCGATCGACGTCATAAAAGAAGTAGTCCGGAACTGAGTCGGGATGGCTGAGATGGCTGAGATGAGACACCCAAAGACCCGTACCCCCCACATTTTCTCAGTCACGTGACACACCATTTATTCCAGCACGTGACACACTTCAGATCATATGCCCCACCTCCAAGTCCCTCCGCAAAACTCCCCCCACTTCATCCTCGGAGATGTTCAATGCAATGGTCCGGTGGCGTTCACTCCTCACATTCTGTTGCGTTAAAATGCCCTGGTCCACCAATTCATTCACAATGTAGTTGAGGTGGTGCATGCGCACGTGACGCCCTAGATCTCCATCTCCGTAAAGTAACGAAACAACACTGGCATCCTCGCCAAGGCCTTCCAAAAGCGGCCGTGTTTTCGTATCGAGCAGTAGCGTATTCTTCATCTCGTCCATCACATGTCCCAACGTATTTTCTCCACACCCAGACCTCCGCATCCTCAAGAGTATCCCCACCAATAGTAGCTTGGATGCAAACGGTAAGGTACCGAGAAACCGCGCTGTTGGCGAGTTGACCGTTTCAGCAATGGCCATTCCAATGTGTTCTGTTCTCACACTATATTTCTGCTGGTCCTCCGGGATCTCGGCCGTGTTTTCCGTCTCCAAATACTCCCGTTCAGCCATCTCCACGGCCCGTCTGCATATGGTCAAGGCTCTCCGGGCATCTCCACTCACTATGGCCACTTTTTTGGAAGCAAAACGCATGGCATCGGGTGTCACCTCCACAATCCTCTTGTTGGTCTCACTGAGCATTTTCAACCGGTGTTCTATGATCATCCCCAACTCCTCCTCCGTATAGCCTCGGAACGCCATTCGGCGGAGCCCTAACCGGGACGAGATCTTATTGGAAAACACCCGTTCGGGTAAATCCATGGTATTGGCCACGGCCAACACAATCAACTTGGACTGCAGGTACGTCGGCCAGTTGAAGAAGTTATAGATGACCTTCTGGTTTTTGGTCACCAACTGGTCCAATTCGTCCATCAAGATAATAAGTGGTTTCTTGATATCTTTCCCCCTCGAGAAGTACTCCTCCAAGAGAAGCGCAGCATTGGACGGAGTCACCTTTATGCCGGTCAAATGGTCCCATAGTTTCTCATATGCCGAATTGGGAGTCAAGAGCTTGAGTGAGTTGAGCTCCAAGAAGTCGAACTCGTCCACGTACCCACTCTGCACATTGTCACGGAGTGCAGCCACGACTTCCCGAATGGTGGCCGTTTTTCCCACTCCCGGAGTGCCACTAATGTAGAACGTGGTGCCCATTTTCTCCATTATAGCACTTTCCAAGTTCATATAAAGCTCATCGAATTGCTCTTCTCGACACGGCAAATGTGCCAATCGCGTGGACGTATGGAGCCTTTCCTTCAACTCACGGAAGGCTTCGGAGGCCGGGTTTTCAGCCAGCTCAGATACATCGGACGAGTCACGTGAGAACAGAGGTAAGCTCAGAAGTGTATTACCACTTTTGATCTTGAACCATTTGTTCACCGGCGACAACACGTTGACCACCTGCTGGAACACATCGGTGCGTTTGGCCGAGTCCCGGTTCTTTTTCGTAGGAGAATCCTTCAGTTTCGGCTCGGGCTTCCGAGGTTTCTTTTTCCTCGGCGTGGATACCGTTTCGGGGTCCAGCTCCGATTCGTCCAGATCGTCCAGATCATCCAGATCGTCTATTTCCGCTTCAGGCTCCGATTCAGACGAGATTTCCACATACAACACCTTCTTTTTCAGCGACGTCCGCTTCCCCACGGGTTCCAGAGCCCGTTTTCGGGGTGATACAATCTCCAGAGTCTTCTCTCGGATACTGAAAACTGCACGAGCCGAGTCCTTCGTCAAGAGATCCAACCACTCCACATAATCAAAAGGCATCGACACGTGATCCATATCAAGGTCCGTAGCACGAGAACAAAAAAAAGTCTCTTCACCTCCACTTTCTTGCTGGATCTGACGATTGCTCTTGATCTCCACCTTATGGTGGATTTTGCTAATGTCAACTCGGAGATTCTTGGAAACAAGCACCATTTCCAATGCTCCCATCTCCTCACTCTTAACATTTGCATTTTCCACCTCCACCTTTTGAACACTTACCAAAGGAAGAACCCACATTTCGGGTGTACCCAGAAGATCCATTTCCAAATTGGTAATCACCCCGAAAAAGCCATTGGAGGTTGGGGTTGAGTTGGAGGTGGAACTGGAGGCTGCTAAAAAAAGTAGGTCCTTTGAAAGTTCGGTTTCCACGAAAATAGCATCGCCAACCGATAAATTGGTTTGGTCAGATTCTCTGGAGAGAGAAAGCTGAGACAGTGGAGAATGGGCTCCTCTTCTGGTGCGGCGAGGGGGAGACGTTTTTGTTTCCGCCACCAACTGCACAATACGCCACCCTCCCAAATCCTTGTATCGTGCCATGAGGATCAGTAGAAGCGAAGAAACGAGGGAGGAAAGGAAGAAGGGATAGAGAGGTGAAGTGATGGGGAGTGTAGATGGCGATCTGATCTCAGTCGCACGGCCTGCATACAATCAAATGCTATAGTATCCAATGTAGGAGAATAGAGACCAAGAACTCCTATAGTATTGCTCCAGATCATACTTTGAGACAATGGATTTATGGAGGATTGCTTGAAAATGGGATATGGATTGGTGGCTGAAGGGGATCGAGCAGATCCGAGGGTGCGCGCCCGATTCGGCAGATCCGAGGGGGCTTATATACAGATTCCGGGGCTTATATCCAGTTCCGACCTATTGACTTGGGTCGTTGAATCCTCCAAACAAAAACCTCAATTACGGATTTTTGAACGTGAACGGGTTTATTATGTTTGAAAGACTAACATGTCATAGTATGAACTTTTAGAATGGAGTGGTGAGCCGGAAAGAGAGACACCCACTTTTGGACTTGCATGTCACGTGACCTTTCCGGGGTACCCTCGAAACTCATAGCTATAGTAGTATAATACTAGTATGATTATTCAATTAATAGATACCGAAATAATAGTACTGTTGAAGAGTAAGAAGTAAGTAGGGTCATAGATCAATTTGACTATTCTATCAATCTCAAAATTAGTTCTCTTATCCATTAAGGCAGTATGGTTGACTAAGTCATGGCTCATTTCAGTAGTACCACAGTCTCGAATTATGATTGACAAATGGTTTTGACTGCTGTAGACGAAGCATGATTGTCTTGTCTGATTGTCTTGTCTGATTGTCTTGTCTGATTGTCTTGCCTGATTGTATCAGGAAAAGATTCAAACTCCTTAGACTCAGACCAGACATTGACTGGTATAGACTTGAAGTTCATGAGTCACGGCCAGAATCAAACAGAATCAGAACCAGAGTCAAATAGAGTCACGACCGAAGTAGTCATGGAGTCAGACTGGACTTAGAGTCAGAGTCATCGCAAGAGTCCCACCCAGAGTCATACTCAGACTAGACTTGGTGTCACAGTTGAACCCAGAGTTCCCAGTCAGATTCAACTCAGCAGATTCAGACCCAGAGTCAAGTCATAGGCTTGAGTATGTGACTAGCGTCAATTTTCAGACGAGTTTTAGTTGCGATCAACCCACTGATCATGAATCAATCACCATTGCATCACTCCAAGGTCTGTTCCCTGCACATTGTCCTTTCCAACTGGTGTTCTTCCATCAACATTATTCTCATGACACCACTCATCACTGCTTATCTTTATGGATACCATGAATCCTATGGGACCTTCTAGATCCTATAGAATCATATCCGAGAGTATCCTGAATCCTTATCCTGGTAAGTCTTGTAGATCCTTCTAGATACCACATGATCTATGGAGTCCTTGATTCCTAAAAAACCGAGAACTCATTATGATCCTATACCTTGTAGATCCTTATGATACCTTGTAGATCATGTAGACTCTTATGAACACTTTGGAATGCTATGAGTCCTTCTTCCAACACTATGTTGGACCGGTTTGGACCAGCATTGACTGATCCAGTCGAAAGTCTCTAATGTCTCAAAATATTCCAGAGTACCCGAGGCCTCAAGTCTATCAATATCTTTATCCCAGAGTATCTTCCAGAGTACCCTTCCAGAGTATCTCCAGATATTCTTGAAAACATCTCTCAATGCTTCTCTTCAGGCATTCCTAAATATCTTCTAAAGACATCTCTGAATGTCTCTTAGGATATTTCTGAATATCTCGATTAGATATACCCATCATAAATATCGTATGGTCCCAGACCTTGGTGTATCAGAATACCTAGGTAAATACCCCGTCTATCCAATACCTGGACCTCTGGCACCTTTAGTCCTGATCAATACCTTTAACACTGATCTAATACCTTTAGTGCTGATCCAATCTCTGGACGGCTATACCTGGCAATAGCTCAATGTCCGTCTCACTTGTAGACCAAAATGGGCTCGCCCACATTGACAATCTCGTCAATATTCAACTTCAAGTCAAATGCCTTGGACAAGATAATCTTGAAAATCTTCTGCACATTAATGGAGTGGCTGGTGGAGCAGAAGATCACCGGCAGCCGCATGGCCTTGCCGAACTTCTTAGCCTGTACGGTGATCTCGTGCTGGTCCTGGGGCAGTAAGTCGATGAACTCGTCGTACTTGGTCCCCACGAGGAACGGAATGGCCGTCTTGTTGAAGCCACGCACCTGCCTATACCACTCTTTGATGGAGTTGAGCGTGGATTTGCGCGTGAGGTCAAACATGAAGAGAATGGCCACTGCATCGTTGGACACTAGAGGTAACATGTTGATGAACTCTTTTTGGCCGCCTAGGTCCCAGATCAGGAAGGTGATGTTGGTGCTGCGGATCTGGATTTTTTTGTCCATGAAGTTGACGCCTAGCGTCTGGATATAGTCCTCGTCAAACGAGCCCTCCACGTACTTGACCATGAGCGACGTTTTGCCGATCTGGGAGTCTCCTATGAGGCCCACCTTGAGGGCGACTCTGCAGTTAGTACCAATGAAAGAGAATGAGAAATGTCAAGTGGAAAAAGAAAGGAATATTGGGCGTAATGGCACATACTGGTTGCTTTGTTCCTGTTCCATGGCGTTGTTATTGTTGATCTGTGGCCTTGAAGTAAGCGCGACACACCGGTACACCACCAGACGACCCAGAGTACCACAGTACCAGACACAACTAGTATAGTATGATATGCAGGTATTATTTTTGGGATCAAGAGGTGAAGTGGGATATTTCTGGGATGGAGGATTCCAGAAACCACAAAGGTTGAGTTCTGTAGCAAAATTGAATGGTTCTGGCGTATATGCAGGTCAACCCTAATTAGTTACCCCACACCAGCAAAACCAACACTCAAATATTCCAAAGGAAATATTCGATATGTATGGATCCTGTCCAAAACAGTCCATAGAATTCTTCATAGGAGACTCAGAGTCAACTGACCAACAAGACTCTAGTAATTACACTAGACTAGATTATTCCAGGTGTCTTGGCCCAAATTAGTATCAAATACCATCACTAGACTTGTTAGACCCACGGCCATGAAGTACCATTGATGGGACTCCAGAAAATCGTCTTAGAAACCTCTTAACCTTGTTGAAATCCCACAACTAGAACACTCTTGTCCATTGAATCAATCACATATCTAGAATAGTAGACCACAACGGCCCATACCGAAAATCCAAACTGGTCTTTTAATTTGGACTCCCACAATTAATCTCTCATTGCAAGAAGAATTTCGCCAAGGACATCCCAAGATTCTTCATACTCGGACCAAGTTCAGTAGATGGAAGAGTAAACTCTAAAAGTCACAGTCAACAACCCACGGAAAAGCCATCTTCGAAATATCCAAACCCACTGAGATATCGATCCAGAGCTTCTTCATCGTATAGGCACTCACCCGAAGCATTATTTCAAGTAATTCTTTCTCATGGTCACTGTCCAGTAAAAGCTGGTTGGAGACTGTGGCATGGAGACTATGGGACTGTGGAATGGAGACTATGGAATGGAGACTGTGAAGAGGACTTAGTCTGGAAATCGTAAGTGGAGGTGATTCAAGCATCTATGGCCAGTCACATTTTAAAAGACACCCTATAAAATATTTTATATATAGAGGGAATGGCCTCCTTTTATAGTTGGAGGGTGCGTATCCTGAAACACATGCACAGTGATAAGGGGCTTGCAGATGGCTGCGAAAACGTCGCCTCACTAATATATAAAGGCCCCTCCCCACTGCGACTTTGGCAGCATTTTTTTACCAGTACTAATAAAACAAAGCCGAAAACGGACCTGGTTCACGTGGGTCACCTAGTGTCAAACCAGGCACTACATGAAAGGAAGCCAGACCAGCAATACCAAATACTGCCAGACATTGAGTGTTTGGCTGCTTGAGTACATTCTAGGGTGGGAGTCCAAGTGCCATAGCATTAAAAAGGGGGACTTCATTGATTGGATTCTGGAAACATGATGATTGTTTTTTTTCGTCCACCCACTTATCATAGTTGAAGCCTGGTCCCAACTCGCAAGAGTTGTTCAGAACTGAGTGAAGATATGGTAGAGGTCAATGCTGGAAAGAATCACGGTTGGATACCACTATAGAGTTTGACTAGACTCTTACACACCACTGAAACACCACTGAAACACCATCCAAACGTCACTCAAATACCACTCAAATACCAGAAACACCATCCAAACACCATCATTGCCACTATACTGGATCACTGTATCCTATATACTGTATGCTACATTCCTAATAATTAGTACTACACTTATATACTTCTGGAGATCCCCACCACCATTCATTACTGACTATTACTGACTACTACTTGATATACTACCATGGCTACATTTAGACCAGGCCACGAACATTGGAGGAGAGTGGTTTAAGTAAGTAAAGTGAGAGATGTGACGGAATCTTGGACTTATTGAAGAGTGGCTGCTTCAGACTGTTTCTGAGCACTTTTATACTAATCAGAACGGAAATTGGAGACTATAGATGTCGGATCCCGTCATAGTCTCCCAATAAACCGTGCTCTGGAAGGGGGATTATATGCAGGCATAAAGCCATTAATACCAGGAACTCAGTGAAATATTAGAGTATAAGGTATAAGGTATAAGGTGTTAGGGTATTATGAGAAGCTGCTAGAATGGTTGTGAGTACCGGTATACTCACTACAGAGACTATTTCTCAACTACTCTACTTTTATTCTTTGCCTGCATATAACCACACATGGTAGCTGCTATTGCTACTGAGATATTCACCGACTTGGACTGATATGGCACACTCTACTGCTATATACAGGAACATCACAATTACTAAAAAACTCAAAATTTCAACTCACTACAGGAATTAGATTAATACGAGGGTGTGTATTGGGTATTGAAGTGTTGCAGCCGTGTCCTGCACATAAACACCAATCGGTCTCATATCCCCCATCATGACTAGACACCACATCCACAGACCCGTGCATCCACCTCCATTGATCTATTCAAATAGATTCATACATACATACATAAATGTATGCGTCTCCAAAATTCACCCATAATGTCTGGTTGATTGTGTTGTTGATTGTAGGGCTGCAGCCCTAAGGTCACGTGTGCCACTCCAGACACAGTGCGCGCCAAAAAAATTCTTCACCACACAAAATTTCTCTCCTTCTCTTTTTTACTACACTAACAATGGCTGTCGGAAAGAACAAGAGATTGTCGAAAGGCAAGAAAGGAATGAAAAAGAGAGTCGTCGACCCCTTCACCAGAAAGGAGTGGTACGACATCAAGGCTCCAACCACGTTCGAGAGAAGAGACGTTGGTAAGACCTTGATCAACAGATCCACCGGTTTGAAGAACGCCGCCGATGGTTTGAAGGGCCGTGTGGTTGAGGTTTGCCTTGCTGACCTCCAAGGTTCCGAGGACCACTCTTACAGAAAAGTTAAGTTGAGAGTGGACGAGGTTGAGGGCAAGAACTTGTTGACCAACTTCCACGGCATGGACTTCACTTCCGACAAATTGAGATCTTTGGTCAGAAAATGGCAATCTTTGGTTGAGGCCAACGTTACTGTCAAGACTGCTGATGACTACGTTTTGAGAGTGTTTGCCATTGCTTTCACCAAGAGACAAGCCAACCAGGTCAAGAAGACTTCTTACGCCAAGTCCTCCAAGTTGAGAGACGTCAGAAAGAAGATGATCGAGATCATGCAAAGAGAAGTGTCCAACGTGACTTTGGCTCAGTTGACCTCCAAGTTGATCCCTGAGGTGATTGGCCGTGAGATTGAGAAGTCCACCCAAGCCATCTTGCCTTTACAAAACATCCACATCAGAAAGGTTAAGTTGTTGAAGCAACCAAAGTTCGACTTGGGTGCTTTGTTGGCTTTGCACGGCGAAGGCTCCACTGATGACAAGGGAAAGAAGGTTTCCTCTGGCTTCAAGGACGTTGTTTTGGAATCCGTTTAAATACTCAATATATAATGAGACTGTGTCAGTTTTAGGTTGGTACCAATTCCTAGTAATAAAGTAGGCTTTGGTTTAAAGTCCACTGGAATCTATAAATAACGTTCCTGCATACAATGTTGATAAATATTCCTGCACACAAGAACATCTGAACATGCATCAACAATCAACCGCAAGATCTATTGCCAGGACCGCCAGAACTGAACCCCCAGCTTATCCCGTAGTATGAGTAGATTGTCTTGTCTATATACAGTCCCGCCATAACGCTCGGTGACGCAGCGAAGCTTTCTCATTCCCGAGCTACATGCAGGACTCAGCCTCACTCCCCCCGACGCTTCAATACAGCAAGTACAATTTCTCCTCTAAGTACTCATTTCGCTTTTCTCCCACAATCTGTCAATGACAAGTGTATGTATATGTTTCAGGCGTGTTTCAGGTTGTAGAGCCATTGTGGCCTTCTCCGGCGTCAATCTGCACGTGATGGTGTTCCCCACTCTTTGTCCGTTGCTCAATTGTTTTCGTTGCTAAACCGTGTTTCTTCTGTGTTTCACCTGTGTTTCATCTGTGTTTCATCTGTGTTTCATCTGTGTTTCATGTTTGATGTTGCGACCATTGGCCCGTTCAATTGGTGTTCATAACCATTATGTTTTCATGTTTCATTGTGGTTTCATGTTGCTTTTCATGTTCATAACCTTGATGTTCTAGGCTTCATAACCATCGTGAGGTCTCATACTTTCTCATGGCTCATTCTCAATTCCACCATGTTTCATGTTTCTGATGTATGTCTAGATCCATGGTTCTCCTCAAGTTCTCCTCAGTTCTTCTCAATGTTACAGTCCATGATGCTCTGCGGTGGTTCATGTTTATGAAGGTCATGTTTATGAAGGTCATGTTTTTGTCTCATGTTCGATGATGTTATGTCCCGTTTAACATGGTATCTCATATCAGATGATGGTTCATGTCTCATGTCTCGTTCATGTTCTGTGATGTTCATGTCTTATGACTCGCGTTCTATGTCTATGATGCTTCATGTTTCATGGTATTTCATGTTTCATGGTGTATGATCTATCATGTTTCATCTATCATGTTTCATCTATCATGCTTCATGGTGTGTCATGTGTTATGGATGACGCCTCAACCACCCCCAATTGATACTAACCGCAGGAACGAAATTACGAGCCCAACGGCTCGGCAGCAAATAAAGACGACGTGGCGCAGAAGAACCGGGAGGCACGTGCTCAGGCTACCCAAGCCCGGCCGCCGGTGGATGGGTCCGACCGTCAGGAAAAAACGCAGCTGGAAAAAGTGGCCCTCAAGGCCAAGCCGTCTTTTGATTGGCAGTCCATTGGGTCGTGGGATACGAACCCCACCACCGACAAAATCAAGGCTCTCAAAGTGACAAAGGTTATTGAAGATTACGTCATCGACCATTTCTATGGCGACTGGTACTGGAACACCATCATTCCTGTGGGCGTGTGTTTCTTTGCGTACTCGTTTGCCCGGTATGGTTTCAGTGTGTTGTGGTTGTTGGTGGTGCTCTTATGTGCCAGCTCGGTGTACCGGGCCGAGTACCGGCGATTCAACCGGGATGTGCGGGACGATATGCTCCGTATCAACTCCTCCAACCGCTTGGAGGATGAGTTGGAGACCATGGAGTGGTTGAACTCGTTCATGGCCAAGTTCTGGGTCATCTATATGCCGGCCTTGTCGGAGATGGTGTTGTTCCAGGCCAATGAGATAATGAAGGACCAGGCGCCTGGCTTTGGAATCGAGGCCATTTCCTTGGACGAGTTCACCTTGGGCTCCAAGGCTCCCAGAGTGGACTCCATCAAGTCCTATACCAGGAAGGGCAAGGACCACATTGAAATGGACTGGGCGTTTTCTTTTACGCCCAACGATACTGATGATATGACCAAGAACGAGTTGAAGAAGAAGATCAACCCAAAGGTGGCTTTGGGAGTGACGATAGGCAAGGCATTCATCTCCAAGTCGTTGCCCATCTTGGTGGAGGACATGTCGTTCACCGGCCGCATGAACATCAAGTTGAAGTTGACCGAGAGCTTTCCCCACGTGAAGATGGTGTCGGTGCAGTTCTTGGAGCCTCCCATCATTGATTACGCCTTGAAACCCGTGGGTGGAGATACCCTCGGAATCGACATCATGTCGTTCATCCCTGGGTTGGCGTCGTTTGTCAATGGGCTTATCCACTCCAACTTGCGGCCCATGTTGTATGCGCCCAACTCGCTTGATATTGATGTGGAGGAAATCATGGCGCAGCAGTCCAATGATTCCATTGGTGTGATTGCATGTACGGTCAAACGCATCACCAACTTGAAGTCTACCACCGAACTCAAGGATAATGTGTTCAATCCATATGTTGAGATGAAGATTTCCAACAATGCGGCCATCTCCGAAAAAACCAACGCAAAAAAGAACACCACCAACCCGGTGTACTTGGACACAAAATATTTATTGGTGAATGCGCTTGAAAACAACCACTTGACCTTCAACGTGTTCCACTTGGTGCCGGACCAAATGGAGGATACACCTCTTGGCGTGGTGGAGGTTCCATTGGTGGATCTCTTACAGGAAGAAGTCCAATTGGGGGTCAGAAAGAATATCATTGAGTCTGGAAAGGTGGTGGGCCAGCTTGAGTTTGACTTGAGATGGCACGAGTCCTTGAAAGCGGATGTTTTGGAGGATGGCACTAAGGAGGAGCATATTGATACCGAGACCGGAATCATGAAGCTCTCGGTATTTGGAGCTGCAGATTTGGATGTGTCCAAGTCGGTGATTGGCTTGTTGAGTCCATATGCTGAGGTGTATGTGAACGGCGAGTTGATCAAGGTGTCGAGGAAGTTGAAGAAGACCAATGAGCCTTCGTTTGGCGTGACATTCGAGTCGCTCGTGACCCAGCAGTCCAGCACGCAGATCCAGGTGCTTGTGAAAGACTCGGCCGAGGATACGATTGTGGGACGTTTGGATGCCAATTTGCAGGACTTGGTGTTTGAGTCTTCCCGTGGCCAGCAATGGATCACTGCTCCTCCAACTACTGAACACGGAATCCCCGCCAAGTTCCGGATTGGGGCCAAATGGAAGGCGCTTTCTTTCGATGACGAGGAGTTGAATATCCAGACCAATGCACCTATCGGAGGCTTGAGACTCCACTTACGCCATTGCGAAGGTTTGGTCAACTTGGAGTCCGTGGGAGACGTGGACCCATACGTCCGCATGGTGCAGAATGGTAAATTGAAGTGCAAGACGCCAATTATTGCCAACACCTCCACGCCTTACTATAACCAGGTGTTCTTCCTTTCGGTGACCAACGAACACCAGCACGTGCTCTTGGACATCTTGGATGCAGAGCCCGAAGGAAAAGACCGGCCCTTGGGATCGTGTGCTATTGCCGTCAAGGACTTTTTGAAGAAAAACCTGGCCGGTTACTTCCTTGGCTACGATGGCTCGGAAGAGGTGATTGAGCAGCCCGTGCTCTACAACGGCAAGTCGTACGGGTCGATGTTCTACTCGGTTTCGTTTATCCCCACGCTTCCAGTGTACACGCGGGCACAGTTGGAGAATCTCGACGAGGTCGAACGGATGAAGAAGGAAAAGGCGCAGGAAGAGCAGAAACGGCTCGAGGCCGACGAGAAGAAGTTCAAGGAAAACCCTGACATGTACGAGTGGATTGATATGGAGGACGACGTGATGCCCGATGCCGACAAAATCGAGATTCCCTTGGAAAAGGCCATCAAATACCGCTCTGGAAACATCATCGTGCAGATTTTGGGAGGCCAGTTCAACAAGCCCGACTACTACGTGCACGTGTTATTCGATGACCACGCTTATCCTTCCAATGTGACTCCCAAGTGTGAGAGCAGAGAATTAAGTGCCCATACCAAGGCCGAGGCGTTTATCCGGGACTTGCCCAACTCGAAGTTGATTCTCCGGATCGCCAAGAAGAGAGACGTGGAGGATGACAATGAGATTGTGGCCGAGAAGATCTTCCCTACATTAGAGGTGTTGGAGAAGTCTTACCGTAAGCCAATCAAGCTCAAGGTCAACGCGAAGAACTCGGTGGATGTGCAGTTGGAGTTCATTCCTTCAGCAGCCAAGTTGGCTCCGTTGGACACGGTGTTGGATGTGGGACACGTGAAGTTGGACATCTTGGGGGCCGAACACCTCCCTTCTGCAGACAAGAACGGCAAGTCCGACCCGTTGTGTGTGGTGAAATTGAACGGCGTTGAGATTCACCGGACTGATAAGAAGAGACGCACCTTGGATCCACTTTGGAACGATTCCATCGATTTCCCCATGTTGTCCCGGTCCAAGCAAACGCTTCTTTTGGAGGTGTACGATTGGGACTTGACCCATGATGACCGTCTTTTGGGCCGGGCCAACTTGGATCTCTCCACACTTACTCCCAACAATTCTACACACTTCAAACTGGATTTGGACACGCAGGGAGCTCTTAACTTGAGGGCCACCTTCAAGCCCGACTACGTGAGACCGGCCTTATCAAAAACAAACGGCTTGCCTATCAATTTCGGCGACATCACGGGTGCTCCGCTCAAGGTTGTGGGAGGAGCAGCTGGGTTGGCCGGAGACGCTGTTGGAGGAGGAGTTGGGCTTGTTTCCGATGGAATGGCCAAGGGCACTTCCTTCTTAAAGGGTCTTGGTAAGCACAAGAAGAGCGAGGATAAGGAGAGAGAAGAGACCGAAAAGGAGGCCAAGGCAAAGAGGGCAGGCAAGGACAAGAATGCAGGAGAAGAGGACGAAGATAGCGATGCAGTCTCTGATACGGCCAGTGAAAAGGCGAGACAGGAAGAGGAAGAGGAAGATGAAAAGGAGGATACCAGACAAGGTGCACCTGCACCCGAGGAGCAAATGGAGCATAGTGAAGCCCCGGAATTGAAGAATTCTGTGCCCAACGTGATTCCTGATTTGTTACCTCCTCCTCAAAAACCAAACGGAGCCAATGGCCACCGCAGAACTGTGAGCACATCCACCGAGGTCAGCTCCATCAAGCTGGGAGCTATTGGCGGAGCCGGAATTCCTGGTCGTGTGAGTATCGTGAGTGCCAGTGGGTTCAGTGGCCACGGCTTGGATGTCAAGACGTCGTTGGTGGTGGGAGGAAAGAATAAGGATCTCCACAAGACCAGGACATCCAAGACCAAGGACGGAATTTGCTCGTGGAACGAGTCTACAGTCTTTAAGGCTCCGACCGAAGGAATGTTGAGTTTATGTGTTCGAGAACGCAAGACTTTTGGCAAGAGCACGACGCTTGGTAAGGCTGACATTGCTTTGGCGGAGTATGTGGATTCCGATGCTACTCATACTGTACAGGTTGGAGAGGGCAGTGTGACGTTCCATTTACGGTACGTGACCACGCAGTTGTGATTGTCAATACACGAGTTTGAAATATATGCAGTATTTAATCTTAGTAGCCGATATTTTTACCGGGTGTTTTTGAAGTGTTTTGAAGTGTGTGGATAGGATTCGCTTGTAAGAGTTCCGGGGAGCCTGTATGCAGGCGCCGAGGGCTATATACAGGTTCCGGGGCTTATATCCAGTTCCGACCTATTGACTTAGGTCGTTTCATCCTCGCCAAAAAAATATAAAATGTTTCAATAAAGTAATGGATGAGTTGTTACGGGGTTACGGAAGATCTGGAAGTCTGGGGAGCCTCAAACATGGCGTGTGGCACCTTTGGCTACATTCGAGGGTGGCAGTCACGTGACCATTCCGAGGGCACTTTCCGGCTTTTCAAGCCATACGCTCTAAAGAAGCAAAAGTCCATATCACGTGGCTACAAACAAAAGTAGGCCACATTAACGTAATTATAAACGCAAACGGGCGGGTTGAGAGCATTACCATTCTATCACGTGCCAATGCGCACGTGTCATTCACGTGACTGGACAGTAAAGTTCAACTTGGTATAAACTATTTCTTACACATCGCTTGACAAATCAGTGGCAACAATGGCTTTAGCTTTCTGAACATTAAAACTTCAAACGACGCCCTGCATATAAACCCCGATAAGAAGTACCTGCATATAACCCCCTTAGGCCAAACTCAAAGAATGCACAGAAATTCAAACTCACCGATTCACATTCTAGTCAAATCCAAATCGTATACATTTCAAACCCTAAAAAAGTTTGTAGCTCCAGTAAAAAGTTCCCCGAGTGAAAGGTAATGAAAGTCCCAGTCCATAGTCTACTCTATACCCAAGCCAACGCACTATGCAGTCTTCAAGATTAGTACTCTAACCGAAGAGTATTATGCCGGATCTCACTAACCAATTTCAGAATCAGATGGTGTCTTCTAGACTACTATACAGGACACTATACAAGACATTACTATTATACAGGACATTACTATTATACAGGACATTACTATTATACAGGACGTTACTATTATACAGTACATTACTATTATACAGGACGTTACTATTATACAGTACCTCACCATTGTATTCAGTACAGTGGCCCGTATCGGCGCGATTTAACTGTTCCTCACCACCACCCCACAGTACCTCCAGTATTCTTAGGAATAATTCTAGCCCAGAATCCAATGGCACTGCATCCTAGTGCATGACATGCGTGCGAGAGAGCATGCCGTGTTCTCTCGGCCAATGAGAAACGGAGGTTGTCACCGTTCCCATGAAAGTATATAAGAACTAGCAGGCCCGCCTAATGCATGATTCGCCAGAGATCCCTCTGAGTCATCAAGTATTCGAATATACACTTGATACGTTATAAACCCACCTGCTTAAGTTCTAGCAGTATTTGCTCCCACAATACACCACAGTCTATCATTTACTTATAGTATGGATACTTATATTATGGATACTTATATTATGGACACTTATATTATGGACACTTATATTATGGATACTTATAGTATGGATACTTATAGTATGGATACTTGATTCCATAACATACTATGGAGTTTACCTATACTATCTATGCAGTAGCTGGGTCATATAGTTATACACAGGATAGAGAAGGACAGAAGGAGAGAAGGACAGAAGGACAGAAGGAGAGAAGGAGAGAAGGACAGAAGGACAGAAGGAGTAGGCTTTACAATGGGAAGTTTAAACAGTGCCACCAAATCAGGAGTTTCACCAAACCAGGAGTTTCAGCTCGACAAACAGAAGAGGTGCGGAATGGTACATTTACAGATGACTATCAAATCTACGCTACTCAGGACCAACGAGGTTTCAAGAATCTTAAGAAATCAGAAATCAGGAATCAGGAATCAGAAATCAGAAATCAGAAATCAGAAATCAGAAATCAGGAATCAGGAATCAGAAATATCCCGATCGGGAAAGTGGAGGAAATGTACAGATTTTCTTCCACTTTTTCTTTCTTTCTTTCCTTCTTTTCTTTCTTTCTTTTCTTTCTTTCTTTTCTTCGTTTGGAAGAGCGGTCTGAGTGGAAAAAGATTAAAAAAGATTGAAGATCCAAAAGTTCAAAACAGAAACTTACATTGTATAATACACCATTATCAATACCAATAACTTGGGACAGTATGGTCACGAGTCAGTACATCAGTCCATAGACTCATGCCTTTCCATAAGTCTTTTATATGGAAGGAAACTCCCCAATACCCAAAACAGTGCTCGTGACGAAACAGGACCCCGAAAAGAAATTGGAGATTCAGAACTCCACAGAAGAAATTTGGGCTCCACCGTGATGCTGTGAATATCAATTACTCAGTATTCGTGGTCCACTTCCACCCTACCCTTGGCACGAGGGTACACAATGGAGTTCTCTGTCTTAAGCCGGAGATTTCGCCCCAGCTTGTCTATGCTCTGGCTTTTGTTTGACCACCTGCCGGACCACGCATCGGAGTTGGAACAATAGCTCTGAAAGTAGCGCTGGTATTTGTCTCTTTCTCCTCCTCCTTAATATTTGACAGAGTCTTTGATATGTATGTGAAGCGGAAAAAAACGTCTTCTGCTAGAAACATCCCATGAGCTCTAGAATCGAAGACTCACGGAGAATTTGAACATGGAGCTGTGGGGTCAATGGAAGCGATACCACGTGACCTTGAGTGGAACGCGCAGTGCAACACTATGCAACCCAACCTGAATACATCAAAATCAAGTGTACAATGGGGCTAGTTGGGTGTTGCCACGGCCAGAAAAAGATTCAGTGTGTTGAGCCCGCCCATGCGATTGTTTCAACCCAGGATTGTTTTATGTCTTGGTTTGACGATCCTCCAGATGTGCATGGTGGTTGGCTGCAAACGCACCAGTCAACGGAGAAGAAGGCGAAAATGGAAATGACTAGGGAGTAAGACTCCACAAGTAAGAAACGCTTGCTGGCCAGAAATTAAAAAAGGTGTTATTAATATGACTGGCCTTACTCTTGGAGGGATGGCGAGTCTCTGGAAGTGTGTTACGGCTGAGGAGATGGCCGAGATTGCAAGGGCCATTTCTTGTAGAGACCACAGCCAAGGTCTAGTGGGATGTACGGGGGTATACTCCCTGGTAATGAGGTACATTCTTTGCAGTATCTTGATAGGGATAAGATCCCTGGGGTTCCCGAAGCACAGGTGTAGAAGCACAGGTGTAGAAGCACAGGTGTAGAAGCACAGGTACAGAAGCACAGGTACAGAAGCACAGGTACAGAAGCACAGGTACAGAAGTAGCAGTTCCGCAGATAGAATTAAGAAGTCAAATGTACAATTGAGGTGATAGAAATTCCAGTTGAGTTCCAGAATATCACCCGGATTGCTGAATATGTTGGACCCAATTCTGGTGACCCAAGCGTGTTTTCTCATTTCTCTTGATCGTCGATCTATCGACTCAATAAGAGCTTTCTACCAATCGTATACTTTCAGAATGTGCACATTTGAAAATATCCTCTTTCCATGCTATAGTTCAAAGCCGGTACTGCACATACTGGCCACTATATTTGGTGCTCATGTGGTAAGACTCCTTGCTACAAGGTCCCATGTCAAGTGCACGTGATAAGAAAGCCAGGAACCTTATTAGATGAATAGAATAGAATAGAATAGAATAGAATAGAATAGAATAGAATAGATAGGAAGGCTTCAAAGATACAAGGACCTTCTGTGTTTTTTCTAGCGTTAGTAGGCTCCCACAGCAGCACCAAACCATTCCGATAGTCCTCTGTCTGAGTGGATTTTCATCGGTGAATCACCTTTCTTGTTCCATGTGAGTCCCATTTCTCAATTCTCATCTCAATCTCATCTCAATCTCAATTCTATGCCCATTCTATGCTCATTTTCTCAATTCTATGCCCATTCTCCATTCCCAAGGTCAAATGAATTTTGAAAAATCGGTTAAACCGGTTATATTCTATTTTAAAGAATTCAAGAACAATTAAAAAAGAATTTAAGAACAATTAAATAATTCTTGGTTTTACAGACTCGCATTATTCCCCGGTTGTACCCTCATTAGTGTAAACTACGAACCTCAAGGGACTCGGTTTAATCCTAATTCTTAAATAAAGAAATTAATAAAGAATAACTTCAAGAAATTAAATAAATAAAAGAGTAGTTTATGATAAAGGGAATAAATAAAAGGTATAAGAGAATCTTGAAGAAACCTCCTCCAGCCTTTTCTTCTCATTCTCAATTTATGCACTGCCACTGAAGTACCATTAGTAGTGTAAGTATAATTGGAGGGCAATTTGAGTAGAGAGGAATATGGCAAACGATACATTAGAAGAAGTAACAGTGACTAGTGCAATAGCAGTGTAGAAGTCAGGTAGTCTAATTTTATAGTGGTATGGCGCAGAGCCTGTATAGAATGGATTATGCCTTGATACCCACTCACTTCAAAACGTACTCAGCCATTTTTCTTGGACTCTGAAAACACCATTGCAATGTCCGGAATTCCAGCAACTTGGCGAATCCAATTTTAGCCCGAATTTAAAGGAAAAAGAGCGCTTTGCATTGGGCCTTTTTCTGCTGAGGTTGCCGGGTGTACGGGTGTAGGACGCGTGTTTAGTTCCATTTCCGAGGGTTGCAGCCATCCACCATAAACCTGGCCAACCAAATTAGTCAGAAACATGATAGTGTTAAATTTATGAACACGTAATCCTTCCTGAACCTCGTATAGTCACAATCATGTAGCAACCATAGGATTGGCATTATCGTAGAATCAGACTATAAGACCATAGTATATATATAGTAAAATATAGCCATTTATCATTTTGTATGTACTCTTGTTGGAAACGGCGAGGACTCCCGTGTCACGAGCCCCTATGTGCCGGATCCGGCTGAAACAAGGGACTTTTACATATCACTCCCGGTCAAACTCCAATGGGACGATTCAGAGTCTCTGCTGGAACTGGTGACGAGTTTATGGACATCCAACGAGATCTCTCCGATACAGGATCCAATGAGATGCGGTACAAGATCCAAAGGGGTTAATGGGAGGCTGCAATATTGGCTTTGTGGACGAATCTCAATGGCTTTGTGGACGAATCTCAATGGCTTTGTGGACGAATCTCAATGGCTTTGTGGACGAATCTCAATGGCGTTGTGGACGCACTATATAAGGAAGAGTTCCCGCTCAGTTTTGAAGAGTACAAAAGCTACTGCTTGTGATAGGAATAAGAGTTCCCGATGAGTGGGAAACGAGACTCTTATGGACTAGACTGATGGTCTAGATACACTACCAAATCCCATGGAAGATGGGGGTTTGGATTCTTTTTTATTAAGAAGATCGATGAAAAATTGGCGCGGTTGATTTATGGTTGGATTAAGGTGTGGATGGGTGCTACCCCCGGAACGCAAGTGCGCTTCAAGGCCGGATCTGGGCCGGAACTGGAAGGACATCCCACTATAAATACTGATACCGAGGATATTTTTTACTCCAACAAACGAGTTTTCATGTCCGGAATTCAGGCGTTTCAAAAATATAATTTTTATAGACTAAAGTTGGAGAAAAGGTGGTTTTGCATTGGGCCTTTTTCTGCTGACCTTGTCTGGTGTACGGGTGTTTGCTCCGTCATTTCCGAGGGTTCCGAGGGTCCCTCTATTCTCTCCCACCCCTCGAGTCCATCAAAAAAAAGTCATGGAAATTCTCCTCAAACCCCAACTCGTTGTATAAAAAACCAGTTGGCTACAAAAGTTCAGTGCTTAAAGGAGTCATGATTGGCCAATGAGGCTTGTGTGCAGGATCACCAAAACATTTATGTTAACGTGCACCCTGTATGCAGTACTGTCGCCATGTATAGTATGATAGTAGTGTAGTAATGTCTAGTCTGCAGTAGAGTAGTAGTAGTCTGCAGTACTAGAGGTTTAAGGTGGTCATTTAGTGTAGTGGTATTTCGGTGCGCGGTATGCAGTACGGGGAATATAGTGAGTAGTAGTGGTGATGTATGGTGGTGGTGGATATAGAATGTAGTGTATGGTGGTCATGGCAGTACCAGAAATACCCCATGCCCAGATTTACCTAGGAATGGGGATTAATTTTAAAGGTGGTGGAAGGGAGAGTGGAGGCTAGTTGTTGCAGTCCTGTGGGGCACGTGACCGGTGAGACTGCTTTTCCATTCTTGGGCAGAGCGCGCACCCGTGCACCGCGCCATCTGCAGGCCGCGAAGCGAGAAAAAAAAATCCCGAAAGAATTTGCATACACCTGAAAAAAACTCATAGACTCCTGTTTTATTCTATCACCAGAAACTAGACAATATGAGCCAAACTGTATGTTTTTTCTCCGCACTCAATGCAGTCATTCCTGAAATAGTCCTATCCTTCATTCCACTTATCCTGTCTTTAATTAGTGGTGTCTCCCTTCAGTGGCTGTCAGTGGATACTAGATAGTCACACAGATAGTTGGTGGCGTGTCACGGTCACAAACGTTTAGATGTTTCAGATGTGTTTCAGATGTTCACATGTTCAGATGCTTCTGACGTTTCTGACGTTTCTGATGGTCTCCTGAAGGACATGTCAAGGAGCATGTCAAAAGTCAGCATCCATAGCCGCTGACCACTATGACAAACCACAAATGTCCACTTTGACAAACCGCCACTGCCCACTATGACAACCACCACTGTCCACTATGACAAACCACCCGTAGTACTATTTCCTGCTTAACTTCATATACTAACCTCAGGCACCTCGCACACACAAGTTGCGTGCCTCGATTGTTCCAGGTACCGTGTTGATTTTGTTGGCCGGTAAATACAGAGGAAAGAGAGTCGTGTTCTTGAAGCAATTGGATGACGGCGCTTTGTTGGTGTCCGGTCCTTTCAAGGTCAACGGTGTGCCTTTGAAGAGAGTCAACGCCCGTTACGTGATCGCCACCTCCACCAAGGTTTCCGTGGGCAGCGTGGACGTTTCCAAGTACAGCGCCGCATACTTTGCCAAAGAAAAGACCGACAAGGCCGAGAAGTCCGAGAAGGACTTTTTCGAGGACAAGGCCCCAAAGAAGGAGGTCAAGGCCGAGAGAGTTGCCGACCAAAAGTCCGTGGACTCTGCTTTGTTGTCTGAGATCAAGAAGACCCCATTGTTGAAGCAATACTTGGCTGCTTCTTTCACTTTGAAGAAGGGCGACAAGCCCCACTTGTTGAAGTTTTAAAGGCTTAATCTGGCTTTAAACTGACCCGTGTATTCTCTGTATATTTAATACACCCCGAACAAATCATTGTAGAGTGTGAGTCTGGAAATGTGTAGTGTATAATAGCTGCTCATGGTCACGTGACCTGCAGATGTACAATCTGCTCCCCATTTTTCACAGAGCATGCTAGAGTATAGAGCAGTCAGTGAAGTAGTGTTCAGTGGACCTAGTTTTACTAGTGTCGAATAGAGTAGCATTCATAATCAGTCAAATAGTAACAGCACTCTTTGCTATTGATTACTAGCATGGTCCTGGTAGACAGAATGGAAAGAAACGGAATGGAGGAAGAATGATGAAGTGCAATTCATGTGCTAGTAGTATAGACTACTGTACTATACTCTGCAGTATAGAGCAGTATACAGTGTATAACATAGCATGGGAATATTAAAAATAGAGGCAATGACTCGATTCAAGGATGCAGAATCCCAGATCCATTCTCTAATTCCAATTTCCCAAAATACCAATCATATTCGCTGTAGAGGCACTGGACTGACAGTGAATTGACCCCAGATTCCTAGCCAATGAAGTGCTTGGGATTCTGTCTCGAATTTCATGGTTTGACTTTGAGTGAATTCTATCTGAGTAAACATAGAATATGGTACACCACAGAGTGACTGAGTATGAGCCTAATAATTAGTATAGCATATAGTCAGGATATAGTATGGATTGAGCATGACTAGAGTATAGCAAGACCATAGTAGTATGTTATGGAATGAGTATTGGATCAAATCAGGATATAGTATAGGACAGTGACTGACTAAGTTAACACAATAGAGTCTAGGCTGCAATATAGTATACTATAGAACATGTTAGTATAGGTAGTATGATATAGTATGAGAGACAATGACTTTGCTTGAGTATTAGTACTTCGTTTGTTTGTCGAGATTATGGATATCTGGGAGACTTGCTCTTTATTTTGCGTCAAGTGCAAGGCCACGAGTAACAAAGGCTTGTTTGCATTGATTGGCGGCTCGTATAGAATGAGGATAAATAAGTTTATAAAAAAAGGGGTAGGGGGAATCGCAGTCCTTATATATTTTTTTGGAATTGCAGCCAATGCTCATGCATGTCGCCACCAGATATGCACATCCTGAAACCCCCGCACCAAATTGCAACCAACCGAATATAAAACCGCGTGTCCCCCCCTTATTTTGCCTACTGCTTTTTTTCCTCTCTACTCTCTAATTCTAGGTTAGTGCTCTCCTCCTAGGTACATGCTGTTGGATTAGAGTGTAATGCTGCACCACAGTCTACACCACCATACTACATTGATTACACTGAGTGGTTAAGCACTCTGGTATGTACTACTATATTATTCTAACAAGTACCAATGGATTACTACTATTACGCTATTATCATATGATGTACTTCTGGTGGCTTCCGGTAGCCATAAATACACTAAACCGTTCCAATATTGCAGCCAAATTTAAAGCAATCACGGAGGTGAACTCCCTACACACAGAATTGAAAGCATAATCCTGGCATTTCGAGGACTGGATCTGCAGTTGATAGAGAGAATCTGATCTGCCCGACTTAGTTTTTTAGGATGGGACAGAATAGCAGTACAGTATAGACGATGGAACTTATATGACAGGGGTTCAGTTGGGATTATATGGCTTGGCACTTCTATACAGCTCCGGAATGGATATGTTTCAAAAAATCAGAAATAAGAAATAAGAAATCAGAAATCAGAAATCAAAATATCGGTGGGTTTAGACCGAGTCATTACTCCAATCAGATCTGATATCGTCAGTGCTATACTCTGGATCACCATGGAGATTTGAAGGTCTAAGGATGAAGAAGCAGAAAAATACACTGGTGAGTTCAGCCAGACGGAACTCCACTTTACCCGAGGATGTCATTAAACCCATGCAGCCATGTGACCTCTACAGTGGAGTAGAGTAGTGTAGGAGTCCAGAATGGCCCAACTGGAGCTCCCTATGCAGGCAAAGATGGAGCAGCACTCCGGGTTCTTCCCAATTGATGATTTTTAGACACTTGCACTCGGCGATCCGGAGTCCATCACTACGATGGGCTCAATGCCCTGGAACTGTTGGGGCCGAGACCCAAACAGTAATGGAAGTCTAGTCGCCAATTTCTGGGTAAATCCGTACACCCAGCCAATGTTCCAATACTCGTTTACTGGTGGCCAATAAGAATCCATGATTGACCTGTATATTACCTTTTCTAGTATCCAATAGATTCTAAGAATGTTAGTTAACTGGTCATGATACTTACGTAGTCTGATTTGTAGCAGTAGAGTGGAGTGGAAGAATACTTGATTTGATTTGATTGGTGGAGATCGCAGCGACCGGAATTCCCCAGCCATAGGACTGTATAAGTGCAATGTGTAATTTTTTGCACACAAAAAAGGTTCATTGTGACGGCCGGAATTCAAGGATTCCAAAACATCGCCAATTTATGGATTGTTGGCGAAAAATGGGGCTTTGCATTGGGCCTTTTTCTACTGAGGTTGCGCGGTGCACGGATCTTTTGGCGCAGTGCTCGCGACTTCCGAGGTTTGCACCCATTCTACTCCAGTGTATCCCACACCACCAAGTATTATCATTATTCAGAGGGTACTGGCCAATCTAAATAGGTGGGAATTCTTGGCAACCCAGTCTTTTTGTTATTGCACTCCAGAAGACATGGTACAGTATAGTATAGTATAGTATATCACAGTACAGTATATCACAGTACAGTATATCACAGTACATTACAGTACAGTACAGCACAGTACAGTATAGTACAGTACAGCACAGTACAGTACAGTATAGTAGAATTAGTTAATAGAATTCCGAATATAGTATAGTGTAGTGTAGAGTAGAGTATAGTATAGTATAGTATAGTATAGTATGGTGGAGTGCGGGAGTGCATGCAGCGGAAGGGCTAGAAAATATTTCTCTCATCTCATCTCCCCACCACCATGTCTTCGTTACTCCCAATCAGCACGTACAACTTGGCGCTCGAGCCGTTCAACCCTCTTCCTGCATTGGATGAGGATTTCCCCGTGACCGTCAGATTGACCATGGCTGCCTTGGACCCCGAGGCCGTGGACGATAAGATGGAGCCTTCCACCATTAGAATCTTAAAGAAGGCCAGACTCTTTGAGGACCTGGACCTGGAAGACGATGAGGAAGACGAAGACGAAGAGGAGGATGAATTGGATGAGGAGACCGAAAAGAAGGAGAAGAAGGAGAAGAAGTCTTCGGATGCTGGGTCTGATGCTGGCTCAGATGCTGGTTCTGATGCTGGTTCTGACTCCGATGAGGAGGTGGATGATGAGATCGAAGAGTTTGTTCTCTGTACTCTTTCACCAAAGGTGCAGTTTCAGCAGACACTCGACTTCACCATTTCTCCCGACGAGGAGGTGTACTTTGTGGTGACTGGCTCGTACCCCGTGCACCTTTCAGGAAACTACGTGGAGCACCCTGCAGACGACGAGGACGAGTTCGACTCCGATGAGTACGACTCTGACGATTTGGACGAGTACTACGAGGATGCTGAGGGAGACTACAACTTGACACCCGATGAGGATGAGTTGATGAACATTGAGGACTTGGAGGACTCGTCGGATGTGGAGCGCAAGATCGAGGAGTTGGTGCAGCAAGATGAGGCCCAAAAGGGCAAGAAGAGGGCTGCCAAGGAGGAACCCAAGGAGGCCAAGAAGCCAAAGAAGGAGAAGAACGACAAAAAGGCCGACAAGTCCGATAAGAAGGTGCAGTTCACCAAGGAGTTGGAACAGGGCCCTACACCTTCAAAGGAGAAGAAGGAAAAGGCCGACAAGAAGTTCAAGACCCAGACTTTATTGGGAGGAGTGGTGACGGAAGACCGTAAGGCCGGAAGCGGCGCCGCAGCCAAGTCCGGTAACAAGGTGGGAATCCGTTACATTGGCAAGTTGAAGAACGGAAAGGTCTTTGACAAGAACACTTCCGGCAAGCCGTTCGTGTTCAACTTGGGCAAGGGTGAGTGCATCAAGGGATTCGACTTGGGTGTGGCCGGCATGGCCGTGGGTGGAGAGAGAAGAGTGATCATTCCAGCCAAGATGGGCTACGGCTCGCAGGCCTTGCCAGGCATTCCCTCCAACTCCGAGTTGACTTTCGACATCAAGTTGGTTTCTCTTAAGTAGACATTCAGTGGTCTAGTACCGGCAATAAACACTAGCTAGTTTTATTATGTGTAGTGTAGATGTGGATTGGAAGGGCCGGAAGTGGGTGCCAGAAACCCGAGCACCCGGCAACGTCAGCAGAAAAAGGCCCAACGCAAAGCCCCTTTTCTCCAACTTTAGTTTATAAAAATTATATTTTTGAAAAGCCTGAATTGCGGACATTCAGTCTATATTTTTAATATAAAGCCATTGGTGTGGGGTGGGTGTATGGCCAGTGAATTCCTTCCGGCCCAACTATATACAGTAGCAGTACACAAGCAACAAAGAATAAGCAATATTTGGTAAGAAAAAACTAATGGATCTTCCCAAATCACTCTATGTGTAGTACACGGTATACAGTAGTAATTTATTTACACGTGCCGATCATCAGGTCGCCTTGGATGGTCAGACTTATGGGTGCAAATGTAGTATCAGCATGACGCACACGTGACATCTACAGAAGATTCAGTGTCCTCCCAGTTCCTGACATCAACTCCCAAGAACAAGTCCAGGAATAGAGAGAGAGAGAGGGAGAGAGAGGGAGTGAGAGAGAGAGGGAGTGTGTCCTAGTACTACAAACCCCCACGTACTGTCTGGCTCTGTGATTTTCTGGACCAACCTCTATCTCCACACCATCCGTCTATACATGGTCAAGTAATCCACCTTTCATCTCTACTCCATACTTTCTCTCTCTTCTCCATACTTTCTATCTCTTCTCCATACTTTCTATCTCTACTCCATGAGTATTAAGATTACAAGAATGAGTTGTATTGTCCGTATAGTACCGACGCTTGGCTGGTGACTCACTCTCCACTCCACTCTCCAACCACTAGACCTCTCCAACCACTAGACCTCTCCAACCACTGGACCTCTCCAGACCATTCCATAGACTAGACTATTTCATAGACTAGACTAGACAGGAAGAGTAACGAGAGAAGCTTTTTTTATACTACTGTACTACTCTAGTCTACTGTACTACTCTATACTACTGTACTACTCTATACTACTGTACCACCATAGTGACAGAGACTATACTACTCTCTACTCTACCACTCCATACCGACTATACTTACTATACCATCATACTGACTCTACTACTCTACTCTATACTGACTATACTGACAGAGACTATACTGACTATACCACTCTACTACTGTACCACTCTATACTCTACTACTCCACTATATACTACTCCACTGACACTGGCTCTACTACTCCACTCTACTGACACTGACTGACTGACAGAGACTATACCACTCTACTCTATACTACTGTACATAGTGACACTGAGAAACTGAGAACGAGACTGAGAACGAGACTGAGAACGAGACTGAGAGTGCGAGTGGTGGACAGGTGCGCTTATCGACCTGAGCACAGACCCTCACTTCACCACTGACCATGTACCTCGCTCGATGTCTATACTACGTTTCTCCACGCTTCTCCACGCACCAATTTTTCCACCACTACATCACTACACCACTACACTACACTACTGTACTACACCACTACACTACACTACTGTACTACACCACTACACTACTGTGCTACTGTACTGTACTACACCACTACACTACTGTGCTACTGTACTACACCACTACACTACTGTGCTACTGTACTGTGCTACTGTACTGTACTGTACTACTGTACTGTACTACTGTACTGTGCTACTGTACTATTTTAATACTGTACTATTTTAATACTACTGCTCTACCTACCACTAGTAAAAAGGTAATAGAAGTAATCAATAGTAGATAAACGATGGTTTTGGAATGGGATTTTGGAATGGGATTTTGGAATGGTTTTGTTGCTACTTTGTGATTGTGGTATGGTGTCTTGGTGGTGTTTATGAGTTGGTGCAAGGTCGCACCAATGCGCGGAAATGCTATACGGTTGCTTTGGTGAAAGCTCTAAGGGGATTAAAAATCGGATTCCCTTTCAAAGTCTTCCAAAAATAGCCCATTGTATTTTGAGAATGACTATCCACCAATCCATGTAATTACTTTTAGCGCTCGGCACGTGTGCAGGCACGTGGTCCCTCCTCCAGTGCTGAGTGATGAAACAGTCTGAAGCTGGTGGAGCCAGACGCTGGTGCAGCCAGAGGCTAGCAGTAGTGTAGACGCTGCTGGAGCCAGAGGCTAGAAGTACTGCAGAAGCTGCACTGCTGAGACCCATCACGGAGGGTCGTGATTTCTGATGGTGCATATAGCAGAAGCACAAGGCCTAAAATGCTCATTGTCAGGCAACTCATCTCACCCATTGTTCTGATGTCAAGTCGAAAGTTCCCCCCAATCTTATCTGACGGCTGGCTGGAACCCCGACCCATCTCTCCTCTTATCGACTTTGCCAAGCCAGAACCCGTGATTCTTGGCACCGCGAAATACCAAGAACGGTAAATGCACTTCGGCTAATCCCTCCACATATCAGAAACTGTGATTGGGGAAAACCATTCTGGTTTTGACGCTGCCCACTCGGGCTGCATAAGCAGGGCGTTCATGAGCATGAATATAATGGTTCCGTGCGCCAAGCAATGGAGCTTATCTGTACAAGACAAAAGCAGATGTCAATGTAGCAATCTAGATCCAGATCTGGAACTTCAGTCATTTGCATACCATGTCTCAAACAAGTAAAATGTCATCTAGCCAGTTATAAATCAAACTAGTCATAGCATGATTTCCTTCTTTCATTTGTCATTCTGCAGTATTGGCGTGATCTTCTGCAGTCTTCATGACTTGGATCGCTGATCTGCAGGCTTGGTGACTGAGATGACTGATCTGCAGTCAGTGTGACCCAGAGCTCCTTCAATCTCTTGCATAGGCGCTATGCAGCTGGATCAGCCGTAGGTCGCCTTGTCGCTTTCACAGTAGATTAGAATCGCTCGGCAATCTCCATCTCTTATCTTTCAACATGGTATATATCAAACACTCACCCAGATGTGATTCTTCACTTCCTATAGCACAATGGCCACAATGAATATGCTTGCGCGGACTAAACACAAGTGGTCCACCAAAGAAGGCCTCTTGGGAGACTATGACTATGCATATCTTTTTTTGCCTGAGATTCCATTCACAAAAAAAACCCCAAAGACACAGCCTTTCTTTGGCTTGAATTCCTCAATGCCCGTTGTTTTGGGCTTGGTTTTGGGCTTCCAGCACGCCTTGGCAATGCTAGCTGGTGTGGTCACCCCACCCATGATCATTTCGGGCGCTGCTCATTTACCCACCGATACTCAGCAATACTTGGTGTCAGCATCGCTCATCACATCGGGGCTCTTGTCTTGCATCCAAATAGCCCGTTTCCGGATCTGGGGCACCAAATACTTCATTGGCACGGGACTTCTTTCCGTGGTGGGCACGTCGTTTGCCACCATTTCTATAGTCACCAAGGCCTTTCCCATCATGTATGGAAACGGCATGTGCCCCACGGTTGACGGAGTCCCGCAGCCTTGCCCCAATGGCTATGGCTATATTCTTGGCACCGGTACCTTGTGTGCATTGATTGAGATTCTCTTGTCCTTCTGCCCTGCCAAGTACTTGCAGAAAGTGTTCCCGCCGTTGGTCACGGGCCCGGTGGTGCTCTTAATTGGAGTGCACTTGATTGAAACCGGCTTTCAGAATTGGGTGGGAGGCTCCGATTGCGTGAATAAACTTTGTGGAGTTAAACAATTGCCCTGGGGCTCGGCCCAGTTCGTGGGCTTGGGCTTCTTGGTCTATGTGACCATCATCTTCTCCGAAAAGTTTGGCTCGCCAATCATGAAGTCGTGTGCAGTGATTGTGGGGTTGCTCGTGGGCTGCATTGTTGCAGCTGCATGTGGGTACTTTTCCGATTTGCTGATCAAGGCTGCTCCAACGGCCACGTTCATTTGGGTCAAGACCTTCAAGTTGAAGATCTATGCGCCCACCATCCTTCCGTTCTTGGCCGTGTACATTGTTTTGATGATGGAGGCCATTGGCGACATCACCGCCACTTCTGATGTGTCGAGGTTGGAAGTGGAGGGTGAATTGTACGAGTCCCGTATCCAGGGCGGCATCTTGGCCGATGGAATCAACGGCGTCTTGTCGGGCTTGTTCACCATTACTCCCATGTCAGTGTTTGCGCAGAACAACGGAGTCATCTCCGTCACCAAGTGTGCCAACCGAACCGTGGGCTTCTGGTGTGCCTTCTTCTTGGTGATTATGGGTGTTTTCTCCAAGTTTGCTGCTGCTCTTGTGTCCATTCCAAAGGCGGTTTTGGGAGGAATGACTTCGTTTTTGTTCACTTCGGTGGTGGTGTCTGGAATGAAGATCATCTCGACCACGGAGTTTACCCGAAGAGACCGCTTTGTGTTGACCGCCAGCTTGTTGCCTGGCTTGGGGGCCACATTGGTGCATAGCTGGTTCAGCCACGTCTTTACCTATACTGGAGACAACCGAAGCTTGCAGGGGTTTTTCGATGCCATAGTGTTGGTGATGGAGACGGGTTTCGCCGTGACCGGTTTCATCGGCGTGATTCTCAACTTGTTGCTTCCTCCTGTTTCCGACAACATCGAGGAAATCAACGAGCTTGTTTTGGAGACCATAGGCTCTGCAGATGAGCGTGCTTTGGCTGCCTATGCGTCTAAGCACGAAGAGTTCGAGACAAAGAAGCATGAAGTCACGAGCCGTATTGATGAGCTTTCCAAAGCCAGCGACTCCGTCTAGATCTATCCGGTATAGAGACCTAATACAAGTACTGTCTTCTAGTTCCATAGCCATCACTCATCGTAGTCCGTAGCCATTGGGTTTGTCTGCATTTGCAGTTGTTCCTTATATTCACCGAAGTTGATAACTAACATTCTTGGACCTTGGACTTAGATTGATAGCCTGCTAAGAGACCAGCCAATGAGAATCAACAATGACGAGTAGATCGAAACGTCTGTCTTGCTTTGAAGAAATTGGAAATTGGGAGACTGGCAAAGCTCCGAGTAGGCACTCTGGACCCAGACTCGGAACTGGTCCATCCAAGTAGCAGCCCAAACCTGAGCCTTTTGGATTCTGACCGAGAATGGCGCCCAAAGATCGCTTTTTTCCGGGGAAGACACCGTGGGCGTTTTGCTATCAATCAGAAGCGACAAGTTGTGGATTTCATCGGAGAAAGCCGAGAGTTTGGCCGCCACCTCTGCTTCAAATGCCGTCACCAACTTCTTGCGTTTCCACGGCTCAACAAAGAAAGCAGCCACGGCAAACAACGCAACATTCAAGCCCATCAACATCCACGTTCCCCACGTGGACGCACCCCGGATCTTGTCGCTCCACAATTGCTCCTCATGGTACCGGGTGAGAATGGACGAAGTGAGCTGAACCTGGAGAGACTCAAACCGGTTTTCAGCCTCTGCTAGTTGCACCTTTCCTGCACTTTCCTGCTGCTGATTGAGGTGGTCATTCTTGTAGAGTTCAGTAAAACGCTCCACGTCATGTGGGGTCCATTCGTGCTTACGAGTCAAGAGCTCGTTGATCTCCTTCTGTGAGCTGGACCTCCGCTCAATGGCGTCCTCGTACTCCTGCTTCTGGCGGCGTACCTGTACTCGGGCCTCCTCCATCTGTTGCTCCACCTGAGTCACAATATTCTTGTGCATTTCGATTTGATCATACCCTGTTACCAGGTTAATGGAGGCCGCAAGACGGGGTAATGCCGCCACGACTTTAGCCATCTGTTCGTTTTTCCAGCGCCGGGCATGGACGGCCTTTGTTTCTGCATAAGTCAAGAGTTGAATCAAGGGCAGAGCATGTTTTGACGCCAGGGGTTTATCGGGGTGTGCCTCTGTATTTATACCTTTGGGCTTTGCGCAATCTGTGTTTCTGGTTGCCCCCGGATCTGTGTTTGTGGTTGCATTTGCAGCTGCATGTGCATTTGCCCGTGTTTCAGAATTTGCCATCGGTTTATCTATAAAAGGAGCAGTTTCTGCACTTGGATTTGTGGGAGGAATTTTTGGAAACACGTCTTTTCTTCCACTGTGGAGTTTTGATGGGGGCACGTTATCTTTGTCTAACAGGCGTTTTTTGGTCGCCATGTTGGAGGTTTCGATGATTTGCCGGAGCTTTGCATCCTGATAAAGATCCAGGTAGAATCGGGGCTGGAACGTGTTTCTAGGAATAAGTCTTCTGGTGTGTATTAGCCGCATCATGTTGAAGCAACAAGGATTCTAGATTATCTGGCGGACTGGATATTTACAGTTTGAAAGGTGAAGTTCCAGAGTTAAGGTGAGTTGTGAAGTCGTTTTTTTGGTGAGCACAGTTGGTTTCAGAGATGTTTCACGTGCGTTTCGGATGTTTCACTTGGATCTCTGCCGGGATTGTTGGATAGTGGATCTCTTGATTTCAAGTTGTGTTTGATTTGGTTGGTGGTATAGGAGTTTGGCGATTTCGAGTGGGGAATAAAGGGATGTGTATTGCAACGCAATTTGCAACCAAGACTTGAATCTGCTTAAGATCTCCTGTCGGACCGGTGATTGTGCGTTGTTGCGGATTGGAGAGGTTCTGAAACTTTGAGCCCGGGACTTTGCAGTCTACGCACCGGCACCGAGTGCAGTCCGAGCCATGGACCCCAACCATCCAATCAACCATCCATGCAATTATGCAGAAAATCAATTGGTTATCCAATCGAAACTCCTGATTTGGGCTGCAAAGCAAAACATACAATACAGGGACAGGTTTCTGGTTTGATTATTGAGATATCTTGATTTGATTTATGCTGTGCGTGAGTGCGAGATTGGGTTATTACTTGCTTTAGCTACGTTTCAGCAAATGGAATTGATGTGGACAGGAGATTGGCCAATGACGCCACAACTCTGAAATTAGTGACAAAGTATTGTCAAAGCATTGATAGATCAATGGCTACATTTCGATTGGTCATTCGATATTGACTAAAAAAAAATGGCTCAGAAGTTCTTGTCGATCAATTGCTTGGACAACCTGAAGTCATCGGCTTCAATATAATCCAAGACAATGATTCCGCTTCCCTTGGAGAAAGAATCCTGCAAGTTGTTCTCGACCATGGCCTTGGAAATTGGCTGAGGCCAGCATTGGGGGTCGAAGAAGTTGGATCCAGAAGTGAAGTTAACAAACAACTTGCCGTCGGCCTGCGTGGAGTTGTACTCGTGGGCTTTGTTGGCCAAGTTCTTGACATACTCGACCTTTTTGGGGATGGCGTCGGCGTTTTCAATCTCGCAGAAATCCTGGACGCAGAACGAGCCTCTTTCGTCTTCAATACAGTTGTACTTCCAAGAAGAGGCCTCGAAACCAAAGTTGTTGCGCAAGCCGTCGTTCTTGACGCCAAATCTCCGGAACAAAATGGCCTTGCCACGAGCATCGCCCAACCGGGGCAAGTTGGTGCCCAAGTACCACTTGTCCTTGTTCTTGTCAACATAGTTATTCCAGATGACGTTGGCAAAGTCGTCGTGATCATTATCCCACTCGCCGGTACCTTCCTGCTTGATGGAAACAATGACGGTTTCAGATCTGTTGCTGTCGAGGAAGTCATAGACTTCGTCCAAAGTGTCCGTGAATTTCTTGGGGAAGGGGATCCGTACGGGGAAGTTGCCGTGGACAACGGTCAAGTCGTTGGCATCGTCGCCGGATTTCAAGGGGTATTTACCCACCCGGATATCGAGGAAGCGGACACCGTTTTCCAATTGGTCGGTGACAGAAGCCCCTTGGCACTGCACGGAGGGTAACGCCGTATGGCATGCGGCCGAATTGTGGGTGCCGGGAATGGCGAGCGAGCCAATCTTGGTGTCGTCGTCGAGTTGACCCAACCAGTTTTTATAATTGACCATTTTGGGGACTGGGGAAAAAATCAAAGAAAAATAGCAATTGAGGGGATTGCGGGTCGTTGAAGTGTGTTGCTTAGGATGTGGGGGTATTTATACCGGGAAGGTGGAACGGCGTGCATATAGCGTCGAAGCAACAAGTGACGCAGACCCAACGGGTTCGACTGGGCTCATACTCGAGAAGAATGCCTCTACATGCTACATGCAGGATGCAACGTCATCGAGGATCTTCCCAAGTCAACGTGCACATAGTGAATTGGTGGTTAAGTTGATGAAATGGAAAGAAAAAAAAACGAATGGGAACGAAATTGGTGAATTGGGAAAATGGGACGAGATTTCAATATCCCCGCCACACATCATCATAGTCAAGCTTGTCTTTTGTTTCTGGAACCCTCCAATCAATAAGCACAAAAAAGACTACCCCCAAGGCAAAGAAGAGAAAAAAGACCCAGTCGCCAAGAATACCTCGCAAAACAGGAAACAAAAATGCCACGGCGCTATTGGCCAACCAGTTGAACATTGTGCCGAGTGACTGCGCAAGCCCCACCGATTCATGGGTGGCCAATTCACAGGTCATGAGGAACGGGAGCTGGCCTAATCCGATGGAGTAGCCGATGATGAAGGAGAAACATCCGAAAACGGCCAAATAGTCCCATTTCATGAGAAGCCCCGAGGAGATGATTACGGCAGACAATGCCATGGATGCGACGGACATAAGCAAAAGAGGTTTGCGGCCCCAACGGTCGAAGAGCGGAGATACGCCCAATGAGGCCATGACATTGGTGAAGGCCAATGCTGAAGTGAGCCAGAGCACATTGGTGCCTTCAGGAAGAATGTTGGAGGCCACGGAAACTCCATAGAAGGTGATGGCATTCATTCCGCTGAGCTGCTGGGCGGTCATGATGAGAATTACCGCAAGACACTCTTTTTTGTATGTGCGGGATGAGATATACTCAAGCATTGTGAGGTTGGTGGGGTCCACCGAGCCTCTTCTGGGCCTGGAGTGTGTTGGTCTTAACTCCAGTGAGTTTTTGGTGGAAGGCGGGTTTCCTAAAAGAGACGATGTCTCGTCTGGGGTGGAGACTGTATCCAGGGAAGAGCCCGAGGGGGCTTCCCTCAAGGACAAGCGTCTCCAGTGGTTGATTTCGCCCTTGGAAGCATGTTTATTGGAGCGGAGCTGGTGGAGAATGGACAGGGCGCCCGAAATGTTGCCTCGGGCCAAAACAAGCCATTTCGGCAGTTCCACCGTGGAGAAAAGAAGGGCATACTGCACACAAGCCACGGCCCCACCAAACACATAAAGGTTTCTCCACTGGTCATCATTGCTCCATGGGAAAGCCACGAGCTGCGCCAGAAGAATCCCAATGGGAACTCCAAACTGCACCAAGGACCCCAACAAGCCTCGGTGGTTAAACGGCGTCAATTCGTTGATGAGAATGGGCGACACTACCATGCAGGCCCCCGCCGCCAAGCCGGTAAGAAACCTACCTAAAATAAGCACGTGGGGTGAATTGGCCATGGCAATGAAGGCAGAGCCGAGGCAAAAAAAGGCCGATGCCCAAATCTGGAGCCGGCGGCGACCATGCCGTTGAGTGACGCTTTTGGACGCCATTATCAGCGACGAAATGAGGCCTCCAATGGTGAAGACTGTATTGATGGCAGCCGTTTGGGCCTGGCCCATGGGAAGGCACTGCACACGGCCCAAGTGGGCCCACGGCGTGTCTGCATACAGGCTATACGGGCCAGGGTGGCTGATTTGGCAGCTGAGGATTTGTTGGGGGGCATTGAAGACAGAAAGATGGAACCCAAACTGGAAGGTGCTCATGCATGCAAGAATTGTGGCCCATGCTAGTCTCCAAGTGATGCTATGGCTAACGTGTTGGTCCTCCATATGCAGCAACAGAACAACGGTTAAAATGAAGGAAACGTCAAGGAAAAGTCAAGGAAAAGTCAAGGAAAAGTCAAGGGTCGACCTATTGAAACTGAGGGGTCCAAATCGTCCGAAATTGGGATACCAGTTCCAGAAATTCCGTTCTGGTCTTATCCAAAATAATATCAGAATTGAAACCAGAATTGAAACCAGAATTGACTGGGAATTGGGTGATTCTGAAGTGGAGGAATAAAAAAGTGATTCCGGATTTGATGCTTTGAAATCCTGAGTATTACTCGCGTGGTGATTCAAATCGATTGGAGTTTTGATTGGAGTTGGAAGGTCCAAAGAAGCAATTATGTCTTGGACTCAGGGTCAGGATCAATTGGTTCACTGTGGAGATTTTGGTGGAAGCTTGTTTCAGGTCCGTTTCAGGTCCGTTTCAGGTCCGTTTCAGGTTGATACAGGAATGCGGATGTTTCAGAATTATGCTTGTCAAAATGATTCAACTGTGGTGAATTGAACCTAATCTTTTTGACTCCGGAATCATTCATTTTATGGTGACAATGTACACGGCGCACCGATAAGGCGGCGCACCGGGAGTGCATATAGATTAGTATTTTGCATACTTCTTCGCAGAACCCCGGCCTCCGAGCAACCCAACTGAGCACACTGAGCGAAGTGCCAAATGTATTTCTGAGTGGGAGTAGACGAAATTGAGAAAGTCACTATTTTTTTCTGGTGTACGGGTGGTGTACTGATGTAACCGGAGGTACTGATGTAGCATGGTGTACTGATGTACTGATGTAATCGGAGGTACTGATGTAGCATGGTGTACTGATGTACTGTGGTGCACTGATGTAAATAATTTTTCCGGATATACGTGTCTTGTGCGTATTGATGTCATTGCCCGGCACACGCGCACACGTGACTCGGCTGTGTCTAAGTCCTGCATATGTATCGATTATGCATCTACGACGAGTTCCTGCATCCAAGGTCGTTATCAGCTAGTCACTTGCAGTTAGAGCATTTGGGTAGTTTTAGCCAGGGGCAGCGTGTCCTTGTTTCGAGGTGTTTCATGTGTGTTTCATGTGTGTTTCACCCCTGTTTCATGTGTGTTTCATGTGCGTTTCATCGCCAGTGTACAACTTTCATTGTCATGTATGTGCATGTTCCACGTGACTTCAGATAAGCGAAAGCTTGAGTAGTTCTTGTTTGGCAGTGACGCAATGGTGGCTCACGTGACCCCATTCTTTGGTTGTACGTTCTTCCGTAAACGGCAACAACACAGCCGAAGTAGGTATAGTGACCTTGCGGCTGAGGCGGGCGAGCCCAGAGAAGAAGAAGAAGAAGAAACTGAATGTACATGATAACATATACGGGCACGTGATCCTGAAACACACATGAAACAATGATGAAACAGGGATGAAACAAGATGAAACAAGATGAAACACACATGAAACCGAGATGAAACAATTGAAAATTAAACGAGCCACACCCAGACCTCCGGGCGATCGCAGGATGCGTGCCGCGAAAAGCGCAGCAAAGAAAAACATCTCATTTACAGCCAAGCAACCAAAAAAGGAACGGCACACCAGGCCCCACTGCCCCATTTTTAACCGCTCTTAACTAGACGTCTTTCTTTCCTCACCACAAAAAACACGAATTTTACGAGCCACTTGCATTTCTGAAACCATCCTGAAACAGCCCTGCATCCGCCCGAATATTAGATCTTATCCGAGGGTCCGAAGTCTTGAAATAGTGGCGAGTTATTGAAAAAGTGATTGAGCAGTGATAAGCGTTACCCCTTCGTTACGACCACAAAAGCCCGGTCTAGACCACATCCTCCTATTTATTGCAATTGTTTAAAGTGGCTGGAATTTCATCCTGAAACATCCCCAAAACCATTGTGAAACCATAGTGAAACTTGGGTTTTAAGCCGCCGAATTCCAACACTCCCAGAAGGCACTTTTTGTGGAAAGCTTATTCGATCGCATCGTTTGTCCAGGCTTCCGATCTTCTAAAATCTCCATGTTTTCTTTTTTTCGCAGACGGAAAGACCGTAAGGCTCCGCCGGTGCCGGAGAAAGAGCTGGCGCTGAGTCCTCCGAAAGTCCCCGAGAAGGGGAGCCGGAAAATGCAAACGGGAACCCAGGGGGGTATTCCAAAGGGGAAGGCGCATGGAAACAAAGGGTTTGAGGGCTCAATTGCTAAGAAGACGGCATCGGAGTTCAAAGCAAAGCGGATGTCGATGCTTCCGAAGGTGGTACTTCCCAAAGAGGAAGTTCCCAGAGTGGAATTGGGCCAGGAACAAGAGCCGGCAGTCTTTAGCCAAAAAGCCTCGCTGAAGGTGGGCTCGCTGAAGGAGTCTCTGAGAGAGTCGGTTCATGACTCAAAGGGCTTGGAGCCAGTCTTGGACCCCAGCCTCATCAATACAAGCAGCTCCAAGGAGTCTCTGAAAGAGTCGATTCGAGACTCGAGAGAGAGGAAGGGCGACCGTATCTCGAGGGATCTCCGGCCTCCGCGTATCAATACGGACCAGCCCGTGGTTCTGTCGCCATCATCGCCGCTTAGTGTTAAGTCGGCGTCGTCCATATCGAGGTATCCTCCTGCCTCGTACATCCGGCACTCGAGGGTGTTGTCCGGAAGCAGCACGATCGCCGGCGGGCTCAACGAGATGTTCTCGCCGCTGAAGACCCTTCGGCACCGGCAAAAAGAGATCATCACCGACTTGCCGACTCAGTTGTCGCCGGTGGTCAACCTCTCCAATGCTCAGAGGTTACGGCAATACGCTTCGGGGTTGCTCAGTGTGTTGGCGGCTGATGGCGGCTCGTGGTTGCCTGCAGACGCCGTATTGACTGGCACGGAGTTGTCGATTTGGGTGTTGGGCGCCAGCAAGCCCCGCTACCTCAACATCCAGGACTGCAAGATCCTCCCGCTGAGCAACCACGTTCCTGGCGACGACAAGCTCTATGATGTCATGATCTTGCAGGACTACGACTTCAACCTGACGAGTCTCCGGTTCCTGGAGGAGACGGAGATGCACACGTGGCTTGCTGCGTTGCACTTGGCCAAGTTTGAGCAGACATCGCTCCACGAGGCGTTCACGGCGGTGGTTCTTTCGCTCAAGGGACCCCAACTTCTGGACGTGTATACGCTTTTGGCACATAAGAAGCGGTTTGCCCGGTTTGAATGGTGCAACTTGCGGTTGCCACAAGTGTCCAACAAATGGATCAAGTTGTTTATGTCGATCATCCCTGGCGACGCCAAGAAGAATGGTCGTGTGGAGATGTACACGTCGGAGAAGCTCAACAAGAAGAACTTGGTGCTATACGTGAATCACGTGAACTCTGTGTACAACGTGTACCCGGAGGATTACCACATGATTGACTTTAACCTGATTATGAAGTTGGAGGGCGAGGTGTTTGTGAATAAGGCCTATGAGCACTTGTTCCATGGACAAGGCGCCAGCCATGGCCACCGCAACAGTGTGACTGGTGCGGAGATGTCGCCCAAGCGGTCTCGGCCGGTGTCGATGACGTCGTTGAATTCATTGACTACTTCGGCGCAAACCCCGGTGCCGTCCGTCACAGCCCCGGCTCCTCCTTCATCTTCAGCCCTTTCGTTGTCTGCACCACCGCAGAGTCTTGGATCAATATCGCCCGTGACCCGCTCAAGATCCACTTCCGTTAGCTCGGCACTGTCGTTCTTTGTGAATGCCCCTTCTCCAAACCCAGACTCGCTGTCGCCTTCCAAAAAGGATAAGAAGTCCCACTTCTTCAAGAAACAGGCCGTTAACAACTTTGTCACCACCAGCTACGTGTACCTTATGCCGGACGCCCACCCTGGAGTATCTGCCATTGAGATCATGCTCCGGAACTTTGTGCACATTATCGATGCCTTCAAGTTATATGGAAGACCGGATCATTTCAGCAGCGATAAGAAGGATATGCAGTCGTTGCTCTTTGGGTTACCGTCGTTACCGCATTATTGTTACATGGAGAGCGAGGATGCGTTTGGGGTTGTTACGGCCAACTTTGATACTGCCCGGTTACTGGATTGGGGCGAATGGCAGTGGAGACTGTGCCTCAAGGAGTACTTGCGCTGTGTGCAGGAAGACGGTAATTTCCGAGGTTCCGGGGACATCAACGAGCTTTTCCGGTCCTTGGAAAGCCTGTCGCCGGGGAGCAGCGTGAGTAACGGCGATACGCTGCCGTTCCAGGCGCTTTCGAGGGTGGGGAGCCCGAGGGGAGATAACTTTACGTTCATGAAGGGATCCCCGGATATGGCCCGTTTGGGAAGTGTTGCGCAGGAGCTGTCGAAGCTCCGGGGGATTGTTCTGGATGATGCTTTTACCGAGACTCCGAAGATGGAGTCGGGGACGGGGTTGGAGAAGCCAATTGAGTTTGGCGAACGCCCGGGCATATCACGTGATCATAATGGTTCACGTGAGACATCACATGACTCTTCACGTGACCACAACCGTGAGCGGTCGTTGCACCCCATTGTGGATTTGCCCACGCCCATTGACGATGCCCAGGCATCGTACTTTGCGACGGAGAAGCAGATCCCTTTACGTCTGTAGGTTATAGATTAATAGTATAGCTGATCGGCTAGATAAGATTTTACTAAATGCGGCAACTCTCTATGCAGCAACTTACTGCACCAACTCTCGATGCAACCCTTTGGGCCAGCCTCGACGCACCTACTCTCCGAAGTCGCACCCGTACGCGAGAGATGATTCCAACGGGCAACTCTCGATGCGCCTACGCTGCAGGCGAATACTGCCCCGTTAATGGCCGATCCACGGACGCGCATCACGTCTCGCACATCCAAAGACGTGCGTGAGATTGCTTTGTTGTTGCCAAGCGCAACACGCGCTCCGCGCTGACGCGAGACGCGAATGTCACCTGTTGTAGAAGTAAACATCGGCCACGCCATACCATCATGGAGGCTGGTTAGTCTAATAGGTGTGCCATGGTGTTTCATGTTTCGAGTACTGCTCATCATATTCAGGCATGTTTCAGGGTTGTTTCAGGCATGTTTCAGGGCTGTTTCATGTCTGTTTCACCCCTGTTTCACCCCTGTTTCACACTGCCCAGAAGATCCACCACAGATGGCTTAGCCATGTTAATCCAGCACGAGATCTGCCCGATCGAGGAGCCAAACGGGAAGAAATCATAATACGTGTGCATACGCGCACGCGCACGCGCCGGCACGCGTCACGTGTGTCGCCACCCTGCGCGCACGCATCACGAATTTTTTGCACTCGCTTGACAACAAACCACCCCCGGAACTCGGATTCACATCACCGTGTCCCCCTATAAATACCCGCAACCCGCTCGTTATTTTCCCAACCAGATTTTTACAACAGTCTATTTTACAGATCCAGACTTCCAGCCCGCAAGTCTATCACTACTCATTTAATCTAGAATGTCCATTCAACAGACCCCCACCAATGGGTTGACCGGCAAGATCTCGTCGCTTGACATGAGCAACATGAACGGAAGCGCCTTGACCGATAAGTTAGCCGCCGAGGCTGCTGCCAAAGATGCAGAGTTTGGCAAGGACTCCATTCTCGGCAAGGAGTCTGTTCTCAACGCCAAGCAAGGCCAGGATGCCAAGGAGGCCAAGGACGTGCCTAAGGATATTGTGAGACCTGCGCACATTAAGGAGGGAGGGGCCGTTGAGACCGCTAAGGTGGAGGCCGAGATCAAGAAGGCTGTGGAGGAGCACCAGCAGTTCTTGTCGTCGCACACTGAGGAGCGTTCCCGCTTGAAGGCCTTGGAGAAGGAGGAGCCTTTGTTGATTGAGAACACGCGGCGGTTTGTGTTGTTCCCCATCAAGTACCACGAGGTGTGGCAAATGTACAAGAAGGCCGAGGCTTCGTTTTGGACGGCTGAGGAGATTGACTTGTCCAAGGATATCAACGACTGGAACAACCGCATGAACGATAACGAGCGCTTTTTCATTTCGAGGGTGTTGGCCTTTTTCGCCGCCTCCGACGGTATTGTCAACGAGAACTTGGTGGAGAACTTCTCGCTGGAGGTGCAGATCCCCGAGGCCAAGTGTTTCTATGGGTTCCAGATCATGATGGAGAACATCCACTCCGAGACCTACTCGTTGTTGATTGACCTGTACATCAAGGACCCCCAGGAGGCCGACTTTTTGTTCAATGCCATTGAGAACATCCCCTGCATTAAAAAGAAGGCTGACTGGGCCTTGCGCTGGATCACTGACAAGGAGGCTCTCTTTGGAGAGCGCTTGGTTGCCTTTGCTGCCGTGGAGGGAGTCTTTTTCTCGGGCTCGTTTGCCTCGGTGTTTTGGTTGAAGAAGCGTGGTTTGATGCCAGGCCTTACATTCTCCAACGAGTTGATTTGCAGAGACGAGGGCTTGCACACGGACTTTGCATGCTTGTTGTTCTCGCACTTGAAGAACAGACCTGCACAAGCTGTGGTGGAGAGAATCGTCACCGAGGCTGTATCCATCGAAAAGGAGTACTTCACGGACTCGTTGCCCGTGAGCTTGTTGGGCATGAACTGCGAGTTGATGTGCCAGTACGTGGAGTTCTGCGCAGACCGGTTGCTCGTGGCACTTGGCAACAAGAAGGTGTACAATGTCACCAACCCATTCGACTTCATGGAGAACATCTCGTTGGCCGGTAAGACCAACTTCTTCGAGAAGAGAGTGTCGGACTACCAAAAGGCCGGAGTCATGGCCAACCACAACGACTCCAAGAGCGCCAGCAACGCGTTCTCCTTCGACGAGGACTTTTAGGCTCGCAGTCGGCCGGGCAGGCACTGCTGGTTTGGACCGAGCTCGGCCTCATAGATAATATCATAGATCATCGATCAATACACATTACAGACAATACACTACCGATACTTGAAACTTGCAACACCAAAGTCTACGGGAATGTCTTTGAGGTCTGTGCAGGATAGAAGACTTGAAACAGAATTATCTGAAACACATCTTGGTCTTATATATGCCGGAGGTGGCAAAACGTTTTTGTGGCAAAACGTTTTTGTGGCCCTCAGGGGCAGAGTGCGAATATAAAAGGAGGAGGCCCCGCTCATTGGATTTACGGCCATCAAATCAGCTCAGTTTGAAAAATGGAAATAGCAAGGTCCTAATATTAATTTAGACACAAACGAATTGACTGAAAGTACTTAAGTTGTACACTTCATGGAGTTATTGGAGACCATTGCGTAATGATTCCAATTTACTCAAAAGTGAATGGTAAGGCCAACAGGTGCTGAGCCCTGCAGCACATGGTCCTTACTGTTACCCGGGAAGTGTCCATTGTTAGAAGCTGAGATGGTGACAGCTTTAAAGAATGCCAGATTATGGGAATTCATTTGGGTATACCATGAAGGCTCAAGTCACGTGTTTGAACTCTTGGCAAGAAATTTACCACCTGAAGTCTTTACCTTTGTTAAAAACCTTCTGAGTGGAAGATATTGTTGGACTTTTTGAACTTTTTGACTTTGTTGAACTTTTGACTTTGTTGAACTTTTGATTTTGTTGAACTTTTTGACTTTGTTGAACTTTTTGACTTTGTTGAACTTTTGACTTTGTTGAACTTTTGACTTTGTTGACCTTGTTGACCTTGTTGACCTTGTTGACCTTGTTGATCTTGTTGACCTTGTTGACCTTGTTGACCTTGTTGGGAACCACATGGACCAAGATCTCTGAAGGATATGATAAGAAGGTCAACTCAGGATCTTGGAGATTACTTTGAGGGACATAGACCGAGAAATGAATTGGGAATCCTATGACATTGCTCCTTGTCCTCTTGGAGGGAGGCAATGATGCTGGTCTAATGTTAGGGGTGTTTGAAACGAATCTTCAAGGGGATGGGTGACATTGCAAGACCCTAAAAAGGGGTGGTGAGTTCGTATCAGATGATCAGAACTGTACTTACCACGAAGAGTGGTCTTACTTGGGACTCGGGAAGTGACTTACACATGATTAATCGACTTGAATATTTTCAGACCTTCACTGAGAACAAACACTACTTCAGAGTTGCAAACGACTCAACCTTGGAACCTCCTGGCTATGGTACAGTGTTAATACAGTGCAACAGAAAAGAAGCCCCTATTGACGAAAAGAAGACCCTATTGACGAAAAGAAGACCCTATTGACGAAAAGAAGCCCCTATTGACGAAAAGAAGCCCCTATTGACGAAAAGAAGTCCCTATTGACGAAATAAAAAGTTCTATACACGAAATTACTCCGAAATGGCAGAATACCTATTTTTGCCACACACTCTGAACGGAACTGTATTTTGCTGTTTTGGAGTACCCAATTATGGTCATTTTAGAGATGGAGCTCTACATAGATGGTAATGTAGGGGAGTGTAGATTTCCAGACTCTAGAGATGATCCTGCATATAGAACATTCCCCATTCAGACATACCCCTCTAGAAAAAAACGGAAAGGTTTTATGAACGCCTGTATTGGTTGGGATTGATTGATTGGGATTGGGTAAAAACACTCACGTGTGGGTAACAACCCCTCACGTGACACATCACGTGAGCCGTTTGTCCACGTGACTCGCACATCAACTCCCCATCTCTTCTCTTCTCTTCACCATGGCCAAAGGAAAGAACAAGCCCAGCGAAGATAGAGCGGTTAAAAACAAAACCTCCAACGGACACAAGTCCAAGCAGCACCATGTGCGAAAAGGAAGGCAAGAAACCGGTGCAGTGGCTGGTATGGACGAGTCCAAGTTCCCCGTCAAACTAGCCATGTGGGATTTCGACCACTGTGACCCAAAACGGTGTCTGGGCAAAAAACTCGAGCGCTTAGGCTATATCCGCAATCTTAGGGTAGGCCAGAAGTTCCAGGGCATTGTGATCTCGCCGAATGGGAAACTGGTGGTTTGTCCCGATGACCATGAGCTTGTGATGGCGTCTGGAGCCGCCGTGGTGGAGTGCCTGTGGGCCCGGCTTGACGAGATTCCGTTTGGGAAGATTGGAGGCAAAAACGAGCGGCTTTTACCGTATTTGGTGGCGGCCAATACGGTCAACTATGGTAGACCCTGGAAACTCAACTGTGTGGAAGCCATAGCTGCATGTTTTGCCATTGTGGGGGAACTAGAGCTTGCGGAGCAACTTTTAAGTAATTTTTCGTGGGGTTTGACATTCTTGGAAATCAATAAGGAGTTGTTGGCCTTATATGCAGCAAGCACCGATTCCGCCTCGATTGTCAAGGTTCAAGATGAGTGGATGGTGAAGCTTGAAGCTGAGGTGAGGGAGCGAAAGTCACGTGGTCAGGAGGAAGACGTCTGGATGCAGGGAAATGTCAATAGGGCCCAGGATATGGATACTAGTGACGATTCTAGTGTGCATAGTGAGGATTCTGAGGATGATGTTTCAAGTGTGGAGTATGATAACTTGGGGAATGTCATAGAAAAGAAGGGGGAACGGGCAGAACTAGATGTGGACGGATTGGGAAGTGTGGACGAATCAGGCAATGGAGTGGACCCTTTGGGAAATCGCGTGCAGGTGGATGAATTGCAAAGATCCATGGGTGGATTGTCTGTGGATGCAGACGAGTCAGGGCTGGAGTAGAGTATTTTCGAAAAATTAACGTTAGGACCACCAAATGCAATTTATGCAGGACACGGTAATTTGGCGGATAATTATCCAATAATGACTTCATCGAAAATGAAATTGCTCTCTGTCAAAGAATCCTCGTATTTGCAGGAAATGAACAGCTTGGTGCGAGGGCTAAAAAGAATATACAAGAGATGACGTGACTCTTGGGATCAGTTTAGCGGGAACAGGAAACCAGGTCTTAGTGTATTTAGTACAGCAGAACTCCTAGTACGGAACAAGTACCTGAGATAGAATTCCACACTCAGAACCTTTGAATTCCATAGCCGTTCCAGTACCTATACTACTACTCAGTAGTATCTATAGTACTCCTCCATAGTAATCTATAGTCAGTATCAGTGTATGAGTGTCAGTGGTTGAGGGTCAGTGGTTGAGGGTCAGTGGTTGAGGGTCAGTGGTTGAGGGTCAGTGGTTGAGGGTCAGTGGTTGAGGGGTAGCCGCTGTAGCCAAGAAACCATTCCTTGGGCAGATGATTATCGTAAAGGGAGTCCAGGTCTTCTGGATCGGGAAGCTGGTCACGGAGCTCACCTGCATTGTCTCATATAGTACCATCAGGCTGGAAGGGAAAATGCTGCACAACAAAATTAGCCGTGGAACAACGGATAACGGTCTCTGGAGGAGCCACGTGATTGGTTTCCAGTATGGCTGGCCACTACCATAGGCATCATTGAGCCTCAACGGCTAATCACTTAAATCCAATCCTATCTTCGGTCTAGACCTCTTAGTGCACACTGTGACTAAGTTCAGTGCCCCTTTCCAAATTACTTAAAGAACCTCCTTCCTCTGCTAGAGGAATCATCAAATGGACTTGTACTAGACATACAACGAATGTAACAGAAGTACTTAGTACTGATAGTAAAGGTGTGAGTATGAGGAGTCCAAGTGGCCGTTGCCTAAGCTGGTGGCTAGTAGTAAATATGAGTGTGGATATGGGTGGTTAGTTGGGGGACCACGCAGTTATATACCCCGAGCACATGCATTCCTGCATGCACAAAGACATGAAACATATGCACGGCGTATACAGGTTTTGCCACCCACAGGGATATCATGCGTCTCTGTTCCTCATTGGGAAGTGTTTCATAATTGAGCGGAGGGGACTAGAACGGGTGGAGCCGAATGAGGGAGGCGCGGTGGCTGCAAAACGCACGTCACGTGACCCTCTTTAAATACTACATGCAGGCTCACACATCCTCACGTGACCCGCGCTACTCCAACTCGCTTACAACCAACTCCTTCCCTCCATCTCAGGGATACAACTATGACATGTGCGCATTCCATCTTCCGGCCCTCGGTAACCCGCTCCTCAATGTCCTCTTCAACAACCCGCTGCTAGCGTCCATGACGGCGCTTATACAGGATCTCCAGCTGCATACGGAAATCACCGTCTTGGTGCCCCCGGCAGACCGGTTCTCGGGAGACGGGATCACCGAGGACTTCATCCGCTCCCATATTCTCCGGAACTCGCTGGGGATGTCACTGGCGTCGGCGGCCCGGAAGTCACATCCGTACATCTATACCACTTTGAGTGGCAAACAGGTTTTGATCAAGAATGGCCACGTGTTCTCGGGTAAGGGCTTCAAGGAGTCTCGGAAGGTGCTGATTATGGGCTATGATGGCATACCGGTTTGGGCCGATTACTTGCCCCGGGGGCTGGTGTACGGATGCGTCTACATTTCGGCTCCGCTCTGTGGCGCCGTCTCCGAGGTATTCGAGGGCCCCCTTTTTCCGACCAATGGCGATAAGTCCTCGATATCGAATAACGGGATTACCCTGCCTATTCCGGGGCTCCCGCCCTCGAATCTCTCGGCGGCCTTACCCTCAAAACCCTCGGACCTGTCCTCGGAACCCACCTTTTCCGACCTCCTCCAGAACTTCCCCGCTCTTTCCCGAACCATGGCTTCTGCATTCTACACACTCTTCCACCACAACAACCGAAGGTTTCAGGACCTCCGCAGCCGCAAAAGTCTCCCGCTTTCCCAGATCAAAAAGCTTTTTGCAGCCATGGTGGCCGAGGCATTCCGCATTGTGCAGGACACCGTCAATTCCGACTCCATCGATGGCGATAGGGTTCATAACCTCTTGACCTCGGTGTCCATGAAGAATCCCAACCTCGATATGAACCGTTTGGTGCATGAATTCGTGGAGTTCAATATTTATGACCGCTTATGGTCACTGCTCGTGTTCCAGTTCACAGACCCGTACACCAGCGATACCAGCGCCGGAAGTTCCGATCCTGATCCCTCCAACTCAGACAAAAACCTTCTAGAAACTTCCCAAAGAGATGCGAATCACCGCATCGTTTTAACTCCCCAACTATACAAAGACTTACTGTGTCTTTCCCTTAACCAATTGGATATTCCCGTGGAAGAGCCATGGAGCCTCAATGTTCTTTATAGGCGCGTTGAGGAAGCTATCAAGGTGTTTTCGGAGTTATCCGGGGCTCGGATCACCAACCAGCGGGAAAAAGTCGGGATTTTGACCCGGACTGTGCAGGTTTTGACCGAATCCGGAGACAATGACGGCCTGGCGCCGCTCGTGGATGCCGATACACTTATTGGGCTTTTGATTATGGTCATTGTACATTCCAAAGTGCCCAATTTGGAGTGTCATCTCTACTATATACAGAACTTTGGCCTCGGCTCGGCCTCCGACCCCCACGACAAGGCTGGGTACTTGAACTACATTCTTCTGAACTTCAATGCAGTGGTTTACCATCTCCAGGGCAGCATAAGCAAAGAAACCAAAGCGTCGTCGGAGAATTATGCGTTCTGGGCGGCCATTCAAAAAGAGGACTATCAGCAGGTCGACAGGATTCTCCTGCAGATAGACACTTCCCAAACGCTTCCCCGGAGCCATTTTCTCAACAGCAAGAACATCCACGGCGAGAGTTTCTGGTTCATTGCCATCCGAGCAAATAACTCGGAGATTTATAGCCTTTTATCGGAGAAAACCCAAGCTGTGTCCTGCATAGAAGACCTCGTGTTTGATACCAACACCAGCACGAGGCAAAACCTCTTGATGGTGGCTCTCCAGCATGAAAACCTGGAAATCATCCATCACCTCATCGATGTGCTTGAATTTAACTTGTCGGCTGCGGAAATTACCGCATACGTCAATTGTCCGGACCATCGGGGCCGAACCACCGGGCATTATCTCTCGCACGACTTAATGGCCTTACAAAGACTCGGCCGATTTGTGGATTGGAGCCATAAGGACCATAACTCTCAGACCCCGCTTTTCAGTTTCTGCAGAGCATATGACCATCCTGCATACAAGCAGCTCATTGCAACCGGGTTTCGGATCTCCAACATTTCCTATAATCTGCATACGGACAGAAGCGGAAACACAATTCTACATGCAATGTCACGTGGTATCCGAGCGTCGGGAATTTTGAAAGAGTCAGGGTCATCAGGGGAGATATCGGAGGGAACAGGGCTCGCAACCCGAGAATCAGAGTCCGGGCTCCAAACCAATGGTGAGTCCGAGCTCATAACTCAAATTCCCCAATCTGGGCCCAGGCCCAAATCAAAACACAGCATCTCTTCTGCAGTGGATATCAACGAGCTCAATATGCGGGGCGTTTCTCCTGCATCTCTCTCCATGCGCTATAACCGGTTGGAAAATCTCCAGGTTCTTCTTTCAGAAAAAAACTTCATCTATAGCCTTGAAGATCCCAAAAGCTTCCACAATCTCCTGGACAGTTACAGTTTTTCGGCTGCAAAAAAGAACCACAGTGGAGTGAGCGACCCTGAGTTTCGGGAAATCGAAAAGTTAGTTGTATGGAGCTTCTTCGACTTTTTCTTCCCGAAAAATGCTTTTGCTTTGGGAGTGATTAGTGGAAAGTATGATAGTGGGAAGAAAGACTGGCAGATGCACACTGCCTGCAGGACAACCGATATTAAAAGCAGGAATGCCACTGCCTGCAGTACGTCCATCAAATGCCAAAGTCTTTCCCTTAACATGTTCAAGAAAATCGTCCAAGTGTTCTGGATGACAAACCCCCATGTGTTCATGCCGTTGGAGAAGCTCTGGGTGAATTTCCCTGAAACAAAGGCCAACGACCCCATCAACGCCAAGTACAGGAACAACCGGCTTGTTGATCACGTGAATATGTTTCTCCTGTCGTTAGCTTTCACCGAAGATAGTGTGCAGGAGATATTCCGAAATCTTGTTCAAAAAAGCAATGAGGAGCTGGTTTTCGAAATGGCTAAAGCTGTGGCCAGAGAAAAACCTGTGGAGGGGCAATTGGACCAAGCAAAACTCCAGGAAATATATTACTTCATTGAATATTCCAAAAAAGACCTCATGAGGTATGGTCACGTGATGCGCAAGTTAAGCAACTTATTTTCATGTGGCCGGATCAAGGAAGAAGATGTGAGGAGTGGATATGATAATATGCTTCGAGCTTTGAAGATCAAGAACTTTAAGCGTGGCTTGGGGGTGGTTCCAATGAGTACTTTCCATGATTTCATTGCATGGCTCGAGTCCTGCACAGAACAGCTTATCCTGCAGTGTGATGTTCTCTTTGGTAAGATCCACCTCTGGCAAACGCTTTATAAGCAAATCCAGAAGTTGAACCAGGAGATTTGTGAAATGGAGGAGGTGGTCCTTAAACGGGCCCCGGGCTCCGAACCACGGCTTCAGAATAGAAGCACCTTTTCTATAGAGGCTGTTCCTGCAGACGAGCAGTTCAAAGAAGGAAGCGACTTTTCCCTGATGTTTGGTTTGGGCGACCTGAAGAAGAATAAGTATCGAAGGCTTGTGATGATGAAGCTGGAGCACGTGACTCGGATCACGGACCTCGGCTCCAATTTACGCCACAGTCACGAGGCCGTGGCCGCTGAAATCTCCCTGTTTCTTCTGTACAGGCTGAGCTTTATAGCGTTGGGGCTCAAACGTTTGGCCCGGGAGTCGGTGCTTTCACTCCGGCACAGAAACGTCCAGCTCCAGAAGAGTCTTGAGAGTGTAAGAAGTCAGTAGCTCAAGAGTGTCAGAGTTCAGTAGCCCACTATTAATAGATATATGGAACAGACAGGGAATGGAATCTGGATGGAAAGTTCTGGAACACCCGTACACCTTTTCGTAAGCATGATCATGTGACGTTGAATCACGTGGTATGCACGTGTTCAGTGCACGCGATTTAAGAGCCAATCTCAACATTCCTCCAACCCATCACAATGGCTATCTCTCAGCAGGACTTGGCAGTGTCCATCATCAAGTTTCTCCAGACCAGCGTGTCGGATAAAACGGTAAGCGAAGACTTTTCCGAATCCATCGATGTGGCCATCGACTGTATTGCCGATGCATTCGAAGTGTCCAAAGGCGATTCAGGGGCCGTGGACCAAAAACTCGGCGGCTCTTTATTGGAGCTTGTGAATTCGGCAGCACCCAAAAAAACCACCAGCTCGACGGCAAGTGGCGCTCAAAGTTCGTCTGCATCGCTGGCTGGAAGCGCCACCGCATCAGCTGAGGACAAGGCCAAGGCTGACGCCTTAAAGGCCGAGGGCAACAAAGCCATGGCCACCAAGGACTTTGTGCAGGCCATCGACAAGTACACGCAAGCCATTGCTTTGGATTCCTCAAATGTGGTGTACTTGTCCAATAGGGCAGCAGCTTACTCTTCAGCTTCGCAGCATGCCAAGGCGGTGGAGGATGCTAAAAAAGCGCTTGAATTGGACCCAGGGTTTGCCAAGGCTTATTCGCGTTTGGGGTTGGCGCAGTATGCTTTGGGCAATGCCAAGGACGCCATGGAGGCGTACAAGAAGGGTATGGATGTGGAGGGCTCTAGCCCCACGGATGCGATGAAGAGGGGCTATGAGACTGCAAAGAAGCGTGTGGAGGAGGAGTTGGAGAGTTCCATTGCCAGTGCTAGTGCTGGTAGTGGCAGCGAAGTTGCTGGAGGTGCTGCTGGAAGTGAAGGAAGCAGAGCTGCTGGAGCTGGAGCCGGAGCTGGAGCTGGAGCCGGGGGAATGCCCGACCTTTCGTCCATGTTTGGAGCCGGCGGCATGCCCGACCTTTCGTCCATGTTTGGTGGAGGAGGTATGCCCGACCTTTCTTCCATGATGAACAACCCCCAGGTGATGCAGGCAGCACAGAGCATGATGCAGAACCCCGAGGCCATGCAAGGGTTGATGAACAACCCCATGATCCGGCAAATGGCCAATAGTTTGGGCGGTGAAGGTGGACTCGAGAATATCCAGAACATGGCCAAGCTGTTCATGGGCAACCAGAACCAGAACCAGAACCAGAACCCGGACCAAAACAATTGATGATTGGTTGATGGGGTCCTTAACGGTCTGGTTAAATGTCAAATGAGTCAGTGCTTAATGAAATGTCAATGATGTGCGATTAAGCGTTCAATCAATGATAATGATCGGTATGTGATTGATGATTGGCAATATAAATACACATCTCTTAATCTCTCTGTTATGAACAACATATAATGATCTTCTGATATCTAATGAAGTCAAGTAGTATTCAATTAAATCGCCAGGTTTCAGTACCAGTTTGCCTAAAGCAGAATCTATGCAATTGGAGTCAATACACCAATATACTTCCAGCATGGTTTTGATAAACATAGCAAAGAGGGGTCCAAAAGAGCATATCCAGTCATGGTGTGCGTTAAGTACAGGAACCATCAACGAAAGCCACTTAGCACGCCCCAAATTATCCTTTTCAAAGTGTATTTGGGTTTTTCATCACCGCTTGTCCGCGTCTATTCTAAGGATCCCCTGGTATTCCTCTCGGCCTCAATCCTCGTCCTCAATTCTCGTCCTCAATCCTCGTCCTCAATTTGCCGCCCCCGACTTGTTGGCCTCGATTACTCCTTGTCTAATCATTTTGTCAGCTCCATTGAAAATTTTCAAAGACTATAAGTAATGTATCTAGTCTGTAAAAGAGCCAGAAGTAGGTACAGTAGTACCAATTAGTCCATTGCTGTAAACTGTGGATCTGAAATTACATTGGTGTAAAGTAATGCAGAAATACGCGGGGAGTCGCCTACTTATATATTCGGAGCTGCATGTTCGGTGGCAAATGCAGCCACAAATGCAAGGTTCAGCATGTATCAGATCTGAAACATCCAGGCATGCATGCCGAGTATATAAAGCGGCCGCGACCCCCTTACTCACGCTAGCAACAAAATTATTCTATGTAATCTAGCCAACCAAAATTTATTCCGTTCCTCCAAGGATATACACTCCAAGAGGATTCCACCACAAGTGACCCATCTTACATGATGCAGGAATTGATGAAGTTGAGTTGGGCCACCAAGAGCAGACGAAACTTGGAATTGGCCGAAAATTGGCCATGGTCCTGTGAAAGAGCTGGCAAGAGAGCAATGCATGATTTCTCAATGCAAAATGCAAAATACAATAGGGTGGGTGTGTGATCGAATTAAGTGTTGGAACAGAGCTGGTACCCTAGTACTATGCAAAAGAGACTAAGATACGGGTAGTTCATTTTACGAACTCTCCCTGGCGCTACTAACCATTCTCCCAGGGAAAATGGTATACTAATACAATGTGTATACTAAATAGACTAACGAGGGACCATATTGAGCCAAGGGAGACTATAAGTCTTGGACTAGATTCGGAACAGTCTATTGGAGACTACTGGGACAAGGCCATTTGGAGACTACACAAACAAGCCCAGGTAGGGACTAGTTCGGGCTACTAGTTCGGGATTAAGAAAAAGTAATGGCAGTATTAGCGGTACTGACAAGTCATAGTTAGTATTAGTGGTGGTACGGGTTACACTAATCATATGTGGACTGTATATAGACAGCATCTAACCTCCCTCTCTACTAACTACTTTCGTTAGCTGCTAAAGTTTTCATGATAGTGACTATGGCTGGTAATGGTAAGTGAGACTAGATCTGGAGGAGTATAGATTGGAGTGAAGTGATACTCTAGTGAGCAGTATACAGTCTTCCTGCATATAACCACCATAATTCATGACATATAGTTTTGCAATAATCCAACAAACTATAAAGTGAATCTACTAAATGTGTGGAGATGTACATCTGGTGGATGGTGGGAATGGCTGCAAATCTTGGAGGGGGTGTTCTGTGCAGGCTCGCACTATATAAGAACGGCTCCTCCCACTTTTCTCCTACCCATGAATTTTTGAGACCTTCTAATTAATCCTTCCTTTCTAATCCAAATCCCCGCCTACCCATGCCACTACTAACTGATCAGCAGAACATCTTCCAAGTCTTTTACTGAAACGGTACTAAATCTTGATTTCCTCAATACTAGGGAATTGGATATATTTTAATATGGCTGGCCAGATTTCAGTATACATTAGGGGCAATCCAGGGATATACATAAGGGCGTTTAAATAAGGGCTTATCTTAGGGGGCTATGCAAAAGGGTACGATAGGGAGGAAGGGTACGTTTTGGTGGGGAGGTACTGGTGTGCACGAGACGCGAGCGCGTGCCTGCAGTACCACCATCTACGTTAACAGTTACTCTTTTGTAACCACCTTTCCATCGTTGCTTATCATAGGGCAAGATTCAGGAGTGCATACCGGCCTTCCCCCGCTATTCCTCCCTCTTTTTGAACTGCTCCTCCAGACTCCCGAATTTTGGCTGAATTGCCTTCTGAAACACCCCCTGAACCACCGGGCCAGATCGGCTAGTTTCCAAACATCAGTCATATAAGAAGAGACTTGCGATTTGGAACATCTGAAACAACTCGTCGTTTCTGAAACACCTTAGAATATCACCTGGAACTGAATCCTCATTTACGTCTGGAACTGAAACAGCTCTGAACCCCAGAACAGCTCTGAAACACCTAGAACAGCATCTACACCTGAAACATCTCTGAAACACTGGGAGAAGCCTCTGAAGTGGATCTACAACTGTCCTTGGAACAGAACACTAGTCTGACGAAACCCTTTGGAGCACATTGCATCTGGAACAGATCTGAAACATTATCTTACAGGACCAGAATCATACCTGAAACACGAGGAGACCAGTTGACAGAAGTTCAATCTGAAACCATCTGAAACCATCTGAAACCATCTGAAACAGATCCAAAATAGATATGTCCCGCCAGTCGTCTATTACGGTGGGTGTACGGGTGCGGCCGTTCACCAGTGACGAGGAGAATAAGCTTATAACCCGGAACTCCAACTCCACGTTCTATGCAGATGGCCAGCTTCGCCATAATCAGGAGCAACGGGAGCTCGAGCTTATGCGCAGGAAACCCAACTTCATCCGGAAAATCGTCAATGTCGTTGACGATAAGATGTTGGTGTTTGATCCGCAGGAAACTAATCCTTATACGCAGATGCAGCGGCGCAGCTTTCCCCAAATGAGCAAGAGTTCCCGGATCAAGGACCTCAAGTTTGTGTTTGACCATTTATACGATGAAAACTCGAACCAGATGCAGGTTTTTGAAGGAACCACCAAGCCGCTTTTGGATAGTCTTCTTGATGGCTACAACGCCACAGTTTTTGCATATGGAGCCACGGGCTGTGGGAAAACACATACCATTCTGGGAACCGTGGCCGAGCCGGGCATTATTTTCCTCACCATGCAGGAGCTCTACCGGAAAATTGAAACTCTTAGCGATAGCAGGGTGTTTGAGGTTTCGATTCTGTTTTTGGAAATCTACAACGAGTCCATCCGGGACTTGCTTTGCCCCGAAACAAGCCACAAGAAACTCAATCTACGAGAAGATCTGCAGCAACGCATAGTGGTGTCCAACCTCCTGGTGCACAAGCCACACAACGTGGCGCAGGTGATGGAGATGATTGTTTTGGGCAACCAGAACCGGACTTGCTCAGCCACTGAGGCCAATGCAACGCTGTCCCGGTCCCACGCCGTCTTGCAGATAAACGTGTCGTCGACAAGCAGGCTGGCCAGCTTGCTGCAGGAACACAGCTTCGCCACACTCTCCATAATCGATTTGGCAGGGAGTGAACGGGCTGCAGCAACGAAAAACCGCGGCGAACGCTTAGCCGAAGGTGCCAATATTAATAAGTCGTTGTTGGCGTTGGGAAATTGCATCAACGCGTTGTGTGCAGGTCCGGGCCCAGGAACAGGAGCAGCTCCTAATCGAAAACGACCTCCCCATGTTCCATATAGGGATCTGAAGCTCACACGTCTCCTTAAGTTTTCTCTTGGTGGAAACTGCAAAACTGTGATGATAGTGTGCATTTCTCCCCTGTCCAAACACTACGACGAGACGTTGAATGCATTGAAGTATGCGGACCGAGCCAAAGAAATCAAAACCAAAGTCATCCGCAACCAACATAACCTTGACCGGCACGTGGGGCTGTATTTGAAGATGATCACAGAGCAGAAACAGGAAATTGAGGAGCTCCGGGCACGTGAGGCGGAAGTCGGAGTTAAGGCCCGACGAGAAGCTCACCTGGAGATTTCTGCTTGTGTATCTGCAATCATGGCGGATATTTCGGCGTTAAAGCATACGCTAGAGCGGAATAGTGGGGCCATGTGGGAAAGGGTGGTAATTCTCGGCAAACGGAAGTTGATGTTGATGAAACTCGACGAGTTGCGGCTCATGCAGGAGGTGCTTTGGAGACTGGCCAATCGGGAGGAAGAAATGGGCCGAAGTGAAGTTTCCAGTGCTTCTTTGGGTGCAAAAAATACGACATTGTCGCGAGTGTCTCGGTTGGTGGAACAAGTTCGCCAAAGTTTCCAGCGTGACATTGTCGCTTTGGAGCATGCATACGAGGCGAATAACGATGTGGACGAGTCCTTTGCCCGGAGCACGGGAGCTTCCACTCGAAGACTTGCAGAGCTTCCAGGGTATGACCTGCACATGGCCGCAGTCCATTCGGCGTTGGCTGCTTCCGTGCATGAATCCATGGAAAAAGAAATCTTGGTGAATTCTTCGGTACTTCTCGATTACTTGATTGGGGAATTGGATGAGTATAAACTTGGAGTCGGGGCGTGTGTGCAGGACGCCAATGATACTTTGCTTCAATTGGCAGGAGAAATCCTTGGTCGAATGGTGACGTCAGAATTTTCCTCAGCCGTGGATTTTGCAGCCTCAGCATACGTTTCAAAGAAACAAAAATCTTCTGAAAAGGATTCCAGAAAGGAAGTTACCGAAAGGGGAATGAGTGAAAACGGAATAGGCTTCGAAAAAACTGACAAGCGAAGTTCAACTCTGCCTCTTGGGCAGATCCCCAAAAGGCGGGGCCCTCGAGTGGACAGAATCAACGACAGTTTCGACGACTCGATTGCATTGAAATCTGATTTCGAAGAGGAGACGCCACAGTTTGATCACGTGAACCATTCGATTCTCGAACCCAATGAGCTTGGCCTCTCGCCCGGGCTTGAGTCTCCACCCGAACCGAAAAGACCTTATGGACAGCCGTACGACGGCTTGGCTGCCGGACCTCGGCACCGGTACGTCAGTGCGTCTAGTGCAAGCCACAGTCGGTTTGGCAATGACGACGAGTATGAAGAGACGGCGGGCGAGGTGCAGGACGACTACGATAGTCTTCTCCGCCATCCTCTCCTCAACAAGCAGGCCAGCAAGATCGTCACGCGGGACTAGAATCCGCCATCTCTCGTGCACCTTTGGTACTGGAAATGGACTGCTGGAAGATATATCTTTGGGAGCACTTCCAAGGCAAGGACATTACTGAATTGTTTGGAGGATTTCAAAGCCTTTCACGTGATCCATAATGATGTGGTCCTTTCTTGGTCGCCTTTGGTCTGATCATCGTTGGTGTTGGTGTTGATTGGTCACTTAGCAGTTGTGCAACTGCGTGTCCACGTGAAGCCGACTCGCGTCTTTTGTTCCAACAAAAGAAATACTTGACTTGAGAGTTTAATCCAAGTCATTCCCGACATTGATTGGTCAGCCGGTAAGTTAATCGGTAAGTTAACGGTGGTGGAATTCATGGAGCAGACCCACGAGACTAGGTGGTGTTCATGGCAGTGTTGGACTTATCATAGGAAAGCCCGCCAGTCATCAACTATCATATCAAGTGGACCGACAGGAGATGACAGGAGATGACAGGAGATGACAGGAGATGACAGGAGATGACAGGAGATGACAGCAAATGACAGCAAATGACTGGATGTGGATTGGTGGAAGAGCTCTTTACCATGGGAAGTCAGATGGGTCAGAGGGGTCAGAGGTCTCTATGGAGCAGGTCTTTGGAGCTTCGTTGATGAGAGTAGGTCTGAAGACCAAAACCATCATATAACTTGAGTATATGCCCTTGATGGTTACCAGGATGTTGATTGAGGTGGGTGCAAAGGATGTCCGAGTGGTGGCCACACATCAGCATTGGACATTGTAACACCATTACTTGTCCTCTGCATATGTTCTATTAGTACTCGCATACTCTTTTAGTGTGACTATTAGTGTGACTATTAGTGTGACTATTAGTACGACTATTAGTGTGACTATTAGTACGTATGACCCTAGGGCAGTCAGCTGTACCACGCAATCTGGTGAAATGGTGAGCTCTGGCCAGTCACGTGTCCACCCATTCATCATCCCACCATCTCCACCAGTCTATAACAGTACCAACAAGCATACAATGAAAGCTTCGAAGCTCTCAGTTTATCAAACAGTCGATCTTCAAGAATCAACCTAGCGTTCTTCAAGTATCAACCTAGCGTTCTTCAAGAATCAACCTAGCGTTCTTCAAGAATCAACCTAGCGTTCTCTTGAGTTTAACACGTTGAATGTGATGAAAGAATGTGACATGAAGTCCCACGGGGCTGCTGCATGCAGGAAACACCTGACCCAGCAAAAGAAAAGTGAGCGGATCTCCATCAAATCTACAGCCTACGACATGAGGGTTAAGGGCGAGTGCCTTTTTCGACCCACCCTACCCTCCTGTCCTAATGGGCGGGGGACGAAGCATAATTATAGGACCCGAAAGACGGTGACTATCCTGGATAGGGTGAAGCCAGAGGAAACCTGGTGGAGGCTCGTAGCGGATCTGACGTGAATCGATCGTCAAGTCTGGGTATAGGGCGAAAGACCAATCGAACCAGCTAGTAGCTGGGTCCTGCGGAAGTTTCGCTCAGGATAGCAGAAGCTCAAAACAGTTTAGGTAAAGCGAATGATTAGATGTCTCGGGGCAAACTTAGCCTTGGCATATTCACAAACTTTAAATATGTACTTCAGAAAAAGAGAAAAAATGCAAGAGAAAAAGAGAAAAAATGCAAAAGAGAAAAAGAGAAAAAATGCAAAAGAGAAAAGGAGAAAAAATGCAAAAGAGAAAAAGAGAAAAAATGCAAACGAGAAAAAGAGAAAAAATGCAAAAGAGAAAAAGAGAAAAAATGCAAACGAGAAAAAGAGAAAAAATGCAAACGAGAAAAAGAGAAAAAATGCAAAAATGCAGTACATTCAGACATAAACCATGATTCTAAAGTCATTCTGAACCAAACTCCAGCCATGCCCACCAAAAGATCCCAAAAGATCCCAAATATTCCAAATAATCTTAAATATTCCCAAAAAATCATAATCTGAAATAATTTCAAAAGTAAATTAAAAAAGTAGAACAAAGGAAGAGGTACGTTTATTCATTAAACATAGTACCCTGGAAACTATCTAAAATGCACATCAGATGGTACTACTAGAGAAGGTTTTTAATGTGAGCCTTAATAGTACCAACAATACTCTTTTGTTTATTTCCTAATTCGATCTTAAATATAATATGAGAAGAATCAATCATTTCTCTTTTCTAATGGTCTTGCTTTATTTTTGTTGAACGTATGAGACGTGAGTCTCACATGTACTGCATATACATGCAGTGGTATATGCAGTATATCCAGATAATCATTGTCTTCTAAGAGAACAATGTTATGAGAGTCGTCTAGCTCTGGTCTAAGTGTGGTCTAGCTCTGGTCTGACTCTGGTCTAAGTCTCGTCTCACTCTGGTCTAACTCTCGTCTAAATGGAGGTCGACGTGTTATCAAAGGGACATATAAGAAGAGAGTGCGTCGCTCTTATGTCAAGAGAACAAGCGTTCAGTTACCAAGAGGAAAAACAAGTTCCTAGCTTTAGTTTAAAGACAACCAGAATACAAATGACTGAGCCTATAATTAAACACCTTTTTTGTTAGAGTTATTAGAGACTGACGAGATTGGTGTTCCCACTTATGCGAATGTTAACAACAACGATTTACACCTTTTAAAGTACTAAAAAGTAATCGTTTTACTATTGGACAATGATTAATGCCTTAAGAAATTGAAACCAGCGTAGGAATATGTTCCAATGATTTTCAATGATTTTAGATGATTTTGATGGTTCTGGAGCTTTGGTGATCATTCTAGTGCTTGGATTTGTATTTACCACTATGCTTAATATTAGGGAGGTTGTAATTTGCCCTTTTTGGAGCTACAAAAACGTCTACAAACCCGTGCACCCGTTAAATTTCTTTTTCTTTTCTTCATGCTTCTTTTAATTTGTTTTCCAGCTCCTTTTCTTGACCCTGTTGAACTGTTGTCTAAGTTTCTTGATTGATTTCGCACGGTTCCTGGGCCTGTATATAGTTCTGAGGTACTGCATATAGTCACTCTATCCGGCATATCGTCCCTAGATCCTGCATTGCCAGTATTAAAAGCAGTCATCCTAGTGAGTCATCTCATGCTTGCTTCACTGGTCAACAGTCCTAGTTATCCTCTTTACCAGTCTTGTCAGAATTCACTTCAAGGCTTCTTTCTTCGGCTTAGTTTGGTTACTATCCTGCATATAACTTTATATCCTGCACATTATCATTTATCCTGCACATTGCTCATATATCCTGCACATTGCTCATATATCCTGCATACAATCACACCAACCACCACGATTTATCCAATGTAATCAAGAATGTCCGAAACAATCACCCCTTAAACTCCTTAAACCCCTTAAACTCTTTTGAACTGACTTTTTTTTCTTTTTTGTCAAACCGGACATCTTTCTGAAAATCACTGAAAACTACACCTTCGGTGCGAAACACTACCCCACATTTCCTTCTAATTGACACACTAAATCCAAAACTTATGATCTAAATATATGAATTTTTTTTAAATTCTTTTACTAATTCTTTTACTAATTCTTTTCCCTTTTTTTCCACTCCTAGACTCTCCTGGTGGTCCAAATTAGTACCTTGAGAACATCATACTGTAGTATACGTTTTTCTTGGAACAATTTGTTTGAATTGATAGAATGCCTTCAAGGCTCGATTCTGGTGATGCCACTGCTTTTTTTTTTTTTTTAATGGAGTATACACTCATTTAGACTATACTCATTTAGACTATACTCATTTAGCCTATTCCTCCCTCCCCAATGACTCTGAGGCCGTAATTATTTCAACGTTAGATGTATATCAGGAAGATCTAGTACTGTATAGAACTTTAGACTCTCTGCTGATAGCTAAGCTTTGAAGTTGCTTTATGTTGGGGAATTTGGGGATGTACGGATGTATATCGCAGATGTGACTACATGCAGGAACAATACATCTGTGTACTAGAAATGGTTGTTTTCTAGCCACCAGTGAGTTGAAATGGGCTGTAAGTTGGCAAAATATACGAGATTGCTAATGAGAGGTTACTTCCCGAATCGTGGGTTGCTGACGTTACTGGAACCTTGAAAACCAACCCCTAGCCGTCCTGCAGATAATATCCACGGGTGTGTACTTACCATAAAGTACCTGGGGATATTTGTCTTGTTTATGTTCGTCATGTTATCGGATACTTATTTTATAGCTACTATCATTTTGTAGTGGCTGGCTACTGATTGATACTGAGAAACGATCACTTCCACTCCACAACTTATGAGTAGTGTTGCAGTGCTCTGGATAGTTTCATGTATTCGGTAGTTTGACTACTTGATACTTTTGATTCTCTTTGCATGACTAGTAACGGTCACGGTTGGATCCGTACTCGTTGGAGTCGCCGCCGGATCTACCTGTAGATCCCGACCCGTAGTTGTCAGAGCCATAAGAGTCACTCTTGCCATAAGAATCATTTCTGTCGTTTCTGTTAGAAGATCCATACGAATCATTGTTAGATCCGAAATCGTCTCTGTTGGAAGATCCATACGAATCTTTGTTTGATCCGTAAGAGTCTTTGTTTCCAGACCCATAAGAATCATTGTTTGATCCGTAGGAGTCCTTGTTTGATCCATACGAGTCTTTGTTTCCGGATCCGTAGGAATCATCGTTGGAGCCGTAGGAGTCCTTGTTTGATCCGTAGGAGTCCTTGTTGGAACCGTAGGAGTCCTTGTTGGAACCGTAGGAGTCTTTGTTTGATCCATAGGAGTCCTTGTTGGAACCGTAGGAGTCTTTGTTTGATCCATAATCATCTCTGTTTGAGGATCCATACGAATCCTTGTTGGAAGATCCGAAATCGTCTTTGTTGGAACCGTAGGAGTCATTGTTAGAACCGTACGAGTCCTTCTTTCCAGATCCATAAGAATCATTGTTAGAACCGTACGAGTCTTTGTTTCCAGATCCATAGGAATCATTCTTGGAATAGGAATCGTTTCCAGATCCGTACTTGTCATCATCCTTTTTTCCAGATCCATAGGAATTGCTGCCAGATCCATAGTCATCGTTGTCTCTCCCGTAAGAATTGCTTCCCGAGTTGTTGCTCTTTCCGTACTCATTATCATTGCCGGACCCAAATGAATTGTTGCCATAGGCGTCTCCACCATAAGCATCGTCCTTGTTCACCTGGTCATTCTTGCCAAAGGCATTTTTGATTTTGTCGCCCACCTTTTCAACGGTGGACTTGTGTCCATGCTTCTGGCTGTCATTTCCATAACTGTCATTTCCGTAACTACCACTGTTGTCATTTCCATAACTGTTACTTCCGTAACTGTCGTTTTGATAACTGTCGTTGTCGTTGTCGTTGTCTCTTCCAAAGGCCATTTTGTGTGTGGTGAGGAAGAAGGGCGGAGGGGGGATATTTATAGGCCAGCGGGGGGAATAGCAATCGCGGAGAGAATTGCGCAGGAGCTGTTCGTAATTGGGCGGGTGGCACCTTCGTTTCATACTGACATTGCGTCATGCGGTGCCGTCAATAGCAAGTGTGGTGCTAGGAACGCTGCGCAGGGCTGCATGGGAGCTGCAGCGTTGGGCGAGAACCGGTTCAGCATTAGACGCGTGGAACATGATTTGTGCAGGCGGCCCCTGAGCACATGCCACGTGGCTGCGAGCACGTGCGAAAACATGCCGCGAATTCCTGGTCAAGCCACGACCGCCCACGTGTATTGTTGCACGTGATATATACAAGGTGAGATATTCGCGGTCTGGAATAAAATGCACGTGATAAAGTCGCGGTCGCGAAAAAAACAACAAGTGCACGTGATATAGTCGCGTATTCGCGCAAGGCACGTGTCGCACGTGACTCAACGCGCATAAAACATAAACTCTTAGATATTAATTTCCTACTGAATACGCTGGGCATGAATTTTAAGCAGTTGATTAAATATTTCCTGGCTCAATTTAGCCAAGAAAGTCTATATTACCAATCAAAGTAGCCAGTATCGGAAGCCCAGAATCAGTCCTTAACAGAAACTATATTCTGTTATTCTCATCTGGTTCGGCTATTAATCATCTGACTTATCAGCATATAATTCGACATATAATTCGACACATAATTCGTCTCGTTTCGTCAGCTCAGACCAGCTCATTGTAGCTGCTTCGGCGGCATTCTATCCCATGATCGTGTATATTCCAAATTGTTATCTCTCCCGAATCGTATGAATGCATGGAACATTGTATTGTAGCATTGTTGCTCAGCACTGGTGCATCGGTTAAATTACCGAGTCATTGTCGCCTTGCTTGGGTATTATTGCATTTCGCATCGGTGCATCAGGAGATTTTGGAACATTTTAGGTTGCATGATTTTGCATCAAACAATAGAGCAGTCCTTCTCCTGAGCACTTAAATCTCCCAGCGTGCTTTTCTTCATGGCGCCCTTCTTGGTAAGTTTTTTGGTGATGGAAGCCACCAAGGTCTTGTCGTTGATACGGGCCAATGCCTTTTCCTGGCCATTTTCCGCGGCCTTGATGTACCACTTCTGAGACTCCGCGGTGTTCTTGTCACAGCCAATGCCCTTGTCGTAAAAGTTGGCCAATACGAATTGGCCCTTGCTGTGGCCGCAGTTGGCGGCCCGCTTGACCCACTCGAATGCCTCTTGCTCATCCTTGGGCAAGTTGGGCTCGGCTCCCACCATGTACCATGCACACATGGCAAGCATAGATTCCGCATGTCCGCCCAACGCAGCCTTGGTGTAGTAGTGGATAGACAAGTTGGGGTCTGCAGGAACAACCTCCCCCATTTCGTAGTGCCGGCCCAACACGGCCGACGCGTCCACGTGGCCCAAGGCAGCGGCCTGGGCAAACAATTGTAGGGCATACTTTTGGTCCTTTATGAGAATGTCCAAGTATCCGGCGTAGTAGATTTTTCCCAACTCGTATGGCGCAGAGGCCGTTAACTCTGTGGCCACATTCAGCGCCCGCTCCAACCACTTAATGCCTAGCTTCTTGTTGACACGAGTGTCTTGCACACCCATGCGACTATTGTAGAAGTAGATACCAAGCTTGTACATGGCAGCCGGGTGGTTTTTAGCGCCGGCCATCTTCAAGAAATCAATGCCTTTTCTGGAGTCTCGTCCTGTACCCAAGCCCTCTTCGTAGCAGTGGGCGGTACGAAATGCACACTCCGTGTGGCCTCTCTTGGCAGCAGCCAAAAAGAGGTTGAAGGCAGAGCCATTGTCCACTTTGCCGAACACACCCGAGCTGAACGCGTCTCCCAAAAGGTACTGTGCATCCACATATCCCTTATCGGAGAGTTTTTTGAGGTAGTGGAGAGCCTCTTTGAGCAAATCAGTTTTCAAGGTCTTAGAGTTGGAAGACAAGACCTCGGTAGACATGGAAGGAGCTTTCAGTGAGACCTCGAGCCCGGACAAATTCACGGGAGCCTGGTCCACTAGAAGGGCCGTCTGCAACATGTACTGAGCGTACTGGAACAAGACGGCCGGGTCGTTAGACTTCTTGGCGTTTTTACCGTACAAGTCAATGGTTTTCATCCGAGGCATCAAGTGCTGGGCGGCATTCTCGCCCAAATATTGCTGGATCACATTCTGACTCATATCGGGTAGCGATGGGTGTTCTTGGAACAGCAGGGTCGAAGACACCGAAGGGTGGGTCGCATGGCGGTTTTGGTAGACCTTGGAGCCGGGAGGCGAGTCAAACGTGGTCACCGACGAGTCGGGCGACGAGTTCAGACCTGTGAAGCCCTCTGGGCTGGCATTGCGTTGAGTCCCATCAAGTATCTCTGTGCTATTGCCAAATTGAGGGTATGCGAGCGGCGGACTGATCAGGGTGGGCTCCACTGGGATGGTAGCGTAAGGGAGAATGGATGGGTGCACGATGGGCAACGATTCCTGGCGCTCAAACTCTTCGAGAAGGTCACCCGTTGGATATATGGCGGTGGGGCCTGTTTTTTGTCTGTATGGATGTTGTGACATGGCGGGTAGAGGGCCGAGGAAAATATGTATGCAGCGGGGGAAAACCAAGGGAAAGAAGCTGGGGTTGCTTTGATATATTCTTCAGTAGAAGAAGTAACCTGGGTAGGTGTGAGGAACAAGACGTGTTTCAGACCGACGGATTCGGGTATAAGAAAAATAAAAAAAAGAAAATAAGCGTGTAGGCGTCGCAGTATTGCGTGTTTCTAGAAGAGAAGTAGTATTGAATCAGTGGCACAAAGATAAGTGGGGGACCAAAAAAAAGGTGTTCGAGAGAAAGAGAGCAAGGGGCGGGCGGAATGGAGCCATATAAAGAAAAGCCAATTTGACCGGCTGTTTCAGATTTGCTGCGCTAACCCGACGTCAAACTATAAGGATTCCGCTCCGCATACAAAAAGCTTGTTTCAAATGCATGGCCGAGACGCGCATGGCGATTGTTGTTTTTTTTTTTTCTGGAGGCCGCCTCTGTGCAGGCCGTTAGTCTTGACAGGCTCGTAATGTGTTACTGGAGGGGGTATTCGGGCGCGCAAGAAGTCTGAAACAGTGCTGCTGCAACAACTGTATGTGCGTAAGGGTGCGTTTAACCGGAGGTCTCGGGGCTGAGTAGTGACTTTGCCGGCGGTAGGGTACAGTTGGAGTTGCGCTCTTACTGCTGGAAGTGCTGCAGCTGCTACCGTCTACATAATGCAGTTTCAGGATAATGCTTTTGTGCTTTGCTTTGCATTGCACTGCACTGCACCGGTTGAAACCCTGGGATCGTTCGTTTTGTGGATACATGAATAGGGCGGGCGTCTATGGGTCGGGGTATATAAATGTGGCCAAGCCCATTCATCCAAGAAATTTTTTGGTCCGCCTTGGGACCGCATGCAAAAAGACTAATGGGTCAAATTAGCTGAGAATGCGCGCATAAAGGTCCAGGGCGCCAGAAGGGGGGCCGGGTCGCAAATATCCCGCTTGCGGCAGTTTCTTTTGGGGAAATGGGGCGAGGGGTGAAGTCAATTTGCCGAAATAGTCGATTGGGTATGTACAGGCGTGCTGTTGACACTTCGATTACATGCCTATTTGGGTCAGGCAGAACATTCTGCACCCGAGAATTAAAGTTTAAGGAGGGAACGCGGAACATACTCAAATTTTCGGTTGCGTTATTAAACAATAGGAAGACTGAGGCAGAACATTCCTTGGGCTATGTGCAGGCTTAGGCCTAGTCTTGCGGGTTCTGGTCGAGCCATCTTACGCGAGACTGCAGGCAGAACTTGCCCACCACATGACAAACCCAATTACAATAGCGGTGATTTTAATGATAATGTGCTAACGGAGATTGCAGAGATATCTGGCAATAATAGTAACCTTCTTTACAATGCTTACGGTTATACAAGATGATATGCATTTTTAACAGTTATCGTGGTGTCACGTGATCAGAGTGATCATGTGACTCAAACTACCTTAGCGAAAAGTATTGGCCTATTGATTGCAAATACATAATACGCAGGTGAAGCAAGTAAAGGAGGTTCGGCTCATGAAGTCAGATGGAACAGCCCTTGAGCGGTTTCATTGATGTCTGCCAGAAGAATTCGATCGAAGACATTCTCAATAGGTCTTCATGTCTTCAAGTCCCCAAGTCTTCTAGGCCCAGCGGCCTTCAAGATCCAAAAGTCTTTAAGGAAAAAGCATGAATATTGACGGTATGAGCATACGAAGACCGAATCCATGCAAACTGAAAACTGAACACTGAGGATTGAAGACTGTCAACATGCGGACCGGTAAACATGAAGACATGAAGACACGAAGACTTGGACAGGTCATCAACTGGGCATTCTAAGGTACGACAGGCTCTTCCTCGTGTGTCTTAAGAAAATATCTTCAATCAGGCTTCAAAATGGGTCTTCAACAGATACCTTAATCAAGTTTCTTCTGTGTCTTCGTATGTCTTGTATGTCTTTAACATGCCTCATGTCTTGATATGACTTCGATAGATGATATCTTCCTTCATTGAAGGCCAGGAAAAGGCCTTGATCCTTTATGGATGTCTTCAAATGAGATATTCATGAATGTCTTCATCAGAGGCCATACGCCACAAGCTTCCAGGCTTGAAGGCTTCAAGACTTCGACGCTTCAATTCAGTCTTTGATTCACAGTCACATTCATGAATAAAAATAAGCGGCCACCAAAGCAGCGACTGCAAAGCTGGCAAACGTCAAGTTGATCCCGCTCCTAGACGCTTTGGAGTTGAACTCCTGGTTGACCAATAGCCGGGCGCGATCCTCCGGGTCTAGACTAGCCAAATCAATCGGGGTTGTGTCATTGGTGGGTTTCGGAGGCTGCAGCTGTTGTTTCTGAAGCTCAGCCTGAGCAACAGCAATATCCGCTTTGTTCTGGACATTCAAGTCCGGGAAGTTCAGCAAAAACCGCGAGTTTTCCAGAGTGTTCCATCTCTTGCTATCGGAAGCCAACTTCCGCTTGACACTATCGCTGGTGGTGATGGAGCCAGTGGTGTGTTCGTCTCCGGTCATGAAACTTAAAAGACCGGTCAAGATGGTCAGCACGCTCCATGCAGGATTCCACGTATCCGGGTGGTAATCGCTCATACTCAAGCAAAGCCGCGTGTTGCAAGCAAAACGGCCGTTGGGTGTGACTATGGAAATCGATGGCGGTTTGAAGGGGTACTCCAGGGGGAACCGGAGAATGCCGTGGTACTGTCCGTTTTCATAGGGTGTTTTGGGGGGCCCTGTGATGACGTAGTGCCACTCGAGGATGTTTTCCTCATTGGGCCTGGCTGCAATAAAGGGAGGGGGGTTGGCCTGGATGGTCTTGTACTCCTTGTTCAACCGCTTCTGCGCTTGCCGGGAGACCATGGGGGATGGGGTTTGTTTTGGTGAGGATACAAATGGCGGGGGGAGCAGGTTGGCTCGCTGTTCTCACGCGGGCGTGCGGGGCCCAAAAAGGGAATGGTTATATTTCAGGGCTTTATCCTGCATACTGGCTCTCCACCTGGTCTTTTCCATGCATATCCTCCCATCATTCACTTATTCACTTTCTATTTTCTACATTCGCTGATTGGTTTGGCACATTCGCTGATTGGTTTGGCTGGGACTATGTTGTTTGCACTTACCTGCAGTACCGAGATCTAATGACCAGATCTTATTGAATTTATCGGGATGCAGGACATCACAAGGAAAGGTTAAATTCATTATCGATGCAGGAACCATATGGTGATGTTATGGCCTGTCAATCGAAGTCTAATTTGTTGTTGCGCCGAAAATACACGGCGATATCGTCATCTGGATGTGTGCAGGACACTCCAGATCTACCTGATCAACATTTTTGGGCGACTCCAAGAATAATACTGGTGCTGACCAAGTACATGTCGCCTTTCCGTTCCGCAGAGGCAAGGTTCTCCCTAACCTCCTCACAACAGTGGCTCATGATGAACGGCAACTCGTGCCACACATCCACACGGAATTCCCGGGAGCTGGAGACATTTTTGCAGCCATCGGCCAAAGCTGCCTTCATCTCATCCAACGTCACGCCATGGTGGCTGACTCCCAGGTCATTGTGATGATCTGCAAGGGGTTTCTCCTGGTCCTCATTATAAAAGTCATAGACGAGGATCCAACCGCCCGGTTTCAACATCTGCTTCATTTTGGCGGTCACCTGATTATAGTCGTGGAGGTGGTGGAAGGCCAAGGTGCAAACCAAGACATCGGCGATTCCAGTCAATGGGCCCATATCAAAGTCGGGCGAAAGCACATCGCCACACACGGACGAGACATCCAAAGAGGGATACTGGTGCATGAGATGGTTTGCCTTGGTGGCGAACACGTCTAGCATTGCCTCGGAAATGTCCACACCCACAATACGCCCCTTGGATATATAGGGGGCGATTTTGGAGGCCACGAGGCCCGTTCCACATGCAAAGTCCACCACCGTGGAGTCATCCCTGAACAAGCGCTTAGATTCAGAAGCCGGGTCGGACTCTTTTGGTTTGGTTGGATCAAACTTCTGGCGGGCCGCTTGCAATTGAGCCTGGATCGCCTCTGCTGTCAAAACCTGGTCAGCGGTTTCCCGGGATGGAAAGTTTAACATGGATACCGTGAACAAGTCCGTCAACACCTGCATGGCATTGATGGAGTCGTATCTCTCAGCATCCTTTTTGAAGCTCTCGATATTCTTGCTCAACGATTCCGTATGTGACATGATGAGTGAAAGAGTGGAAGAAAGTTGAAGAAAGTGGAAGAGAGTTGAAGAAAGTGGAAGAAAGTTGAAGAAGAGTGGAAGGAGGAAAGAGGGGGTGGAGTGTGGGGTGGTGATGGATTGACTTGATAAGTCACACCCGTGCCTCCGCGACTTCACCTGCAGGTACCTCACCAGAGTGCGGCCCTAATACCTGGGGTACTGCATGGAGCCACGTGACCCAACCAGGAATCCCAACCAAAGGAAACCAAACCGGCATTTCCTCGGCCAACAGAACGAAAAAACTGGATCACGTGGATCTTTACTCTTCTCTTGGTCCGAATGAAAAGTCTCCAATTTTCAACTGTACTGAGTTTGTGAAACCATAGGAGAATATCAAGCAGTTGAGTACCTTTTGGGTGTCTCTGAAAGCTCAAATAAGGACTAAGATATCTTGGAAAACGGGCCAAAACGTCCTTTCTCCAACTCCGTTTGGTTGAGAATTAGAAAATGGAAGATGATATTGTTGGCCTACAGAAAACATATGGATCCAGGAATCTTGAAGAAGAATCAGTTCCTCAGGATATTCAAAAACTATAATGAGCAAAGATTAACTGAAAAGAAATGGAAAGGCTGTTTTTGTGTTGTTTTGCTGAACACCACATCCGACTGCAGACATCAGACACTGATAGAGAAGAACTGAAGAACTGAAGAACTGAAGAACTAAAGAACTGAAGAACGGAAGAACTAAAGAACTAAAAAAGATTTGACAAAAAACATCTTGAGTTACTTGAATGCCATTGCTAAAAATGGGACATCGAAGCTTTAAACCAAAATGGAAAGGCATTGGATGGTGGTCTATTAATACACCTCTTCGGCTAGACACTGAACTGATATTACTGGACTAAGCATAGTCTCTAGTCTCTACAGCCAGCCAAAGAGAATCATCTCTATACAGCCATGTGATGTGATGCTGAATGGAGTCAGGACTTTAGAAGTCACCAGAGGAATGAGTGGTTACCTTGAGTGGTTCTTTATGGAAGTCTGCATTGGTGACTGAATCATTGATTTGTTTGAAACGGGTTTAAGGAAAGATTGGTCACATTTCCCACCAACTGATGGTCACAAGCATTTTTGAAAGTGTCTTTTTCCCACTTGACGATCATTTCAAGAGAGTGAATTGAAACGGTGGGATTTCCCCGGAAAAATGACATTCCGAAAGGTTCAAGGCTCCTCTAAAGGTTCCTGGGTTCAGCCACAGTGAAATCTTCCGACTCTTTTCAGCAGAGAATGTGTGGTTTGCTTTGAATTCTTTACAATTTCAACTTCTGGTTCTGAAATGCAGGATTATGATTTTGTCATGTTGATGTCTTTTTTATATCCCCACCCCGAAGGACAGAGGGGCCCTGATCCTGGAAATATAGAAAAAGACCCTGGAAATACAGAAAAGGACCCTGGAAATACAGAAAAAGACTCTGGAAATACAGAAAAAGACCCTGGAAATACAGAAAAAGACCCTGGAAAAGGTCTTGAATATCGAGACTGTCTTCATTTTTTATGTGGTCTCATTCAAGTGGTTCATTTATCTACTGATTGGCTTACTGTGCAGTCTCTTCCAGAAGTCACCAAAGAAAACATCCAAGGTTCCTGTCTATACTACCAGGCACTGGATGCAGTCTCGGGAATGCCACGTATAAGTGGACCCCATACTCTATTGAACAGACAAAAGCGACAGTCAGTTTCAAAAGCGACAGTCAATTCAAAAGCGACAGTCAATTCAAAAGCGACAGTCAATTCAAAAGCGACAGTCAATTCAAAAGCAGGTGACAAGTGATGGGTGAAACAGGCCGAATAGGAAGGTCGAAGGAGATTTCCAAAGGCCCAATGCAGGAAAATGGAAGATTCTTTCGGTAGTCTCATCGTGACTAGCCACAATTATCATGTGATTTTGTGGTATAATTGGTTTACTGGATATTGCAACATTGGAAAACCACTGATTGGAAACATTGGAAACATTGGAAAACTACTGGGTGACATTGACTGATGAAAAACTACTGATTGTTATGGTATCCTGGAAACTCTCGATGGTTTGTCTAGGGCCCTAATGACTGAAAATAAGGTATTACTGAAAATAAGGTATTACTGAAAATAAGGTATTACTGAAAATAAGGTAGTACTGAAAATAAGGTATAATGGTGTGGGGATTGGGCTCCATGGACTGGATACAGGCCATTGTCTATGGAGGTTTCGATGGAGGCACGACCGGCAAAGCCTAATGTTTGGGCATGGCATATAATTGGGTGATATGTTCTTTGGATGTATCTTCTGTTCTAGTGAAGTCCACCGGGGGATAATTCTTGGCTCTGATTGGATCCTGGCCCAGATCTGGCATTGTTCTATACAGGATGTCTGGCTGGAGATTGGCTTTCTGCTTGTTTAAATAAGATTCCGTGGCTGGATATATGCAGGTCTCGGGTCATTGATGTCCATTGTCCATTGTCCAGTGCCTATCATCTGATTGTGCAGTGACTATTATCTGATTGTCTATTGTCCATTGTCTATTATCTATTGTCCATTGTCCATTGTCCAGTGACTTGGAGAGTCTGATCATTACCTCTTCATTGATTGTGATTGACTGGACAGAGTGTCTATTGTCTATGACTAAACGATTGGCTAACAAATTGTCAGATTGTCAAATTGTCGGGGCTCAGTTACCAGGATTGTCCAGAAATGTCCACTCTACAGTCCATTCTTTCATCTGTTATTGTCTAATGGGACATTGTCTAGTGTCATTTCCACGGAAGACTATGATTGGTTTGGGATAAACGGATTGGCTAATCTCCGAGGTTCATGCACTACTAAAGTGCTGCACACGAGATACGAAAAGGGAAGAAAGAAAGAAAAGGAAGGAGGTGGACATTGTCCGAGATCGGCATGGAGAGACTAGCCAATATGAAGAAAGATTAATTTTTTGGTTCTGCATGTGGTTGCTTGTTCTGCAGTTCCTGCATGTGGGTTCTGTTCTGAAGCTCCTCTATCATTCCTCCCACTTTGGGCATTTTGTTGTTCCTTTTTCGTGGTGAACCTGGGGCCTTATCTATAGATTGTCGCGAAAAGAGACCGAAAAAGGTATGGAAGCCATGGAGGCGCGCGCCCCGCGCCTATATGCAGGCCCCGCGTCTTTTTGCACCCATAACGGCATTATTCTCCATGCATTCCCTCCATGCATCATTTACGCGAAGTGCAGAATCTCCCACTCCCCATATATAAACCACGGCCATGCCATCTTTCGTCCTTCTTTTCATTTTTTCCTCCATCTTTTCATTTTATCCTCCTTCTTCTCATTTTATCCTCCACCTTCTCATTTTTTACTCCACCTTCTCATCTTTTCCTCCACCTTTCACTCCTCATCACTGTCAATAGAGTGGTTACCTCCAAACAGCCACAGTGACCTGAGAATCCTTCGCAATCCGCTGCCTTCAGATCCTCCTTCGCAAGACCTTTCCATTAGTCTTTCTGTCTAACCCTGTGTTCTCGTTTCATGTCTCTTCTGGTGGAATTGTCTCGCGACATTAAACAAGGCAACCTCCGCAAATGTATTGCCGAAGCGACATACGACCGAACGTTAGGCAAGACATACGAGAAGCTCAACCAGAAACTTGGCGATGGTCCAATTAAATTCGAGCCGGAAAAACACCTCAAGTTTTACCTGAACGATCCCTTGGATCAGTATAAGTTCCATTCCACTCGCCGAATCACCATGGAGGAACTCGGCCTCTCCAACAAAATGCAGGTGCTGCCCATTGGAGTATCGGACCCGTTTCCTCTTTTCACCGATGAAGCCGTGGATATTATGAAGAGAGAGTGTCTCAATAAGAAGCGGTTCTTGCAGCACGCCCGTACATCCTTCAACTCCACGTCCGGGTTGGACTGTGCCATGCGTGGATACGTCACGGAAAAAGACCAGATTCTCCTGCCTTTTATTTACGATGCCTGGAAACACCCCAAGACTTTGGAGTTGATTTCCATTATGGCTGGCGTGGAGTTGGAGGTGGTCATGGACTATGAGATTGCTCACGTGAATATAGGCCTTACTGACGATGAAACTGCTTGTGAGCAGAGAACTGAGCACCAGAAGGAGGAAAGAGAAAAGCTTTTCTCGGGCGAAAACCGCGGTGATGATATCCCGGCCATTGTTGGCTGGCACCATGACTCGTACCCTTTTGTGTGTGTGTTGATGCTCTCTGACACCTCGGATATGATTGGTGGAGAGACGTATCTTCGGATGGGAGACCAGAAGATTGCACGCGTCAATGGGCCGCAGAAGGGCTCTGCTGCGGTGTTACAAGGCCGGTACATCAAGCACTTGGCCCCCAAGCCGTTGGGAACCACCGAGCGAATCACCATGGTGACGTCTTACCGGGCCAAAAGCTCCCGCGTTCACGACGGCTCGGTCATCAGTACCGTCAAGCCGGAAATCAACTTTGGCTCTCGCTACAACGAGTTCTACCGGCAATGGGTGGAGTCCCGCGTGGATTTTGCCAGGATGCAGGCGGACGACTTGGTGGAGTCCATCAATACCGATTTGTCGTTTGATAAAGCTGCTGCCATTGAGAAGTTGAAGGCCATAGAGGAGCATATCCAGAGGACATACCAGGAAATGGAGCTTCTGCCGGAGGAGATCCAGCACATCCAGTTGAAGGGCTAGTGAAGCATGGATGTGGGCCTTGGCATGTGCCCCGGGATGTGAATCTTTAGGGACCCTTTGGTCTTGTCTCTTGAGCTCTGGAACTAGAATCTGAGTCATTTATTTCCATGAATCACCTATACTGTTATCTTTACACCTCTGTATTGTATACCTCTGGACTGTATATAGGTAGAAAGACTGCATATAGTTGAATAGTAGTGCATATACTTAGAAAGACTGCATATACTCAGAAAGACTACACACAGCTTGCACACTCCCTGGTTCTAGATTCACCTTTCCAGCAACACCAATCAAACTAGTGTAACCGGGAACCGTTAGCTTGGTCTAGTATGCAGTCTCCATACAGGCATAGTGCTCCCATGGTGTACTAGACTGCATGCGCTTTATATGCAGTCCCACCATCTTCTCCACCGTAATACTCTAACCTTCAAGCTCAGCAGATTCTCGTTTAAATGAATCTGGTTTTATTGGTTGGGTTGGTTGCGTCCACGGACGATTACTAAAGGTCGTGCGGTGGCCAACGCAGCAGTGATGCTAGTGGATTAGACTAACAGGCTTGGCCGAGCGTCTCTCTCCAACTAGGCCATAGTATACTGCACTCCTCCAGAACGTACCCTAAGGAGGTCTCTAGCTCTTTCAAGAAATCCCCGTATTGTACGTTATTGCTACACCCGCATATGTAGGAACACCATCCTTGGGGTTTACCAAGTCCAAACGAAGGCCCTTATCCACGGAACAGCTTTGCGTGGATCGATACGTCCGGCCGCCCTCACCCTCATCCGTGACTACTACCAACGAACCGCCATTGGTTCGTTGTACTCCTTCATCGGAGTTAGCTCCCTGTCCCTGGAAACATCAAGCCATCTCTTCCTGCAGGAAGCAGGACCGGGATGTTCAATCCAAAAGAGCTCTTATTGGGACTTCCCTCGGATCCACTGCGGAGATATCGGCCGGTTCCTTCCGTCGTTCTCCCACCGCATCGGGGTATCCAGCAGTCACTTCCAGAGAGCTTGCATACATACTGTACGTATGGTTCAGTATGCAGTGCGTATGGGGCCTCATACGTTCAACAGAGCTGTAGCAGAGTATATAACCTCCCGGGTTTGCCTAGCGTTTGCTCCGTGGCTTATAGGATATATCCAACTGGTACAGTCCTGCTTCAGAGCCAATAACATGGCCATATACTCTACACCCAACAGACACAAACCCGTACACCACAGATGTATCATTTCCCCAGACTGATTCTTAGAACGAGCAGTTGTTAAGAACAATCACGAAATAGTAGGACTGGGCAGTTTAGTAGTAATCATGAAAAAAAAGACAGTATCATTTCTACTCCAGTCTCTATGCAATTATAGTAGAGTGAGTCGTAGAGCGTGTTGCGCGTTACTGTTAACACTCGCATGTAGGAACCCCAATCTCTTTGTTCTTTAACAACTCCAATAAGTAAGGTACTATGATAGTCCAGTCATTTATATTCTTATCTTAAGCTAGTTATATTCGTAAATCCTTTTTTTTTGTTATGACTGGACTGTTTCGATGATCCTTCAATAAAGCGGAAAGCCCTTCGCTTTATATAGACCTTCGACCGGAACCCCTTCCACGGCATGACCCCCGTGTGGTCCTCCCGACCGTTCGGATTAAATGCTCATCTGGCATTCCAACCAGACTCTTGCATTTCCTTCTGATACCTCCTTCACCGGAGTGATAACCGTAAGTTCCTCAAACACCCTTTCGTGCATGCTTCTGCACAAAGGCTTTTCTTCACAGGTCTCTCATTGGATCCTTGCTTCGTATCTTGCTTCAGATGCGCAGTCACTCCAGGCCCGGTTTCAGGAGTGGCTCTCATGTCAGTTTCATCTGTACTCCTGCATTCTGACCTTTGATGTGCATACTCATCCCACTCTGTTCAGAATGCAGTGCGTATGAGACGGCGAGTCTCATACGTTCAACAGTGTAGAGCGAGTCGTAGAGTTAGTGTAGAGCGAGTCGTAGAGTTAGTGTAGAGCGAGTCGTAGAGTTAGTGTAGAGCGAGTCGTAGAGTTAGTGTAGAGCGAGTCGTAGAGTTAGTGTAGAGCGAGTCGTAGAGTTAGTGTAGAGCGAGTCGTAGAGTTAGTGTAGAGCGAGTCGTAGAGTTAGTGTAGAGCGAGTCGTAGAGTTAGTGTAGAGCGAGTCGTAGAGTTAGTGTAGAGCGAGTCGTAGAGTTAGTGTAGAGCGAGTCGTAGAGTTAGTGTAGAGCGAGTCGTAGAGTTAGTGTAGAGCGAGTCGTAGAGTTAGTGTAGAGCGAGTCGTAGAGTTAGTGTAGAGCGAGTCGTAGAGTTAGTGTAGAGCGAGTCGTAGAGTTAGTGTAGAGCGAGTCGTAGAGTTAGTGTAGAGCGAGTCGTAGAGTTAGTGTAGAGCGAGTCGTAGAGTTAGTGTAGAGCGAGTCGTAGAGTTAGTGTAGAGCGAGTCGTAGAGTTAGTGTAGAGCGAGTCGTAGAGTTAGTGTAGAGCGAGTCGTAGAGTTAGTGTAGAGCGAGTCGTAGAGTTAGTGTAGAGCGAGTCGTAGAGTTAGTGTAGAGCGAGTCGTAGAGTTAGTGTAGAGCGAGTCGTAGAGTTAGTGTAGAGCGAGTCGTAGAGTTAGTGTAGAGCGAGTCGTAGAGTTAGTGTAGAGCGAGTCGTAGAGTTAGTGTAGAGCGAGTCGTAGAGTTAGTGTAGTTGGGTGTTTGGGTGTTGTCTTTGATCGACTGGATAATTGTCTTTCCTGGAATAAGTCTGATACTTTGGGACCATCGTACTTTGTTGTGGTTTGTTACCAGTCAAGATTCTGCAAGTTGTTCCTTAAGCATTTACTCCACAGAAAACTCATCTAACGCTTTAGTCGTTTTTCTTGTGAGGAATACAGCAAAAAAGATGCCGTGTTCGTGAGACTACCATTTCAGCCTTTCAGCCATTTCAGCCTTTCAGCCATTTCAGCCTTTCAGCCATTTCAGCCTTTCAGCCATTGAAGCCTTTCAGCCACATCCAAGTAAGGACTGCTACATGAACAAAGAAGCATGAGTAGCAGGCAACTAATCGAATGATGAATACTAGGTACTCGTTGTGGAATGGAACGAGGCTGGACGCCATGTCTGGTCATAATTAGTAGTGACCAAGAGTGGTTATCAGATGAAGGACTTACTATAGTATTATTGCTATGATTAAATTACTGGTTGATGTTGTATTATGGTTTCGATAGGTTTTCCGTGATATACCGGTTCCATTATCTTTTTTTTTTTTTTTTCTTTTTTTCTTTCTTCTTTCTTCTTTTTTTTTTCTTTTTTTCTTTTTTTCTTTCTTCTTTCTTCTTTCTTCTTTCTTCTTTCTTCTTTCTTTCTTTCCTTTGTGGTTGAGGCTAATACCAAGAAGTTCCCTTTTGACTAAGTTGATTTGTCCCGTACACTCAAGGCGAGACTCAAGGCTAGACTCGATGTTTCCCTTTCTGGACCATAACGTGGTACTCCTTAAATCTCCTTAAATCTCTAAAGATCTCTAAAGATCTGTAAAGTTGGATGTCACGATATACTCTCTGCCGGGCCGCGCACGTGACCAGAAACAGCGAGAACATCAACCAGCTTTGACTGGATATGGATAATTTTGGAATTGTGTTTTTGGTTATCGTTTTGGGAGTATCTTTTGGGAGTATCTTTTGGAGGCAGGCTCGGTCTCGTGATCAACAAGAGGACGTGGGCATTAAGCAAAGAAGTGATCATCCTCCAATGTTATATAAATACCCCCGAGATTCATGACTTTGTATGGCAACTGATAATTCTCAAAGGAACCGACTCTTCACCTTTGTAGTTGTAGCAATAAAAAAAAAAAAACTACACAACTGGTCTTCAGAAGTTCTGGTTTTCCCTCAAACCTTCTCGATTCCACGGAACCCCTTTCTTGAAACCTCGTTGGACCATGTCCTCAATGCTTTCGATTGTTTCTTCTGCAGACTGCAGACGGACCAATGTATAACATCTCCGGTTCAACAGTGGGTGGAGTGAGTATATGTTGGGCGTTGTTCGTGATCCTTTCCATTCCGCGCAAACCATAGAAGTACTCCCGATTCCCCGACTTCTCGCATGCTTATCTCCCACGCCCTCCTTCTGTCGTCCGTCTTTTTACCCCTTTTGGCCCCCTTTCCATCTGTTCCTTGTAAACACATTATGAAACACCAGGAAGAGAGGGAACTGTGTGGATCACATTTGCACCATCTATTACGCACTCAGTATGTTCCATGCCCTGTACGGCTGGGGTCAAGACATTGTCCAAAACATTGGTAGATTCCTTAATGGAATCAAGAGCCAAGGGCAGGGTCTTCTTTGGCCCTAGCAAAGAACACCAATGGTTCTACGTCTAAGCAAGCAATAGAGGCAGTATGCAGGAGCATCCAGTAATACAAGTCTAGTTGTTTGGGTGTTTAATGGGGCCAAAGGGTCTGCTCTTGTACAGTGCCGTTTTGGGTGGAAGATCCAATGGTCTTCTTACTTGATACTTAGACCTAGAGCAACACGACTCTCCATAGGTTGGCCCAGGGTGTATTGTTCTTCTAGTAAGTCTTGTAAATCAAGAGATGTAGTATTCATCTTAGTTCTTTGTATTGTTCTGGTTACTAGAGTAATACCAGGAATGTCCTTAACTAAGCTTCTTCAGTAACCTCCCATAGACTCAAGGCGAGACTCAAGGCGAGACTCGATGTTTCCCTTTCTGGACCATACTGTAGTACTCCTTAATCTCCAAACACACATCTCACGAGCTATATCTGGGAGATGTAGCGTGACCGGACTCCAGGCATGGTTCAGTCTTTATACTTCCTCATGGGAGTTTTGGCCGTGTATGAATGGAAATAGCCAACCAGAATAGCCTCATGTCCGTTTCCTGGTGTTATCATGAACTGGCTATTCTTCTGATATACTTTGTGCTGGATCCATAGAGGCTATAGACGGAGTAGCCAGTATTTTAGCCGGAATAGCCAGTACTTTAGCCAGAATAGCCAGTATTTTAGCCAGAATAGCCAGTATTTTAGCCAGAATAGCCAGTATTTTAGCCAGAATAGCCAGTATCTTTAGACAGTGGGTTGTAGACTTGGTCACCCTAGTGGGAATGGTAGCTGCTGCTTTGGTAGTCAGTAGTCTAGAGTAGTAGCCTCCGAGAGCTTTCCACGTCTTTGTGTGGAAAATAAAACTGTCCCAATGTCTTTTTCTGGTATAGACACTTTACCATTGGATTCAAATCCATGCTTTGGGTTGCTGGGGTAAGGATTTCTACGCTGCAATTGTAGCGTATTGTGTCGCGCACGCCCAGTGGCTTGGCCCAGCTGACCATTGATTGAAATTTCCGAAACCGCTTCCAGTCTCGATTGGGACTCGCTTGTCTCCTCCACTAGTGTGTATTCGTGGTGTCCGTCGATTCCTGCAAGTGCATTTGGTACATGCACTACCATCATGGATCCTTCAGATTGGCCTTCTGTTCAATTTCCATTGAACAGCCATTACCACCAACTCCAACGTCACTTAGAGACCCACTAGCCACACTATAGAAACACATTGTGGTGGTGAAGTTGGGACTTGCCATGTCTGTATGCAGTAGTGCATATAGTCCCCACGTCCAGCCACTCCACTGTACCTTACCGAGTACTTGGAGTCCAACGAAGTATCCAGCTTGAGGATGTTTGGGCAGTTCAGTCTCAGTCCATGCTATTGGGTCGTGCGCTGCTCATATATCCCATGGGGTCTTGAATCCTCTTGGACTGATTCCATGGAATGCCCTTATTGTTCTTCTGGGTACTGCAGACTGATCAGATGTATTCTCGCCTTTCCAACTGTGCGTAGAGTGAGTGTTGGGTGTTGTTCTTAATCCTCTCGTAGGTTGGCACCAGGGGGTAATACTCTTCCATTCACCCATGTAAAGAGATAGTATTCATCTTAGTCCTTTGTGTTGTTCTGGTTGCTGAGCCAATACCAGGAATATTAACCAAGCTTGAGTAAAGCCTCCGCTCGGCTCAAGGCCAGAAAGGCTAGACTATGTTTCCCTTTCTGGACCACACCGTACTCCTTAAGGTCCAAACACGTCTCACCCCACTTTGTATGTCTCCCCTTTCTCGAATGCTTCTTGGGCCAATTCTGTGTCGCAACCAATTCTGCGTGGCAACCGTTTCATCCACAATGCACACCAAAGCTCCTCGGACGATTCACACTTTCGCACCCATTTCTTCTCAACCGACAAAACCACATTGGAGAGAAATGAAAGGTTCTTGAACAGGGAACGTTGTATGCATTTCATCAGGGGCCATGTGCAGGCCCCCTCCTTGCGTTTCCAGACAAGTCAGTAGAACATTCCTGATGTGACTAGACACCCATACCACTCTTTCGAGCTCAGAAGAACTGAGATGAATACCCAAGTTCCGGAAGTCGTACATTCATGGAAACACCAGTACATCCTGCGCCAGTCCCGCAAAGCATTGTTACCAATGCCCAATAAACCGTCGCGGAGAAGGTGCAGTATAAATGGGAAACACTCAATAGTAACACCAGTATTCCGGATTCAGCAAACCAGTTTGATTGTGTACTTCCAAGGCCTGCCATGTCCTGCACACAAGACCACGTTCTCCTCCAGCAGCTGGGGAGAGCTGATGGAGAGGGAGAGCTGATGGTGAGGGAGAGCTGATGGAGAGCTGAGGGAGAGCTAATTCGCACTGGGTAATAGATGGGGTTACAGATTCGACTGTCCTTTATCTAGTACGTAGCCAAACATTCTTGGGTCCTGCACACAGAGAAGTAGCCATCTTATTTGTAGTGCATATGCTCTCGCCAGGTGGACCATTGTTATGGCAAAGAACCAATATAGGCTTCCACATTTCTCTTATAACCCAAGGGTCTATAAGATACGCTGTATGCAGGAGAGGGCGAGTGTCATGTCCAGGTGTATCCATTAATCGTCACGACTTGTGCCATGTGACTTTTCTGCATCAAGCGACTGTTGTTTTCAATAGAATCTGCAATACACATCCACAGAAGCTGCACTAGGTGGGGAGTTTGCAATTGCTGGGCCCAGAATTTTCCCCGAATTTGCCTTGTTTCAAGCTGCCAATATAATACTCTCAAAATTGCTCCAGTCATAAGATCCACCATCTCCACCATTAACTCCTTTACTCCACAAACATACCCACAATGTCAATTGTAACGATGCTAGACTTGGCTAGCCTTGTTCTTGCAAATGATTGGCTCCTCTATTGCTTGCTTCATGTGCGTATACGATTCCTTTGTGGGGCAAATGGCCGAACATGGTCCAGTTAAGGCTCCGACAGATTTGAATGTGAAACCGTCATCGGAGTTAAATGAACCGTCATGGAGTTAGGTGTGAAACCGTCATCGGAGTTAAAAGAACCGTCATGGAGTTAGGTGCTCGGATTGGTAGTAGCCGTGATCTAGGGTAGCCACAAGGAGGGGTTTCTGTGCCGTATGTGGTTGGAGCTTAGGCGCTAGTCATCAAGGGTGGAGCAAACGTGGTAAAGGTGTGGGGCTTGAAAACCTTATTGAGCTGGAGCTTATGTAATCTCCCTGATTTCTTTATGGTAGTCCCGATAATGATGTCATGGTTGGAGAGATTGTACATGATCTTATCACTGACTCTAGCACTTGCAAGAAATAATTGGCTGCTGTTTCAATGGTTGCTGTTTCAGTGGCTGCTGTTTCAGTGGTTGCTGTTTCAAATTGCCACAAAACCAAATATATAAATATACCCCCGCCCCGTCCCTCAATAATTTATATTTACAAATATTACTCTTCAATGTCCAGACATGTCATTGATCAGACCTTAATATGGAATCTTTAGTGTGTTGGTTTTTAATGGTTAACGTCTTTTACATACGCTTAATTTATGGTTTCAGATTAACAATGGCAGGCCAAGACAGATGTTCTGCAAGCTGGTCCAGCGTGGTTTTGGCAGGAAGCCCGAATCCTATACTCTTCTGCTAGATACAGTCCTCCTGCATCCACTCTTCTACATACAGGCATCCTGCATCCACTCTTCTACATACAGTCCTCCTGCATCCACTACCTTAGTATATACAGGCCTCCTGCATCCAATCTTCTACATACGCACCGCCCCTAAGGGTTGAACCTGTGAGAATCCCTTATCTGGTTCAAACCTTTATCTGGTTCATACATCCAATGGGAGGGTCTGGAAGCTGACACTGATGCGGGATTTAGGAAGGGTCAATGAATGCTCTTAGTGAATCCTGTAAAGGAGTTTACGCAAGAAGCCAGAACGTGGGGTCTATGAAGGTGTACCGCCGGAGAATCCGGTGATGATAGTGTGGATATCCAATAAGAGCTTTCTGATCACAAACCATAATGAGGGGCTAATCTGGGAGGCTGGAATGTTGGGTTTGTGATGAATGCCAATTGGGTTTGTGGATGTCTATGAAGAAGACTCCGGAGCTTGGACTGTATAAGGAGGAAGTTCCGGCTCAGTTTTGAAGATCGTCGAATCAGCTTAGCTTGTGATTACCAAATAAGGAATTCTCAAGATAAGAAACAAACAAGAATCATGCAACGACATGACTACAGAAGTCCCATACTTAAAGGAGTTATTATTGGCCAATGACACGCACGTGCCAGATTATGAAAGCGTTTATGTTAACACACAACAACAGTCTCCAGTCCATCTACACACCGGCCTATACCTATTGGCTGTGTATCTATTGGCTGTGTATCTATTGGCTGTGTATCTATTGGCTGTGTATCTATTGGCTGTGTATCTATTGGCTGTGTATCTATTGGCTGTGTATCTATTGGCTGTGTATCTATTGGCTGTGTATCTATTGGCTGTGTATCTATTGGCTGTGTATCTATTGGCTGTGTATCTATTGGCTGTGTATCTATTGGCTGTGTATCTATTGGCTGTGTATCTATTGGCTGTGTATCTATTGGCTGTGTATCTATTGGCTGTGTATCTATTGGCTGTGTATCTATTGGCTGTGTATCTATTGGCTGTGTATCTATTGGCTGTGTATCTATTGGCTGTGTATCTATTGGCTGTGTATCTATTGGCTGTGTATCTATTGGCTGTGTATCTATTGGCTGTGTATCTATTGGCTGTGTATCTATTGGCTGTGTATCTATTGGCTGTGTATCTATTGGCTGTGTATCTATTGGCTGTGTATCTATTGGCTGTGTATCTATTGGCTGTGTATCTATTGGCTGTGTATCTATTGGCTGTGTATCTATTGGCTGTGTATCTATTGGCTGTGTATCTATTGGCTGTGTATCTATTGGCTGTGTATCTATTGGCTGTGTATCTATTGGCTGTGTATCTATTGGCTGTGTATCTATTGGCTGTGTATCTATTGGCTGTGTATCTATTGGCTGTGTATCTATTGGCTGTGTATCTATTGGTGGTAATTGGTAATCAAACCACCATAAGAAGGAGTCAGACAGTACAGTACAGTGCAGAGGTCACTGTTGAGTCGAGCGAGAGAGAACACCTCCATACCTCCCTGCCTCTTTTCGATTATTGGAATTAGGTCGTCTGTCTCGGTCTCATACTATGGACCGGAGTAATGGTTGTGTGAATATGTCTGTCCAGGATTGTCCAGGATACAGTTTTCTAGAGGTCTGTTGTGTTTCTAGTCCTATATGCAGGCTTCCAGTAGTAATCATAAGAAAATGTGAAATTAGGCGACCAGTCTATGACTCATAATTCTTAATCAGTATATGAATTACTGAATATATTCTAGACTGTGGAATATGGCATGGCCAGACGTTCCAATGTGGCCAGTTCCTGCATACAGTGCACTACCTAGCCATTGAATAATGTCGCCTTTTTTAAGTAGAGGTCCAAGATTCTCTATGCAAAATAAGTGTAGACTCTTAATCTATTCCACTGTGTTACTCTAAAGAACTCTTCATATGTAATCCTGCACATAACCCTAATTACGGCTATATGCACTCCGAACTATAGTTATAGGCAAACACCACTTACACTAACAGATCTGTTGTTACTATATTGGGAATGATATGGTAATGCACACTTATTGCCAGTATGTATTTAGTCCATACCATGATATACTTTTAAAGTCTACAGCTACAAAAGATCATCTGGTGCAATTATCTTTGAACTTTATATGGACTTTGCCTTGCTTCATTCGACAAACCACAGCCCCACACGGACTGCCGTTTGATTAACTGTCCGTCGACGGCATGGGAATATGCACTGCATGAGGCTCCCAAGCTCACTCGACCATTATGACAGCACTCATCACTGTTAGTAGAAAGAACTTGAACAGAGCTAGAACTTGACAGTGACGGAAGTACACTGCAGCCTGCACTCTAGGGCTAATTGTGATTATTGACAACACAACTTGGCCCAGAATCCCTTCTCTTCATCAACGTTCTGCTGCTCATACTGCGTGACTCTTTGGTTGCCATAGTTCTGCGAACTGGTCATCATGCCTTGGTTTCCCGAAACGTTATTGTTGGCATGTGCACTGACACTGGAATTGGGCTGGTACTCCTGCTTAATGGGCGGCAAAGGCCGGTTGATCAAATGCTGCAACTTCTGCTGGTGCGATTGCGCCGCCGATAATTGCTGCTGCTGTTGCTGTTGCTGCTGCGATTGGTTGATGTTGCTGTTCAAGTTGTTGTTACCTGCAGACAGCGTGATCATGTTGGCCTGTTGGCTGGCATGATGAGGTCTGGTCCGGCGCAGCTCGCGATGGCGTCTTTCCCGGTCGTTAGGCGGGTTGGGGTGCCCGTAACCATGTAAGTTGGGCTTTTTGTTGATGGATGAGTCCCAGCCTTTCCCATTGTTCAAATGCATCCAGTCAAAATCCCCATCACAGCTCAATCCCATGTCGTCTAAGGCCGACACCAATAACATGCGGTATTCTTCATAAGGAGGTTCGGCTTCAAAGGGCAACGACCGTACGGAGTCCAAGTACTCGGCAAACTGTTTAGGCAAGCCTTCACAGAGAATCAGCGCTGATGTGGTACGTTTTTTGTCGCCGATTTTCTCGTACTTCTGCTTGTTGGTGGGCGCCTTCAAACCCTGCCAGGGCAATTGACCCCGCAAAAAGTAGAAAAAGACATGGCCCAATGCCTCCAAGTCGTCTCTTCTCAGCTGTTCACGGCCCAAGTGAGTATTGATGGACATGTACCGGGCAGTGCCACTCAACGACTTCTTTTCCCGGTACGGAATGTGCTGCTTGGTGCGAGGGTCCCGGTATTGCTTGGCCATACCGAAATCAATCAAATGCACCTTGTTTTCGTCGGGGTGACCCTGGCGACCAATGAGGAAATTATCGGGCTTGATGTCTCTGTAAATCAAGTCATGGCGGTGGACCTCCTCGATCAAGTTCAACATCTGCACAGAAACCTGCACCACGGTCTTGACGGAAAAACGACGGCCACACCAATCAAACAAGTCCTCCAAAGAAGGACCCAAGAGGTCGATCACGAGAATCGAATGCAAGCCTTCTTGGCCAAAGTAATATGCGTTGGGGATTCCATCACAGCCCTGTAAATGCTTGTAGGTTCTGTACTCATCCCGCAACTGAGGCGCCTCCGTTTTTCGGGGCTCGAACTTGATGGCCACGGCGACGCCATTGATGATGTTGCTACCTTCGAAAAGCACACCGAAGGAGCCTTCGCCGATCTTCTTCCCGATTTTGTAGTGCAACCCCACCACGGAGTTATTGTTAGACGACAGCGAGCTGGACACGTTCATATTGTTTTGATTTGTGACGGCGGCGGCGGCGATGGCTGCAGCTGACATGTATTAGAAACGAACGGGATGACGCCGGAGGCTAAGATTCGGAATATCCAGAGCAATGGTACGGAACGAAACCACAGCAAAGATCAATCAGTTGAGATCAAAAACAGAATCAAAACCAAAAGATCAGAGTCCGAAACAAAAGAGTCAAACCGAAATGAGTTAAGTGATCAAACTATAAGATCAGAGGATCAAGTGACGAAGCAATGACGGCTAAACACGGATCAGAAATGAAGAGTCCTTAGTTCAAGGAAGTTAGAGAGCTGACGATATTAGCAACGGAAGAAAAAGCACCGTGACACCCGGACCTAGAAGGGGCCGAAATAAAGAGCCGAAGAGGACGCCGGAAAGGAGGCCGGGTTTGCAGGGGCAGGAAAAAGGCCTAGAGACGGCGATAATAAGAGCCAGAAACGGACGCTAGAAAGCCGGGAAAAAGCCGAGGAAAAAGCTCTTGAGGAATGGCGAGGCACGAAGGAAGTGACTGGCGGCAATGGCACGGGAATGAGGGCTCCGCTGGCAAAAGGAGTGGCTGGTTAGCTCTTTGGGACAAAAGAAAAGAGTAGGTTTTGGGAGTAAAATGAGATTTGCTCGGAAAAAAGAAAAAAAGGCGCTCGACAAGCGCGCGACTCACCGCAAGTGGACCCCAAAAATAGCGCCGCGGCCAGATTCCGAGGGAGCTTTAAAACTTGTCCAAAATGCGCCACGCGCGGCTGCGGCCCGTAGAGTGGGGTTTTTGCTTTGGTCGTGCGCAGACCGCGACAATTGCCCACACCCGTGCACCAAAAAAGTATAAGATCCGTACACCAAGAGAATAACACCCGTGCACCGCATTATAAAACCCGTACACCACATAATAAAACCCGTACACCACATGATAAAATCCGTACACCACCCAAGACCCTTTGATAAACACCGCAAAACCTCTACACCACACCCACACTAAGCACCATCGCGCCCACTACCACATCCCTCCATACACTACTACCACACCGCCTCAGCATTACCACACCACTAAAATGAACACGTCATTCCTCGACCAAATCATGATGGAGGATATCTCTCGGCATTGTACGTCCGAGTTCATGGCGTTCCACCAGTGCATGAGCAAGCCGCCGTCGGAAGACGCGTGTATACCGGAACAAGCCCTTTTGAAAGCGTGCATCAAAACCAAAGTCCCCGTGTTTCAGAAAATCAACTCCCTCTGTGCAGACAAGCTCCAAGGCTACGAGGCGTGTCTTCGGGAAAACGGCACCCAAGGTGCGTGTAAGCCCCAGCTTTCTCTGTTAAGAGACTGCGCCTTGGGTGCCCTCCAAAAGGACCGATAAAGGATTTGGACTCATTGACCAATCAGAATGCACCATTGAGCTTTCTTTGAACGAAAAGAACTTTCATTGGATCTTGAATTTGAAGATTTCAAAGAGACTTTATAGAGTGAAGTCCAAATTGAGAGTGAAGAGTGAAGAGTGAAGAGTGAAGAGTGAAGAGTGAAGAGTGAAGAGTGAAGAGTGAAGAGTGAAGAGTGAAGAGTGAAGAGTGAAGAGTGAAGAGTGAAGAGTGAAGAGTGAAGAGTGAAGAGTGAAGAGTGAAGAGTGAAGAGTGAAGAGTGAAGAGTGAAGAGTGAAGAGTGAAGAGTGAAGAGTGAAGAGTGAAGAGTGAAGAGTGAAGAGTGAAGAGTGAAGAGTGAAGAGTGAAGAGTGAAGAGTGAAGAGTGAAGAGTGAAGAGTGAAGAGTGAAGAGTGAAGAGTGAAGAGTGAAGAGTGAAGAGTGAAGAGTGAAGAGTGAAGAGTGAAGAGTGAAGAGTGAAGAGTGAAGAGTGAAGAGTGAAGAGTGAAGAGTGAAGAGTGAAGAGTGAAGAGTGAAGAGTGAAGAGTGAAGAGTGAAGAGTGAAGAGTGAAGAGTGAAGAGTGAAGAGTGAAGAGTGAAGAGTGAAGAGTGAAGAGTGAAGAGTGAAGAGTGAAGAGTGAAGAGTGAAGAGTGAAGAGTGAAGAGTGAAGAGTGAAGAGTGAAGAGTGAAGAGTGAAGAGTGAAGAGTGAAGAGTGAAGAGTGAAGAGTGAAGAGTGAAGAGTGAAGAGTGAAGAGTGAAGAGTGAAGAGTGAAGAGTGAAGAGTGAAGAGTGAAGAGTGAAGAGTGAAGAGTGAAGAGTGAAGAGTGAAGAGTGAAGAGTGAAGAGTGAAGAGTGAAGAGTGAAGAGTGAAGATTACAAAGAAATTGAGATATCGGCCAGGGCCTGACTTTCGGGTGGAGAGTTGACGGCTGAGCATGTGTGCATTCCCCGATGTTGCAATCGGTAAGAACCGACAACCTGCATGAGCAACGATAAGACGAATGGCGATAGTGGGGGATTTTGAAATAAGAATTGACCACTCAAAGAGCGAATAAAAAGAATTGATTAAAAAGAATTGATCAAAGAATTGATTAAAAACAATTGATCAAAGAATTGATCAAAAAGAGTTGATCAAAAAGAATTCATGAAAAAGAATTGACTGTTAGGGTCTATGTTCCTGTATCTGGAGGAGTGTTTGGTACAGGACCAGCATACGAGTTCTGACTAAAGTCAGTGTAATCAGTCTAGTGCAGTTGAATGTGAAGGTATAGAGAAACTCCGTCTTTCTTTTTGATACTTTTAACTTGAGATTGATTTATGTTTGCTGTTGAATGGATCAGTTGGTGGTTATGTGCAGGACTCAAAATGGATTCACAGAATCTTCCAGAGTACCATACACTGGTTTTAGCCAAAGGTATACCTACTATTCTTGATTACGTCCTCTCCTTCAGTGCAGCCCATTCATTATCTATTAACATTCTAATCCTGATGATATATACAGGAATACTGCATTCTGCTACACCAATTATATTTATAATACTGCTCCAGAACAATGGCCAAATAGATAAGGATATCTATACTTTATGGAACTAAATTTCACATTACATCGAATATTCTTTCGATAATTTCTGTACAAACTCCCTGGATTCCTGCACATAGGATATCCTGGCTTAAAATCTGGATTAAACCAGTTTAGGAAAATGACTGTTTGAATTAGGGGATTTCGGGCTCTAAAAGTACAAGAAAAGCTGAGCCCCGAATTTTTGTGTGTTCGGAATAATAAGACATTGTCTAAGACAATGTACTGCATATAGCCAATCACAGGGTCACGTGATGTGGAAAAACACTTGGGCACTAAAAGTTCTCCCTTGTTTGGATTCGGAGTTAGTATAATTGGTGTGAATACATATACGCCAGAGTCGCCTCAGTTCAGGGGATGAGTCATACTGAAACGGTACTTTAAGGTTGCAAAATTAGACAGAAAATAGACAGAAATTGGACAGAAATTGGACAGAAATTGGACAGAAATTAGACAGAAATTGGACAGAAATTAGACAGAAATTGGACAGAAATTGGACAGAAATTGGACAGAAATTGGACAGAAATTAGACAGAAAACCAATATTAACTGCTCTCCACATTGCACGGCAACCCATCTACATTGCTTATGGGCTCGTTTACAGGAGAAATCCAGGATTAAAAAGATCGTATAGCGGCACTAATCCACGTGTCCTGCATATAAACCATATTCACAATATCGGTGTCTAATTTTCTTGTCCTACATTTATCTCTGTCTATTGATAGATGAGTCATTAGATCTAAAATTTTCTAAAATCCCTTTACTAAGTTATTAATATCTGCGTGATTAATAATGGTTTGATGTAGAGGCTATATGCAGGACTGTCCAAATTAGGAAGATCTATACACGTGAATTTACATTTGCTACTAGTTATCAGCCTTGGCTGAAGCCTAAACAAAAGACTGGTAGACGGCCCAGAGATATTTCCTTGTCGTTATCAGCCATTCAGTAGATTTTGTCCATTGTCATTATACACATCCATCACAGTATAATTCGACCACGTTTGACCTGGTCACACCAATGCATAGTCCTTTTGGTGATGTACTGAACTCACATGAAAGCTTAGATCGAGACAGCCAGCCTGGTGGTTGGTAAATTCGGCCTAGTCATTTTGTAACAATGACCAGAACCAGTTTCGACCAGGTAACCAAATAGTCAAATAACCAGATAATTAGATGATCAGAAAGCCCCAGGATCTGTTTCTATCAGTCTGTATTGTACCAGTGCCAGTACCATTCAAACCAGTCACAGACACCACCAGCCATTCCAGTCAGTCCACCATTCCGGTTAATCAGCCAATCGATCCAGTCCAACTGATTCAAAAGTCGTCAGACACTTAGTAACCAATCAAAGTCCTTTCTGTCTGTCGATTCCGGTTAACAGTCAGTCAGTCAGTCAGTCAGTCAGTCAGTCAGTCAGTCAGTCAGTCAGTCAGTCAGTCAGTCAGTCAGTCAGTCAGTCAGTCAGTCAGTCAGTCAGTCAGTCAGTCAGTCAGTCAGTCAGTCAGTCAGTCAGTCAGTCAGTCAGTCAGTCAGTCAGGCTCAAGCCAAGTACTTTTTAGGCACATTCTTGATCTGCACCGGAGAAGAAAAGTCATCAAGAGCCTTCCGAGCCGAACGGTCATAGTGAGAGTTCTCAATCTCATGTTCATGGTGCAACAACTCATGCTCAATATCCTCCTTATGCTTGATATGCACCAGAGGATCCTGGTCCCGATGGTACTGATTCCAATGGTGGTTTTCGTACTCCTCCTCAAAGTCCATGTGGTGGCCTGGCCCAGCACCGAAATCAGGCAAAAGTCCTCCGGATTTCAGGAACTCCACCCATTTCTCCTTACTGATCCTGCCCTGTTGATCAATCCCCAAAAGACGACCAACCTGCTCCACCACCTCCAACTTCAAGTTCCGGGGAATGTTCTCCATATGATCATGGTCTCCCATCCCACTCCCATCTCCCACCACCAGCTCACGGGTCAAGCCATAGATATAAAGAATCTCTTCCGAGGTCCAAAAGCCCTGGTTTTTCAAATCATGGAGTGCAAAAAACGATGCTGCATCAAAATCCTCCATCTGGTGCTCTTCTCTCATGTGCCACTGTTCCCACAGGAGATCCAGCGGTTTGACGGGGTTAACGTTATGAGCCAACGCCACCATAGAAAAGAGAATTGAAAGGAGTTTCATGAAGAATTGATAAATGGGTCAAAATGGGTCAAAATGAAGGAGAACCAGAATTTGGGAGAGCGATTTCGAAATGGAGGATTCGAAATGGAGGATTCGGAATGGAGGATTCGGAATGTACTGGTTTCACGTGATTGACGGATTCTGGTAATACTTTAGGAACTGCCTAATCGGTTAATCGTCCAATCGGTTCTGGGGCGAGGTGTATTGTTATATACTGTGGCCAGAAGTGAACAAGCGACTGGCGTGCGTGTGCGTATGAGAGTCACGTGACCCTCCTTCACCAACACCATCACCAACACCAAACTCTATTGGAGTGAATTGGCTACTGCTATTGGATCGGACTGCTTACATAATCCCGACGATTGCGGCTTTAAATGCCACTAATACTCACTTGCTTCGCTTAAGACACCGTGTCCTGCATATAGACCCAACGTTCATGCACATATACCTCTTGGGATGAGGCTTAACTATACTACCAAACCTTTCCACGAGCAAACAAGTGTAGTAGTCGTAGTAGAGTTGGACAGGAGGAACCTCGGAATTGTACCGTGCGGTTGGAAAACACCCGTACACCCGGCGACCCCAGCACAAAATAGCCCAACGCAAGACACCCATTTTCGAAATCTTTTGCCTGAAAATATATTCATTCCAGTACTGGAATTCCGGACATCACAATGGATATGTTTTGACAAAAATAAACCCTTTGTGTGCAGATTTGTAACCGTACACTGTTCATTCCGGGGTGCCTCAAATCAATTCCGGGGCCTCTCAACCACCGACAATTCAAAGTACCAAACTTAAAGACAAAACCTTTTTCAAAACTGCCATTAAGACATTCTCCGACTATGTTTGGATGCTAAGGAATGCTGTGGAATTGTAGGCTCCTTAGAAACAAACGCCAGTATGCAGGATCCGAACAGAAGTGTTCTTAGCATAAAGTATGGAGAGTCTAGAGTTGAGGGCTAGTCGGATATCTTGAGTATTGGAGATACCAATAACCAGATCTAGATCCACATACTTTCTGGAACAAGCACTAAGCCGCATCTCAGTCAGTGTAGCAGTAGAATCATAGGGTCAAACACCAGAACACCAACCATAGCCTCCTCAAAACAATAAGTTAGTTCATAATAGTAATCTTGGTATCCAGGTTTGGGTCACGTGCGTTTCTCGGGGTTCCCATGTTCTCTTGCACTAGACAGCACTAGACAAGGCCTGGAATGTCAATAGTTTCACCACAACATCGTGACAAGAAAAGCGGTCCTTACTAAGTCTTCAAAGGTAAAGTGACTGAGAAGGTGAATGTCAAAGGAAGTGTCCCTTTGGTGCCATCGATTCTAGTGCTTGACCTAGGATCTTTGGATCTTTTGCACCATATTCTTTGGTCCTTTCAAAGGGTAAAGAACTTGACTTGGGAGTATCCCATGTTGTAAGATGACATGAATATAAAGAACAATCGAAGGGACTCATTAATAAAAGTATCCAATCACCACCCAATGTCAACCTTAGAAATGTCCTTATATTAGCTGAGAAACGTCATCTTCATGGTATAAACTGACGACAACGATGTAATGCCTTCTCAGAGTTCAAGAGATGGTTAGGCCTTGGAGAATAGATGCTTGACGTCCCTTCATTTCTCTGATAGAAATCTAGTTGTACACCTTCATCCTTAAGTCAGAATAATCTCAGAATCATGCTCTTAATAATATATCAAAGGATGAATTATATTATTAGATAATCAGGACTTTTGCTTTGTATCATTTCCATTAGCTATAGCTTTTTAAATGTTGCTAAACGTAAAACATTTGACTTAGCTTTTGCAACGTTGTGTAGGACCAACAACTGTGGGTTAATATACAGGAAGCAGGTACTCTGAACACCGTGTTCCATTTTGATACCCCAGCTGCCAACTCCACAAAACCATTCTTCTCAACCAAGAACTCATTGGCTCGCTAGGCCTTGCTCTTGATGGTTGTTTCCTGTATGATAGAAGAGAGGAATGGATGCCTGGTCAACGGTAGGTATTTGAGCCGCCAGGGGTTTTCCGATATCTCCGGCTTGATGACATAATCCCTCCCATGTATTAGAATCAAAAAACACCAGCTATTCCTGTTCCCAGGTCACCAAGTCCACATTGACAATACACTGGGTTGCCATTGGTGATGGAAGTTCACTTTGAGTACTAGAAATATAGACCATGGAACTGGAGATCATTAAGGTCACATCTCCACGTGACACCCCTACCGGTGAAATGACCATTCACAAATTATTAGTAGTATTAAGACATGGTTTAGGTAGTTAGAAGAAGAGGAGGGCGCTTAGAGGAACCCCTGATTAAGTAGGGTGAAGTGCGCGCGCCTGCATATAGCCACGCGGCACTCCCATATGCAGGTATTCTACCCCAGCTTCTCACCAAGACCGAGCACCCCATGCAGAGCTCACCAAACATACCACTTTCTTCCTAGCGCTCCGTACCCCTGAAAGCAGACCGTGCCCCTTTTTCTTAGCAGACCAGCAAAAAAAAGGCAACCATTCCAAACAATCACAAAACCATATTTTTTCCAGATATATAAACCATCCCTTTCCCCCACCAAATCACCTCAAGTCTCCCCAAATGAATCCAAATTTAGTCAAGAATGCACACGCTCGGGTCGGAAGGCAAAACCAACGCTACAACCCCGATTCAGGGGCTCGCATGGTTGCAGGGTGTATTTGCCTCAACGAACACAAAGACAAGGTGATCATGATTCTGTCCAGTGCCCATAAAGGCCAATGGGTGTTTCCCAAAGGGGGAATTGAGCTTGACGAGGGCGACGACTTTGTGGTCAGTGCTGTGCGGGAAACATGGGAGGAGGCGGGGTGTGAAGGTACGGTGCTTCGAAAGTTGCCTGTGGTGTACGATATGAGGGGCAAAAAGGCGCCGGTGTTGGCCCCTGGAGCTGAGTTTGACCACACCAAGGTCGTGCCGCGGCTGGAATTCCATTTCTACGAGTTGTTGGTGGATAATTTGACGTCGGAATGGCCCGAGGCCAAGGAGCGGGAACGGAGATGGTGTACGTATTCCGAGGCCCGGCATGAGCTTGAACGGGCCAAGCGCCCGGAATTGGTGTCAGCCTTGGAGTCCAGCTGCATTGTGCAGGACCAACCCAACTTCTAGCTCCTCAGACACACAGACTCCCAGAAATTTACAACGTCCTCCAATAATTAACAGTGTCGGTCCAATTGAAGCTTGTCTAAGGATTATTGACAATCGATGGGGATTTCCGGACTTGGTGATGCAGCTATCATGCATGCTATAGTGAGGCTCAGCCACGGCACTAGAGAGAGAAAGAGAGACACTCAATTGACTTTTTGGCTATGTTAATGAATTGAGCATTGTGCTTTGATTGGTTAATTTTGGCACATATCTTCAAATAAGGTTTTATTCCGTGAAGCACCGTTGAGACTGAAAGTGATACTTCAAAGGCAGCCAATGAGCTGAAAGGAATTCTACCGAAACTGGAAGTGGAATGTTGGAATTACTACAGAGATGGTTCTACCACGGACCAATGATTCCACCTCTGGTGATCTTTATCTGAGTGGAAGCTCACGTGAGTCCACAGCTAACCTATACGACCATGCAGGGAGACTAATCATGCAGGAGTTACAGGATAGGTAACGGCCAACAGCATCTACAATTAGGTACTAAGGATCTAGTTATAGAGCAGGCTGTCTACTATGGGTATCTTAACACGTGGCTTGGAAACCAGAAATCTGTGCAAGCAATCAACCCAAACCAAGTCACATCCCCGATTTCTTCGACGACTTGGGCCACTCTGAGACCAGCGTTTGACTCATTTTGCCCTAAGTGTCTCTCAAGAACCACTCTACCACATGTGGACTTGACGAGGTGCTGATCCGGGTCACCAGAGTCACATACAACTGACGGAGCCAATTTTAAGCCCATTTTTTTCAGCCAAATGTCTGTTTTCTTGGTGCTGGCGTGTGTATTGTCACCGCGTGAAGCTCTACAAAGAAATAACTATACAAGTCCTGTACCAGTTGCTCTGGTTGAGTTTGTTCCAACTTCCCTTCTTGATCTCGGCCTCTAGAGATAAACAGTTCAAAACACAATTTGGAAGCATAGAAAGAGCTGGAGCTTTTAGTCCTGGTTAAGACCACTGGCTATTCTAAGGGGTGTACGGGTTTATCTGTACTTTGTTTCATCCTATTTTTATGTGCTTATCTGGGAAGACGGTTCTAGGAGGTGGAATTTGGGTATGAGAGTCTAAAACTGGTTTGAAATCTAGACTATCTGTCCATTCAATTACCAATTACATTCATTCATGCTCACCACTCATTACACCTTAATGATTTATTCTTGTTGGATTACTGAAAACAGGAGGACAGGTTAGTTCTTGGTACTATGCAAATTGCCAGATTTTGAAGTGTGGGTTCTCTTTGAAAGTCGGCTTATATGCAGGAATGCAATCATTTCCCATTAAGTGACAAATCAACAGTGAGTCTACTGCTTTAATAAAACAAGTAAGACTGCCCTGATGTACCAGCTTCTTCCTAATACTGCATACAGTAGATAATATATAAGTAGTAGGTCTAAGTACAGGACTAGACAGACTGGACAGATTAGACAGATTAGACTACTAGACAGACTGGACAGACTGGACAGATTACACAGATTAGACAGATTAGACAAACTGGACAGATTAGACTACTAGACAGACTACATAAATAAATGTGGAATAGATAGACTAATATTGATTTGCAGAACAAGGATAACCCAAAACATGGTTCAATTAGGCCCAGAATGTATCCCATTACCGTTTTTTGCAAAACGTAAATCTCATACCGGTGTGTACTTTTCAGTCTGGGTGTAAATCTCAGACCGACCAGTATTTCAGAATAACTCGCCCACCAACAGTTTTTCTTCCCATATCAGTCCATCTCCAACACCTCCCTTCACATACTCATGCCATAGGAGTATAGAAATATACTGGTGCAGGAGCACACCGGGAAGGCACGGCTCGGACTTCCCGAAGCGGACGCCATTCATTGCCACACAATTCCAACTCAAGGTTCAAAATCTTAAACGTCTTATCCACATTCACCTTAAAAGGCGTGATTTCATCTCTTGGTCGGAACAGAAACCGAGTTCCCATTTTCCCAAAATAGAGTGTTTGGCCATTTTCAGTATAACTGAGCTCATTATTTTTGAAATCAAGGGATGGGAGGAAATCGAAATCGGGCCCACCAAAGCCAACGAAATCCAGACCTTCAGCATAAATTCGCCTGAGTTTTCTGTATTTTCCATCGAGATCAACAAAGAATTGGCCGGGTAATTGAGCCGAAACGAAGACTCCATAGAGAAGGGTCAATATGCAGGAGACTTTCATTAAAACGGGAAAAAACGGGAAAAAAGGAAAAAAAGGGTAAAGCAAAGAAAAAGCGGCAAAATTCAAAGTATTCAAATTGATTTGAAGAATTTCAAGACTGGATTGGTGGAGAATGGACCGATGGTTCGGGGCCTAGAGTGGCTTATATAAGCAGATTTCAACCCAGCTCCACGTTAGAGTTCGGGATTTCAGAATTAAAAAAAAAAAAGAATGACCACGGTTTCCTGCACACAAAGGCGTCCCCCAAGCTGGCCTTTAAATTATAAATTGTGTGTACGGCAATATATCTATAATTATCAATTATTATGGGTCATGTGCATATTGCGTTGTATGCAGGACCCGCTTCTCATTTGCTCCCATTTTTGTCTGTTTGATCGTTTTTGATCCTTTTTGAGTTTCTACAATTCCAGATCAAAAATCGCTGCCAAAACTTTTAGCAAAATTTCTACCAAAAAAGCTCCGAAATTTCTGGCCAGACAATTGACTCAAATTCTACTATTTCATGGAAATGGTTGCGCAGTTGAGGTCATTCGCGGAGTGGTGCGCGACCAGACGCACTTGGAACAATGAAAAACATGGGCTTCTGAGGTTTTCTGGCCTCCACATTTGAATGGAAATGAGGGAAATTGAGAGTTTTACTGGATTCTTGTGGGTGTCCTGCAGATAATTCCCCGGCGTCCTGCACATAATTCTTTATCCTGCACCCAGCCCCATATCCTGCACCCAACCATATCCCCTGCAGAATCCGATCCCTTGCACAAAACCCTTCTCTTCCGCCGTCTCTTCTGCCGTCTCTTCTGCCCCTTACATACAGTTTCGTCAAGCACGACATGGAAAACTACCGCATAGTTTTATGATATACGCCACTTTTTAAAGACAGATTTCTGACTGCTTCGGGTCACTTTCGAGTCCTGCACACAACACCTTGTGCCCGAACCTGCTCCTCCCAAACTGACTGATTACTTAAGGAATCCCTGGGGAAAGTTCCACAATGGGTTTTATATGAAGGTTGTTTTCCAAGGGAGGCGGTGTAACTCTGCATACAATGGAGAGTATAATGGAGGCATAATAAGGGTGTGAAAGGAATGAGTGCTGGGAAGCTTTTTCCCTTTTGGCCAGATAACTTCTCATGCAGAATCGGTTTTGGAGCGGAATTCCATGGCTTGATTGGAAATGCACAATTTAGAACATCCTGTGTGAGCATTCTTATGTCCGACTATACTAGACAAGCCACTGGACAAGCCACTGGACAAGCCACTGGACAAGCCACTGGACATTTACAGTTTAGACACTGGACACTACACACTCTAGGTAAGACACTCTAGACACTGGACAAGACACTAGACAATTTTGACAATTTTGACAATTTAGACAATTTTGACAATTTAGACAATTTAGACTGGACACTCTGGAAATCCATAGTACATAAATCAGTGGCATTAAAGTCAGTACTACGCAAAGGCTAAGTATCAAAAATTGTCCATTTGGCAGAGGGAAATGACACGTGAAATGTAGGGTTGGTGTACGGGTTTATGCTGTAGAATGTGCCACTGTGTCTCCTTGATCTACGTAGTATGCGGGAAATGGCGTTCCTAAGGTGTTATTTAAAACAGAGAAGGTTTTTAGTATAGAAAATACGAAATTCTATTGGTAGACACGGGTCGTGCGCGGCCCATAATGCGTCACATGATTGTATCCTGCATATAGTGCTCATTTCCATATTCGGTTTTTAGAATAACAATATTCCATTGGTGATTACGTCACCATACAGTTACGCCCAAGCATTAAAGCTGGCAGGTATCGGGCAGATTTGTCTGATTAGGTGCCAATGTTTGGAAAGTGGCTATATGCAGGACCAACCTTCGTCGGAAGTATTTGTACCCAATTCCAACATTCGGTCTGTACTTCTCATAGTCTATGTATCGATTTTCTATATTGATCACTTCTTGACAGAACCACTTTAGACAGATATTTAGACACAAGACAAAAGACAAAAGACAAAAGACAAAAGACAAAAGACAAAAGACAAAAGACAAAAGACAAAAGACAAAAGACAAAAAGAAGCTCTCAAACTGTAATTATTTGATAGACCTCCATATGACTCTGGACTCAACGTCAACCACAAATAGTCAATCTAAAGTGAGTTTGGCCGAAAACAAACTCTCGGAACTGGAAAATGTAATGGAGACCAGAACAGCCCTAAAACAGACTTCCCAATCGGGCAATATGCCCAAACCCACCATAATTTCCCTAGCTTCGGTTGTCGTGGAACTTTTTCCACTATTCATCTTTCCATCCACCCCCACAGCTCCTTTAGAACATTCACTTGTGAAGTTTTGTCTTGGGCCCGGCATGAGAATCGGTGGAGTCCTGTGTATAGAGCCAGGTCCTGTGTGTAAAGCCCACTCAAGAAAAATCCACCAAACCCAAGAATTTCCAATTGCCCGGAACTCAAAATCCCTTCAATTAAAAGCATTCAAATCCTTTTTCATGTCCAAAAGTCTTGTCTTGCACGAAAATCCGAATGTTGCACTGAGATTTGGGTGCGAAAAAGTGCGCGCGGTTTCAATGCCCAACACCTTTAAAACTCAACCAAATGAACACGTTTTCCAGGCCACAAAAAAATGGAGCCGATTGGAAAAACTTCTTGGGAATTCGGGACTGCACAGAAGACAGACCCGGATCCGGTTTGGAGGTCTTGGAGATTCGTGGGGAAAAGGTGGATCTGAAGAAGTATGTCGATCTGGAGGGGTTCAAATTCCAGCCAATCACATTGCGTCTCTCTCACATGAGTCCAAATTGTTGGTTGCACCCCAGGATCTGGAAGAGTGTTCTGGAAAGATTGGCCATTTCATTGAACCTAGAATTCCACTCTTTCTGGAAAAACTCCGAGAAAATCGGATGGACGTTCAGACCAATGAGACAGAAAGTGATGGTCATGTCATAGTCTCGGAGGTAAGGAGTACTGGGGTCAGGGTAAAGGCTCCAGTCCCATGCTATGACTTTCTTAGTATCGCCAGATTCCAGGTTGTTTGTCTTGGGATTCCCTTGGCAGCACCCGTTCCAAAAGTCCCAGTCAATATTGCCCAGTTAGTCGTATCAGTGGAGAGGCCTTTCCAAGTCCAGACTGAAGCCTAACCAAAAGACTATCCTCCGAAACACTTTCCTCTGGAACATTCATTTGACTCAATTCTAAACAGAGGTTTATCCACTCTAGACAAAAGTTGGCCGACTTTGAGACTCAGTGGAATTCAACCACAAGCGGACCTTAATTCTTCAAACACTCAATTGACCTTTCCTGAAACTGACCATTTGACCGCGTTCTGGAAGGAGTAGATATTCTGGAAAGAGACAACTAGACCTTTCATTCTCATTCTGATAGTCAATGACTTTCGATCTCGTGACACGTAGTGGACCTTTATACTGGAACAAAGTCTGCCAATATTATTCTTCAGTCAGACTCAATTCACTCAAAGTATGGCTCATACTAATGTCAGACTCCTAGTAGTCAAACTCCTAGTATCATAGTAACATTCAGACTAGTAATGAGACTCTTAATATGACCTGAGTAGTATTGTCACTCTTGGTATTCGGCATCTTTCAAACTGTAAGTCAGACTCTGGGTAAACTGTGAGTCTTGTTCCTGATATTCAGTCGATTTTCTTTGAAAAAGACGATGATACTCTTCGTTCTGAAACAGACAAGTAGTCCTTATTCTTGTAACTCACAGTCAATAAGCCGTATTATTGAAACATGGAGTTAAACTCCACTCTCGAAGTCCTTGCTCTTTTGTCCTATCGTGACCTCCATTCTCCATCTAAGATAACTGCTTCTTAAGCTCCCTTCTCTCAACTCTCAACCTTTATCTTCCTTGAAATTCACACTTGTAGACATCATCAAGATTTTTCTCTTAACTCCTTCTTCTCCTCCCTCTTTATTCCTCCTTCTCTTCCCTCTTTATTCCTCCTTCTCTTCCCTTTTTATTCCTCCTTCTCCCTCTTACTTGAACAAGCCACCCATGAGATTGGCCAACATGTTGTTGTTGCCTGCGGAATTGCCCAAGCTCAAGCCAAAGAAGAAGCGGCCCAAGTACTCCACCGGACCTACCAACTCAGTCTCCTTCAACACGCCCTGGTAGTGCGTGTACAATTTCATGAACTTTTCCCCAGCCTCGGCCTTGCCCAACGTCGCTACCAACAACCCCACGAACTGGTAGACCGGAGCATTCTCAAACTCTTTTTCACCCTCTTTTTCGGCACTCTCAGTCCCGTCCCCGTGGTACTGTCTGCTGAACCGGTCGTAGGCGGCGAGCACAAACTTGAGATTCTTCAAGTAGGCGTAATTGATGACTGCACGAGCAATAAAAACACCTGGATCTGCCTGCTTATTTTGCGCCCACCACTGAAACAAGTAGTCTGCGTAAACCGGCACGGACTCGTGGGTGCCAAGAACCAAGTGCAATTCCGCCACAGAAAACACCTTGTAACGGTCTTCATCGGACTTGGCGGCGGCGACTGCGCCGAGCAACTTTTGCCCAAACACATGGTGCAACTGAGCATCGCCAAACTGCGACGCCTTTTTCCCCTCGGCCCCAATTTTTTGCGACCATGCCACGGCCTCCTTGGCCAAATCGCCTAAACTGGGCTCGGTGTCTGGCAACATGTTGACCAACTCCAACAACTGGGCCTTGGCGGCGCCTGCACACAGCTGGCTGGATTCCACGTACACCTGGATCAAATACAAGATAAGATCGCTGGCGGAGGCGTACTCCTTGCTGGTGGCCAACGTGGCTGCTCCTTGGTTAAGGATCTGGATTGCCAAGGGGAACTGCTTGGCTTTGACATACCGGTTGGTGATGGTCCGGAGGGTCTGGTGGGCCTCGTAGTAGTCTTTGTTGTTGATTCTTTCCTGGAACCGAGCAATGGTTCTCTGTAGTTTGTCGCTCATGCTAAGTGTTGAAGGTGTAGTAATCTCACGTACTTCAGAATGCACCAATACACCTGGAGATAGATCCGTACACCAAACATGTACATCCGTACACCACGCAGACATGTCCAAACTCACGCAATCCACCAATAAGTAAATCCACATATGCTCCAAAAGTAATCTAGCTCCCATTGTCTGGTCTTAGTTGTATGCTTCGTTCCTTTCTTGGTCAGTGGTTGTGTACTGCATATTCGTCCACGAACCATAAATGCAAGTAGACCAGAATGTAGGTTTTGAAATACACAATTGGTGGCTTATATTGGAGGTGTCACCTCTATACTTTGAAGGAACTGCAAGTCATTCACGCAAAGTATTGGAGAGCTATAAGGGAAGTATAGTGCAATGAACTCTTCTGTTAATTAGGTCGAAAAGCTCGTCAATCTCCCTCCAATCTAATTCACGAGATTCCGTGCCTTGCAACACCGGAGGCCTGTATCTTAAGCACGAAGTATGCAGAAGCCTTCAAGTACCTCTGGTTGTGGATGGACATCTTTGCATATCTTGAAACTTCCATGGTGTCTTTGATTGCTTCGTAATTGAGCAGAGCAAGAAGAATGTCATTGAAAAGCTCCTTGTGACTATGCTTAACTGCATTGACTGACAGATGCCTAGTTCTGGAACTTCCAAGTGAACAGTCCCATATTCCAGGCCGAGGGAATCCAGTCTGCAGCCAATCAGATCCGGTGCTTCAATGTCCATAGAAAGCAAAACCAAAAGGAAACTGAACAGAATAGAAAATAGACGCCAACCGTTTGAACCAAAGTATAAGCATAGTAATAACTTAGGGAAAGGTAGCTGTGGAAATTTGCATAGAAATACCTTAGGAAAAGTAGCTGTAAAAATTTAGGGGGGGCAGTGCGCATATTTATATGCGGATGCGAGTTGGCTGCAAAACAGCCGTAGCCCCTGAACCCCACTTTGAAATACTATATAAATGGCCGATCCGCACAACAAAATAACGCGGCTTTTTTTTACATCATTTAGCTCCCGGGGGAAGTTGTCAGAATCCGAACAGAAGTAATAGGCTGCATCCAGAGATGTCCTAGAAGGGAAGGAATAGAAAGGAGAAAGAGGGCAGAGAAGAGTTTTTGATGATCTGATTTTACAGATATTCCGAGCTGCCCTAATCAGCTTAAGGACTTATTCTATTGAGCAGAAGTGGCCTGGATTTTTATTCATAACGCCATTTTTCGGAGACTAACGGTCCACTTTCTGTCCGTGTGGCGTGGGCCCTTCTGAGCTCTTCCGAAAAGTCAAGAACACTTTGGGCCGTCCTTTTTGAATAACCGTGGATTTTTTTAAGTGAAGTCTTGAATAACCATGGAATTCAATTAATCATTGATGAAATCAGTTGGCAGATTAATATTCTTAAGAAATCGTTACAGGATCACTGATTTAATTCCAGTACATTGTCGGGGAGGATTCGTATGACGCCCGAAATATGGAATATTTTAATAATCTCCCGGTGGGCTAGCTGGTTAAGGCGCAAGACTGTAAAAGATGGAATCTTGAGATCGGACGTTCGACTCGTCCCTGGGAGAACTTTTTGCAGAAACTTTAGTCCGGAATGGCAGAATATACTGCAACATACTGCAGATAACTGAAGGTACTGCAGGTACAGATTGAGTACTGCAGATACAGATTGGGTACTGCAGGTACGCACATGAACTCTATTAAACCTATGAGAAATATTCCCATGTCACGAGATTCATTATGCAGGATGCACATGGAACAAGTGGACTTTGCTGAATTCCTGGGTACCAACATCCAATGAATGCGGTGAATCCGGTGGGATCTTTTGGAACATGTTATGAAACATCTCGCATACAAACCCCTGATAAGGAGTTTCATCAGGGAGGCTGGAACGTTGGGTTTGTGGACGGATGTCACATGAGGAAGTCTCCGGAGCTTGGACTATAGAAAGAGGAAGACCAGCTTAGTTGTGAAGGGAATAAACAAAAGGCTCAGCTCGTGATTAGGAATGAGGATTCCCATTGGTTAGAACCGAGGCTCATGGACTAGACTGATGGTCTAGATACAGGATCAAATACCACGGAAGATGAGTGTTACGAATCCGTTGATTACTTGATTAAGAAGCTGAAAGAAAATCTGGTTTGGTTGATTTATGGGTGGATTTAAGGTGTGGGTTGGTGCAGCCGGATAAACCCGTACACCCCCCGGAACTGGCCAAGTGCGGTTCGGAGGACCGGAACTGGATGGACATCCCACTATGAATACACACCAGATACTATATCTACTCCAGAAAAAGCCCAGGTGAAGCCCGGAATTCAAGCGTTTCAGAAATATCATTTTTATAAATGAGAAATGGAGAAAAGGTGGTTTTGCATTGGGCCTTTTTCTGCTGAGGTTGGCTGGTGTACGGGTGTGCGGCCATCATTTCCGAGGGTTCCTCAATCATCTCCCACACCTTCAGCAGAACATCATGAAAAAACCCTTCACTTGTTGTTAAAAACCGACATGACGTCAGAAGAGGAGTTATTATTGGCAGATCACGAGACCGTTGTTCTTAATGCGCCACAGATACTGAATTTGACAGTGACAACAGTGACAGATTTTTAGAGTCTAGTCCAATCCAAAACTACAATCCTGAAATTACTGGTCTTTTTATACTAATCACAATACTTCTTAGCCGAGTCTAGAAGAAGTAGAGTTCGGAATTCTGGGACTTGTAGTTTTATGTCTTTGGAATCCACACCAGTACCTAATATACTCTAGCGGTATCAGATATACCAGTATATAATATACTGAGGGGTACCTGATATACCAGTATCACATATACCAGTACCAGATATACTGAGGGGTACGTAAGATACCAGTACCAGATATACCAGTATGTAATATACTGAGGGTACGTAAGATACCAGTATCATATATACCAGTACCAGATATACCAGTACCAGATATACTGAGGGGTACCTAATATACCAGTATCTACTGGACCAGTTGCTACTCTACCTACTCCGCAACAGTATAAACCACTAGGTGGATTAGTCAAGAGTTCAGTATTAATCCAGCAAAAGCAGGAGTCATAGTCACTGTAGTACGTTATAACTAGTGCGTCCTGCATATAGCTCCCAACCTATACTCAGCCATTCAACTCAATCCGTGGACTCGATACTTTGAAAATAGACTCGATACTTTGAAAATGGACTCGATACTTTGAAAATGGACTGATTATTTATGCTCATTGATACGTCTAGAAATGTTTGAACTAGACAAAATGGACTGGACAAAGAGATAAAGAGGCTGTGATTAGACAGACTTCTAGTTTAGCGACTGGACACTGGACACTGGACACTGGACAGACTGGACAGAAAGACTGGACAGACTGGACAGAAAGACTGGACGGAAAGACTAGACAGACTGGACAGAATAGATAAAGTAGACAGACTGGACAGAAAGACTAGACAGAACAGACTAGACAGACTGGAGACTAGACAAAGTAGATAGACTAAGACTAGACAGATTAGAAAAGTAGACAGAATGGACAAACTGGACAGAAAGACAGAATGGACAGAATGGACAGAAAGACAGAATGGACAGACTGGACAGAAAGACAGAATGGACAGACTGGACAGAAAGACTAGACAGAACAGACTGGACAGAAAGACTAGACAGACTGGACAGAAAGACTAGACAGAACAGACTGGACAGAAAGACTAGACAGACTGGAGACTAGGCAAAGTAGACAGAATGGACAGAATGGAGAGAAAGACAGAATGGACAGAATAGACATCCTCTAACCTCGAGTATACCTTCAAACTGTACCATTAGTCACCTTTGCTGCGTCCTGCATCTAGCCCGCAACCTGTTTTTCCCCGGAAAATCTACACCAGTTCAAATTTAAACAGCATCAAACAGGTAGTCCTGAAACAATGGACTCTCATGAACCCCAGGTGCTTTTTTCCATTGAATTTTCATTGTCTGACCTGAATCTCAAGTTTTGAGAAAAGAGTGCCAAAACCCATTGTTCTAATGAACTCACCTCTGCATATTTGTTACCTAGAAAACCTCCCTTATTCAAATTCACGCATTGTGGTTTTTTTGCTGTATTTTTTTATTGTACCTCTGAATTTTGGTCATTAAGACGTACGGTTGAATGGTTGGCGGAAGACCCAATTTCTGAGGATTTGGACTTGAAAGTGTTTGAAAAGGTTTGAAGAAGGCCTTGAAAAACGCCCTGAAAATTGCCTTGAATTTGGACCTGATTTTGCACTTTTGGCTCTTGTACACTGAATTGGAAGAAAGGGCTCTTGATATTCTCGGCTCCTCGACTGTAGTCATGCATTTAAAAACACATGATGTCGCTTTTCATTTCAAGGGACCGATTTCGGTGAACAATTGATGATTTATCTGTTTTCATTAGAATACCATTGTGGGATGTATTGAAAAGTAGAAATAATGTGGTGTTTTGTTTGGATGCAGGACGTTTTGTCTCTTGGATGCAGGCCTAGTCCATGCATGGTGCGTATATGCAGTATTAGTCTATGCGCGATTATGCTCGCATATGCAGTGCGATGCCGTATATGCAGTCTCCGCTACCATTGATTCATTCAACCGTACAATGTCCACCGTGTATGCGTAATCGGCTACGGCTACATTGGTGTATAATACCGCACAATGCAAAATCTATTGCGGGTAACCCTACCCCGCCCAGATTCGGGCTGGTTCGGTCATGGGCGCCAACTCCTGGTGTGGCAGTGTTTTAGGTTAATATTTTAGTCTCTAGCTAAAGTTACGATCTTTTTGTCTCTCTGAAAGTGTATAAGGCCGGAATTGTAACTCCGGGATCCGTCATATATGGCATTTTTGGAGCCTACACATGCAGTCCATGAACTAGCGAAGGGTTCACACTTCCTAACTACTGACGGCTGTGGGCTATAATGCTGCTAACAATGTGTCATGTTTAACCTGTATAGTGAACTAAGCCACTGTGTATTGATTTGGTGCGTGGATGCAGGATCGTGTGTTTATCTGCAGTACCCATTGATAACCGTATATGCAGGAGTGTTCTTGTAGACAAAGACCCCCTTGATCTATATGCACTACGCACCATTCTCCACTGCAATACAGACACATTTCTGAGGCTATTTTTTCAAAAAGAAAGCCGGTAAAAGTGAATATCCGTCAAACCCCACAGATCAAATCTCAAAGTGAAATTCAATATGGAACATGGTCTAAGACTCAAATGCTCGGTGGTCAATGCAACGGAACCTTTTCCCCCAGCATTCCCAAACCCATCAGCCCAAATTCTTCAGCCCAACAATGGCAAACACTTTGCATTCAGCCTTAATCAAAAGTCGAGCCGAATATCCGTAAATTGCTTTTTTTTGACGGCTTCTCCAGGCGTTATCAGCCTATAAACCCATTGATTAAAGTTCATGCACGTCAGGAACCCAAAATTCCAGTAAATTCTCTCATTTTTTGACACCGTTTACTGTTTGTACCGGACTTTCCAGGGCTTAGCACGTTTCAATGTTTTATCGTTTCTTGGTACACGTACTGCACATAAGTCTACAATCAACCGTGTCAAAGGAAACTCAACACTCAAGACCACTCAAGACCACTCAAGACCACTCAAGACAGGTACTTCGAGGAAAAAACAGCTTTAATGATCATGCAAATCCTTTTCTTTTCTTTTTTTATGGTATGTGCTTGGGCCAAACCCGTCCCTCTGGACATGCTCTCAAGGGCCGCCATTTATGAGATTCAAACCCCTATTACTAGGCCAAATTTGGCCCTTTTTGTTCGAATTAACTCCCAATTATCTCCTCTTTCCACTACTAATACCCTCATTGCTGACCAGCAATTTACAGTACCTTCGTTTGAACGTTTTGAAGGTTCGCCTACCAATTTCTCTCTCCAAGGCAATGTACTTGCACTAAACGATGGAGAAATGGCCGGAAATCACGTGGGGTTTTTAAATGGACTTCTTACAATTGGTAAAACGGCCGGGACTGAATTCTATTTCGAAAAAGATGGAAGAATAATCGGGGACTTTTTGGCTTGTGGTTTGGCTGGAGGTCAGGCGTACGGCATATACCAAGCCAGCCCGACGTTGGCCAAGTGTCCCAAGGTGGAGCTTTACTTGAAGCCGTCATATGAGGCGGATTCTCCTGAAAACAAAGATTCTGGTGCCACGCTTGAGTTGGGCGAGGATCTCTTATTCTCCCATGCTCTCGACCATACTTATATTATGTATACGCATGGAACTTGTCGGAGCACGTTTCGGGATGACGAGACGAACAAACGGTTTTCCGAAATCAAACTTGCCTACGACGCCATAGTCGGGTGTATGGTTCCAGATACGTCTTGTGGGTGTAGTCTGGATGTGGAGGAGGCTGAGCTCCAGAAAAAAGCGTGTATTCTCCGTTTCTCCGGCTCTGAAGTGATGAAGTATACGCATAACTTTATGCGGGGTTTCGAGGATGATTGTGAAGTCTATGTCAATGGCACCCCAGTGTTTCGAGACTCCAATAAGTCCTGGGCTGACTCTCTAGTCTAGGTACTGAAGACGGAGCACTGCAGGTAGTGTTGTGTACTGCAGGTAAGTCGGTTGTCTGCAGGTAAATCAGTTGTCTGCAGGCAGCCCTGTGTCCTGCCCAAACTATGTATTCCACCCACACATCCCCGAATTGGAAGACGTCAATGTGTATCTTCAATAGGTGGATTGGGCGCAGTCTGATCAAAAAGAAAAAGGTGGATAGCCTAGCACCGAGTATCCATACTGGTGGATGGGTTTGGGCCTTTCTGGCTTAATCTGCCATACACATTGATATGCTCTTTATCGTGTGGTTTTGGCTGGAAAACTGGAAAACTGGATGTTTCTAACCTTGAGCTCCTCCAAAATCTGGTTCTTCTGGATGGCACCAAAGCTCGGAGTTGAAGCTGTGAGCCTACCTCTTCTCCAGACTGTGTTCTCTATATCTCTCTTCTGTCTAAGACTTCGGAATTAGCCCGTTTATACATCTCTATGTATACCACCCAATGAAAAGCTGGCTCTAGAACAAATAGATGGATCGAAAGAAAATAAACTAGAAAACGGGCTCTAAAAGTGATGCTATGGATGTCTTAGTCAGTGCTGTTTGGCTTGGAGCTTGATCGTTCCATACACTGGCACCCAGGAGTAGTGGTCGCTTACCAATCTTTGTAATTCAGAGAAAGTGTTGACATCTTAGTTCGGTGTATTGTGGCTGTTAAGCTACCAGGAAGTCTCCCTCAACTAGGCTTCTTCGCTGCCCCAGAACATACGGAGCGGCATCTCCTTTTATATGTATGTTTTCCCTTTCTGGGCGTAGCATGGTCACTCTTCAAATCGGCCAAGAATAGAACGTACGGCATACTTTGCTTAGCCGCCACATTCTACAAACCTATTTCGGACCGATTCCTCATGGCAACCACTTCCGCGTTGTGACGGTGTCATTTCCGCCGTGCATACGCAAGACCTCCTTGGACCGATACCTCGGATCGATTCCATGGAGTTCACTTATTGTTCATCTGGAAACTGCACATTGACCCATGCGAGGTGTCTCACGTCTCGCCTGTTCAACAGTTATGGATGTCTTAGTCATGTTAGAACTTTTGCAGGTCTGGGATTTATAAACAAAGTTATAGCAAGTTGTATATTCGAATACGGTAAATAAACTTCGAGAGATCCCTAAAGGATTCATCTAGTTAGGCGAACCTGCTAGTTCTTATATACTCTCCCACTATTTCGGGTAACCCCTTCCAGGACTTTCCTGAAATAGCCGACAGTCGATCCTGGAACGTGTAGCTTCCATTTGTCTGTTACTTCCATATCAAGGAATTCTTGCGGCTAATCCCACGTCACTAGATACTCAATTCTAGGCCCTGTAGGATTATGCCTAACAAGTCAGTGCGATATATGTTGAACGTATGAGACGTGAGAGTCTCATATGTACTGCAGATACATGTAATGGTATATGCAGTATATCCAGATGAAACATTGTCTTCTAAGAGAACAATGTTAGATGAGAGAGTCGCCTAGCTCTCGTCTAAATGGAGGTCGACGTGTTATCAAAGGGGACATATAAGAAGAGAGTGCGTCGCTCTTATATGTTAAGAGAACAAGCGCTCAGTTACAGAGAGGAAATAGCAAGTTCCTAGCTTTAGTTTATAAGACAACCAGAATACAAATGACTGAGCCTATCACTAATCAACCTTACTTGTTAGAGTTATTAGAGACTGACGAGATTGGTGTTCCCACTTATGCGAATGTTAACAACAACGCGCAACAATATAAGTACTGCAGAGTAGACCAATGTACAGGAAGTCCAAGGAAGTCCCACACTAGATTCCAATTATCGTTACTATGACAATTCCATTCTACTTATACAAGGTACGATTTGATAGGTACGATTTGCTAGGTGCGATTTACAAGGTGCGATTTAATACGTACGATTTAATAGGTGCGATTTAATAGGTACGATTTAATACGTACGATTTAATACGTACGATTTACTAGGTCGCAGAAGACTAGTATGTGTTGGGCGTGATTCTTAATCGTGTCGTAGGATGGAATGGTCTTGCATCAACTCGTAATCTACAGATAGTTGTCATCTTAGTTCTTTGCATTGCTGTGGAGGCTAAAGTAATACCAGGAATATCCTTCACTAAGCCTCTTCAGTAAGCCTAGGTAGACTTTTGGCTCATGGCTTGTACTCATGGCTTGGACTCAGATCCCGCTCCTCATAAGATTCCCTTTCGGGACCAATATCATATGCCCACTCGTTGCGCATAGGTTGGCACCCCTCCTTCAGTATTGCAATGACCATTTGTATAGTCATTGCAATGACCATACAAAAAATTAGCGATTGAACAGACTTTCGCCTACATGCTTCAAAGATGCAAACGTCCATGAGTGTCTGGTGCAAACTACTTTGAGTGAGATCTGGTACCTGATGGTTTACCATTTCGGCGATTGACATCATATGAGGCTTAGACTCGAAACACATCACATGGCGAAGTCACCGATTCGGCTACACCTGTTCCACGCCTTGGAGCGTCCCAGGAATCCATGTACACTTTATGGAAGCAGACGCAGATGAGAACGAATTGCGCCCCAACATCATGTATGCACATAGATGACGGATGCGGCACCCTGGAGATGTTGTTTGGTGTTGGGCCTCGTGTTGACGGCCGTTCCGTTGAGCGATGGGAAGACATGGATTACTGTGCTATCTCCTAAGACCTCTAACGATAGGCCGCACGATCTACGTTCTTTGCTGCCACATTCTTAACCTCCTTGGATCGATTCCGAGTAGCACGCTTATTGTTTGTTCTGGATGCTGCATATTGACCCATCATAACATCCTTTCAACACTAACATCCTTTCAACACTAACATCCTTTCAACACTAACATCCTTTTCAACGGTAGGCAGTCACTAGAATGGGTGGGTAGTAAACTGAGTTGTGGTGGGTGATAAAAAACTACTTAGAACTACTTAGAACTACTTAAAAAGCCAGGGATATCTTAGGGGTTGTGTGGATTTTATGGACAAGATATCATCGGCTTCAAAGATTGAAAAATGGCGCAGTGAGTTTAGTGAGTAGCGAGTAGTGAGTAGTGAGGTTAGTGGGTGCGAATATTGTTGCGCGTTCATAAACGCATTCACGCATTCATATCTAGCACGTGCGAGTCGTTGGCCAATAAAACTCCTTGAATAGTGACTTTCTGGACATATGTCTTTATTTGTCTTCTTGATTATTAGCAACTAATGGAGATATCAAAATGTGAGCTGTTTGATTTTAACAATGAGCCGGAGCCTGAGCTTATGAGTCGCACGGCTCTCTGCGGGTCCTGCATATGCGGCACAGCTGCATATGCGCGGCCGTATATGCAGTAGGGCCACATGAACCATTATTTAAACCCACATTGTTCCATAATAGTGATGTTAGCCCCGTCTAATTGAGGTCTACGTGTTCTCTAGGAAACCCATTGAGCGGCGTTCTCCTTATGTCTCGAACAAGAGAAGAGAAATAACAAGTTGCTAATGTACTGAATGTACTGAATGCACTGAATGCACTGAATGTACTGAATGCACTGAATGCACTAGAATTTACTAGAATACACTAGAATCAGCAAAAGACCAGACTATAGATTTCCAAGACAATAACTAAACACCTTGGTTATTAGAGTTATTAAAGACCGAGAATTTGGGTGGTCCTGCATACAGCGCCACACGTCACGCGCATCAACTAAGTCGCATTTTTACATCTATCAACTACTCTCAGCCTTATTATTGTTTGGCTTGGTTCTTAATGGTTCCGTAGTCTGGTACTCGCATGGAATGGTCTTCCATTACTCGCGTAATCAAGAGATAGCTGTCATCTTAGTTCTTTGTCTTGTGGCTGTTAAGCTACCAGGAAGGTTCCCTTGAACTGAGCTCATTCACTACTCGAGAACATAAGAAAAAAAAAAGAGCAAGAACTCCATATATATGTTTTCTTTCTGGCCCGTCACATGGCATCCTTCAAATCGTTCAAGACAGGTCACATGATACATTTGGTTGTCTCCACATTATTCAAACGTGTGGGCCAATTCCTCGTGGCAACTAATTCCTCGTAGCATCCGTTTCATCCATAATGCATACAAACTCCCAGATCGATACCCGTTGGATTCCATGAATACCCTTTATTTCGTCGGGGTACTGCAGATTGATCGAATTTAGAATCTCTCCTGTTTAATTATACATGGCATACTACCTCTCTATTTCTATACTACCTCTGTATCTCTAGACTACCTCTCCATCTCTATACTACCTCTCCATCTCTATACTACCACTCTATCTCTATACTACCACTCTACTGTGTATAGTATTCTATTCTTTTATCTTATCCATCTCTGGGTAGTAGAAGTAGTGAAGTAGTGGCCTGAGTAGTGGTGAGTTATTAGCGTTCTTTTTGGCCGTTTTATTCGTGTGCGCAGTTCGCATTTTCTCCCGGTCGCACCCAAAACGACTGCAAATTCTATGCTATATACCAATCTATACAACACTGTGCCACCAATATCCATTTATTCTCTACTCGATTCTCTACTAGATTCTCTACTCTACTCGATTCTCTACTCTACTCTATTCTCTACTCTACTCTATTCTCTACTCTCTACTCTACTCTACTCTACTCTCTACTCTATTCTCTACTCTATTCTCTATGCTGTCTATGGCTGGGTTGGCCAGGAGAGTACACAGGGCTAGTATCAATCATTGACTTGGTTTCCATTTGGTAATATACTACTATTGTAATACTGTGAATAAGATTTGAGAGGTTTTGCAGTTTTGCAGTTTTGCAGTTTTGCAGTTTTGCAGTTTTGCAGTTTTGGCAGTTTTAGCCCGTTTTAGTCATTTCGACCCAGTTTCACAGTGACTAATTCGTTTCTCTCTTCAATTGTTGGTGATATTGGTGAGTGTAAATATATACTCTGTGTCTTTCTACTGCTATATTCTCTGGTCTATCTTTTCCTACACTGTGTGTATAATCTCCAAATTAACTCTACTGTCTCTATTCAATGCTCAAACCCTTGCTACGTCATAATCTTTAGTAGAGAATGTTTTGGTGTTCCAGAAAAGAGACGAGGACCCGGGAGGGTCCTGCATATAGCGCGGTTTCGGCGCCTTGGGTTTACTGTTCCACATAATGTTCCATCACCAATACTAAATGGAGATGTGACTGCTTATAGTGGTCCCAAGATTAGTCTATGGTTATACTCAATGATTTGGGGGTGGTCCTGCATATAACAGCAGCCATCTTTACACTCGGCCCAAACCCCTAAGGCTCTAAAGCCAGGATTTAATTATAGCTTTCTTGAGAAGTGGCAGGACTCTTAGGAGTTATTCCAACAGCCAATTTAGATTTTGAGGAAAGGAGCATTGTATAGGGCGCACGTCACGTGCGCGGTCGTTTCAGGCACCTTTTCTCACTACAAGCAGACAATCACAGAAAGATTTCAATGTGCTCGTTTTTCTGAGAAACGTCTTCTCCCCAGCGAAAAAATATGAGTGGTACGGGAATCGAACCCATGTCTAATGCTTGGAAGGCATTAATGCTAGCCACTACACCAACCACCCAATTTGTTGAATTATTTGAAATAATTTGGACACAATGGTGAGTGCCGGTTTCCGTCACATTTGTCTGAATATGGAACATTCGACCCCAATTTCAACTCAATTGCATACGAAATAAAAAGCTCTGTTAATGTTCTGCCCAATAAGAATCTCCTGGCCAATTAAAGACTTTTTCTTTTGACTTGGTTGGGATTATGAGCCCTGCCCTAAGACTAGGTGCACCTGTACCCGCCCACGAAGCAAAAGTACCACTTTTAAGTCAGCTGAATCGAATCACTTGATTGGTCAATTACCGTTTTCGTCGTGGGGATCCAAAAAATTGGGTGTTTCCAGTTTTATTTTGCTTTGAGTGCATACACCCGTACACCGGACGGTTTATGGCGCAAAACTTTCGAATTTTAAGCCTAACCCAGAAAGGCCATGGTTATAGGGGCATGCAGGCTATATACAGGACATCCAATATATCAAAACCCATAAACACCTTATACCCCAAGAAGTTGTAGTTTGGATCTTGTGAAGATGAATGGTGGGGGAAGGGTAGTGGATGAGAGTGCAGAGGTACTGATGTGGGACCCCGGACCTGCACACGCTCTTCCGCGAGCACCCGGTCTTGATCGTCTCCACCAACTCTCTTCTACACCACAATGAGACAGACATTCACATTACTCAAGCACACGCCACTCATTAAGTTCGTGGGAGGAGCCCACAAGCTCAGTATGTATACAACCATAGATTGAAGGAAGCACTGGACCCAATACCATCAACAACCCAGTCCCAAGAACAAGGTATAGGAAAGATTCAGGAGAAGGGAGGTCTTCAGGGTAAAAAAACGATACGAATCAAGAAGGGGATGATCAGAGGGGATTAGACGGGACCAGAAGGGACCAAGACCAAACGGGACTGATTTGGATGGATTGGGATGGATTGGGATGGATTAGAATGGATTTGGATGGATTTGGATGGATTTGGATGGATTTGGATGGATTGGGATGGATTTGGATGGATTTGGATGGATTTGGATGGATTGGGATGGATTGGGATGGATTGGGATGGATTAGGATGGATTGGGATGGGTGTTCGAATTAGGGGTGGCGGCAGATTAAGGGGATGGAGATACACAATCAAGGGAGAAGAAAAGTGCGAGTTACAGCAAAATAAAAGATGAAGGGCTCGAAAAAAGGGTGCTGTCAAATCGCGGTGCTTCTTTTGCGAATGGCAACAGCGAATCTGAAACAACCATGAGACTCTCGCAGCCTTTTGGTTTAGATGTGTATCGAATACTCCCGAAGACTCCACCTCCTTGATTCTAGACTCCATCGACAACCTAGACTCGAATCTACGATTCTACATCCAATCCTTCCAGTTGATTGGTCAATCAGAAAAGGTGTGGAGCCATCAATTCTGAACCCACTGAAGCGTCCTTCTCTTCTGATGTCCAGTCGTATCAGTATAAGGACATTATGCTCTCAGTTCAAGAACATTATGCTCTCAGTTCAAGGACATTATGCTCTCAGTTCAAGGACATTATCCAGATCAGTTCAAGAGCATTATCCAGATCAGTTCAAGAGCATTATCCAGATCAGTTCAAGAGCATTATCCAGATCAGTTCAAGAACATTATCCAGACCAGTCTAATAGTCAGTCAGAATACTAACAATAGGTGGTGGACCGGCCAAGGCACATCCACTCTCGCCCACGGGCCAAATGCCGCATCTCACCGGTGCAAGTGGTCAATCGGCCCGCATCGAGCTTAAGCCTGGCGAGGTGTTGTTGCGGTTGGAATTGTCCAAGCGCTACAGGTACAAGGTGCCCAGTGCTTCTGAGCTGGAACAGATCGATAGTGGAGGTGCTGCTCTCGTGTACTAAACACTAGCATGCAGGCATTCCAGGCATTGGCCTTTATTGGAACGACCAGTATTGGAACGCATTGGACATCCTGGCAAATAATGTATCTATCTTACCATGGTACATATATGAGATATATCGTATGGGACGGTCTCTAGAGACTTAATAGTTGAACCTTTACGACACTTCTGCTATTACTCTCTAGGAAACTCCATTCAATACGAGCCAATGTCCGTTGTCCCCATTTACAAATCACTGAATACACCAAGTCTTAAGGCAGGAGTCAGTACAGTAGAAAGAGGAGTGTAGTACGTTACTCTACTATACCAATACCTGTACCAAGGATAGAGTAGTCAGTGATGGCTGGTACAGATTCAATAGAGATACCGAGGACTGCAGACTAGACTGGGGATTGGAGTGGACGGTGAAGATCCATTCAGATCCAACTTATATTATTACCATATTTGCCAACTAGAGAAGGACGGGTTTATTCCGGGTAACTAGTATATACAATGTCTATATGCAGTACCATATACAGTGCTATATACAATACAATATACAATACAATATACAGTACCATATACAGTACCATATACAGTACCAGTGGTTACTACTAGAAGAGATGGCTACTTCTTCACTGATTCCTTCAATGAACTACGTCACTAATACATTTGATCCACGATTTGGGGTACTTATACATCACACCTAATGGGCCCACACTGTAACAGGTCATGAGCCACAAAGGTTATGAGCCCTTATCCACCATTCTCTAATCACCACTCTAAATTAACCATCTTTCTCTCTCATCCATAAACCAATAACAGCCCTCCATCTATCATTCAGTCTCCACTGCTTGGCTGGCACGCACCCGTCTTGCCTCTAGTCTCGGATGCCCCCAAAGTTAATCATTTCCCTGGCCCCTGTAGATCTCCTAGGTTGTGTTCATAAAGTCAGAGGTACCGTCCGGTACTATAGTACTCAGTGATGGATCTGCTCAATGGCACAGTAGAACTCATGTTATAGGTCATCGGACTGCAGGTAGTATGACTGTATGACTGCGAAGTAGTATAAGACTGAGTATGGCTGACTAGTGTAGTACCAATTCTCCATTGTCACTCGGGCGATTGTTCATGTTTTCTGGTACTGTGGCCGGATTTGCCAATGGATTCTTGCTTCCCCAATCCAGCACATTCATATTAGATTGAAGACTCAAAACTCTGGAACTAAGGCCTTTGCTGGCCCCATTGATCATGCCATGCAGGGTTGTAAAGCACGAGGTCTTCAAAAAGGCTGGCACCAAGGGCTTCTATAAAGGTTTTCTTGGCCAACAACCTTAAGCGAAGCCCCCGCCAACGGTACCCACTTATACCTCCATCATCCACTGTTCACGGCGACAACTCTATTGGTGTATTAGTATACCTGGTGGATTGACTTCCAATGATCATTGTCGAATGTGCCTCTCTCGTCAAGTGGTGGTGACTGAAGTTCAAAAGAAGGTGTCGTATTTATATGGGCCAAAAAAATGGTTGCTGTTCTAGTGAGGTGCGAACAGGTTTCTTTTATATTCGCATGGCTGCAAAAGATGAAACCCCCCTTTCGCGCCACATGCATGAGCTGCGAATATATAAGAAGCACGATCCCCCCTCTCTTGCTTTGTCGCTTATTTTTCGTGGAGGGGTTCCTGGAACTGAGAACTTGTTCAACCAGCCATTCCAAAACTACTTAAGCCAAGGAGACTATGCTAATGCCGTTATGATCACTGCTGCTTCTGAGCAATTGAGAATTCAGAATACCATCAACAAGTTGAAGCACATGACCTCGCAACCGGGCCCGATTTCTCCTATTTGACGGTCCTTCTCCACTTTTTCTCCTCTTTGTTGGACACTTCACTTTGTTGCACACAGGCTCGTTGAACAAGTATGAATCCGTGGAGCTTACCAAGCCTATTTGGCAGCAAGACCGTAAACCGCTTTTTGAAAAGTGGTTGAAGGAACACAAGATGTTTTTTTCTGAGGAATTGGGAAACATTATCCAATCGTACAACGATACTGCTTTGGGTTTGATTGTTTTTTATTAAATTCTTCTTGCGCTTCTGTATTCTGGTTTCTTCCCCTTTTAAATTGAAACCCACTACACTCATTTGAAATGGCGTCAGTCGAATCAATTTCTGGTGATTCATTAAGATCTTCTTGATCTCTTGTTGATTTAAATCGTGTGACTAGACGAAATCTCCATCATCTTTTGTTGAGTTCTAACCATTGCCGGACTAAAGCAGTGTCCCTATTTTCTGACTTCATCCTTCTGGTCAAGCACATCCTAAATCAATCGACGGAATTTATATAAAACAGCTACTTCGGTCATGATATATGCTTGCATATAAGCACGAATCTCCAATGGCTATTAATGCAAGCGACACAAGCTGATTCCTGACATGCAACCGGTTTAATTTTGAAACAACTGGTGCTGCCTGAAAAACACCACTGGGCTCATGACGACAGTTTCATCTTGACACTGTCCTTAAAGGAAAAGTCTGGGTTCATAACATAGCCAAACAGTCCAAGGGTTCAATGCCTATGTCTCAATGGGGGACCTCTCCATCCAGTCATTTCTGATGTATCCGTTGACAAGGATCCAGTCACTACCGACCGGCACACGTGATATTTTCGAGTCCAATTGACGGTTTTCGGTTGAGGGTTCCAAAAGCCGTTCCATGGAGAGAGCAAAATAGGTCAAAATAGGCCAAAGTGTTGAACAGTATGCAGTTTCCAGGTGAAACAATAAGCGTGCTACGCGGAATCGATGCAAGGAGGTATCGGTCCGAGGAGGGTTTAGGAAAGGGGCGACAAAGAAAGAATGTCGTGAGATGTGTCTGGAGATTCAAGGAGTAACTATGTTATGTTCCAAAAAGGGAAAAGGTCCATATATATGGACCCCGAGCCTTGAGTCTAAGCCTGAGTTTACAGGGCAACAAGTTAGCTGAGTCAAAAGGGAAACTTCCTGGTATTGCTTTAGCAACGTGGACCTTTGTCACTCAGAAACTCCGAGGCTCATGTGCACGTGTGGTCTCTAGATATCATTACTACAGTGAGCAGTGATTGTGGGAGTACTTAGTATACACTGGAGGAGGCCGATTCAAAGAGTCAAATGGGGTCGAGCAACTTCCGATCCATAGGCCTCAAGTAAAGTGTGGCTGGCACGCACAACGTAGAGGCGGAGGAGAAATTGCTAGTCACAAAGTATTTAGTATCGCCAGTAGTGCATAGCCACGGGTAAAAGCCCAAGATCTTATGCAGTTTCGATAAGTGCACATCCACCACATCCACATCCGTACCACAGACTATGTAATTGCCAATAATACCAAAGGTCTTTCTATTATATCCAGAACCAATGGTGGCAATGCCATCGATCAAGGACACGGGTTCAAGTCTGCCTGCAGGACCGGTGAACACCGAAAAAAGGCTTCCTCTAGCAGTCCATAAAGTTCTTATAGGAACAAGCAGCAGGCCGATTTTTGTGTAGAAGACTAGAACTTTTGCGCTGCTGGCGACTGCCACCAAAGTCAATGAATAGAGGAGATACATGGGTTGAGCCGGCCGGAGTTAAGCTAGACGGAGTTACGCCTAATGGAGATAAGCCTAATGGAGTTAAGCCCAATGGAGTTAAGCCTAATGGAGTTAAGCCAGACGGAGATAAGCCAGACGCAGACAAAAGCAGATGGACAAAATGTCTTTATAGATTAGTCACAAAACTATTATATAGAATTTCCACCCAATACATATAGTCCCACAAGACTAGATAGACATTTGGTAGTGCACGTGGGGTATTTATGTGAGTGACTGCGCGCATTTCCATGCATATACAGCGTACATGCATCAGCACCGAGAACGCCAAACCACCATAGACTTCTCCATATCTGCCCAGGGCTTGCATATAACACTGCCATATTGACGGCGAGATAAAGCACCGGCGTGCGGCATTCTCTCCGGTGGTGTACATAAAATCCCACCTACGCCGTGGCCATAGAATTGCCATGTACCACATAAGCACAGGTATAGGAATGAACATACAATCCAAGAGCATCTCTTACCATAAAGAAGAACAGGCCTGAGTCATTCAAGATTGGAAAGTTTGGGGATCGATATATTATTTACCAGTAGATCGGCCTGATGTAGACACCCATAGGGCATTATACTTTGGGAGCTTGGACATGATGTGCTGATCCAGACCCGTAGATTAAACCCCATTCTTCTTATACATATCCAGATCAGCTAAAGTATCCAACTGCCATAGACCAGGAATGTATACAGGAAACGGGGAGAACGGCTGGGTCAGGAGAGAGATTTGGAGGACAACCGACGGGCCAGATGTTCCAGGCTTCACGGCACGGCGTTTTCTGGAAAAAACGTCAAGACCGGCTTCTAGATTTTTTATTAACTCTCCAAAATTTCGAAATTTCGAAATTCAAAATGACCTAGAATGGCCTAACTCTCCAAAATCTCCAAAATCTCCAAATGACCTGAATCTCCAAATGACCTAAATGACCCCGTGCTGTACCCATCTATACATTACACTACCTTCTTCATATCAGGCATTCCCAGAAATAGATAACAACCAATCTATGTATAGAAGTAATAGATAACAACCATTCTATGTATAGAAGTAATAGATAACAACCATTCTATGTATAGAAGTAATAGATAACAACCATTCTATGTATAGAAGTAATAGATAACAACCATTCTATGTATAGAAGTAATAGATAACAACCATTCTATGTATAGAAGTAATAGATAACAACCATTCTATGTATAGAAGTAATAGATAACAACCATTCTATGTATAGAAGTAATAGATAACAACCATTCTATGTATAGAAGTAATAGATAACAACCATTCTATGTATAGAAGTAATAGATAACAACCATTCTATGTATAGAAGTAATAGATAACAACCATTCTATGTATAGAAGTAATAGATAACAACCATTCTATGTATAGAAGTAATAGATAACAACCATTCTATGTATAGAAGTAATAGATAACAACCATTCTATGTATAGAAGTAATAGATAACAACCATTCTATGTATAGAAGTAATAGATAACAACCATTCTATGTATAGAAGTAATAGATAACAACCATTCTATGTATAGAAGTAATAGATAACAACCATTCTATGTATAGAAGTAATAGATAACAACCATTCTATGTATAGAAGTAATAGATAACAACCATTCTATGTATAGAAGTAATAGATAACAACCATTCTATGTATAGAAGTAATAGATAACAACCATTCTATGTATAAAAGTAATAGATAACAACCATTCTATGTATAGAAAAAGTCGTTGGATCGTAAGTACAGTCGCATCCCATCCTAATATAGTTCCCGTAAATGCTCACAAGAGCAATTAAAATGACATGATGAATTTCTTTTTGTCTAAGCGAAAATCAATGCAGCCCATCACGTCATCTCCTTGTTCAGCTTGTTTGAGTGGCATGTTTTGGGGAGTTTTGGGGAGTTTTGGGAGTGGTGAGTGGCATGTTTTGGGCAGTTGCATGACTGGGCTCTGGATGCGGAAGCTCGCGAAAGTAGCGTGAGAACGGTGAGGAATTCGCACCCAAATGTCACTGTAGAGTGGACCCCGACTGTGGAAAAGACCGGAATTTTTAGGTGGTTCATGTTAGTTTCATGAGTTTCATGAGTTTCATGTTAGTTTCAGGTTTCATGTTTCATGTTTCAGGAGTTCTAAGTGTTTCAAGAGTGTTTCAAGAGTGTTTCAAGAGTGTTTCAAGAGTGTTTCAAGAGTGTTTCAAGAGTTTCAAGTTAGTTTCAGGTTTCATGTTACATGTTTCATGTTTCATGCTTCATGTTTCATGTTTCAGGAGTTTCAACATGCTACGTAGTCGTGTGGTGTGCAGGTCAGTGCACACTGGGTGCACACTATGGTGTAGGAGGAGGCATGCAGATATTTCTGTATTTTGAATGGGTTTGGATTTTGGTCGTTTTGAGCATGTTTGGAACTGGACATGGTGGGAAAAGTCTATTGGGTTGGGGCGTGGGAACGGACCCTCGGAATAAACGTAGGCACGTGACCTGGTCATGTGATTCCAAACCCATCCATCCTAATGTGTTCTAAAGCACCAGAATTCAGTTTCCAGGAAGATTTAAACTCTCCAGCCCAAGGTAAGTTCAGCAAACTACAAATCTCTTTGAAACTTGTTTTGGGGACAGAATGAAGCGACCAAAGTCAATAGGCCGGAACTGCATATAAGCCCCGGACTGCCCTCGGACTACCCTCGGACTGCCCCGGACTACCCTCGGACTGCCCCGGACTGCCCCCGGAACTAATCCAGCCTCTAAATTTATCCATAATCATATCTGCTCTAGTGGGTTAGCAGAATCGGTTCCACCACCAACTCCACTGACAGCCGTAAGTAGTATATTTAGAGGATTATAGGAAACCATGTATCATTAGGAGTGGTAGTGGATTCTTGATCACGTGCACCAACTTGCAGAGCCGTCTGGGGTCCCGCCAAGCCACGCTTTATAGAAGATACTATAGAGTGTAGACTCCTATAGCTCATTGTATATAACCATCTATAATTTTTGTAATAATAGCGTTCTTTGAAGCAGCGATATATGCAGGATGCCCTTGACTGATGTCCTCATTTCAACAATTAATAAAGTCAGAAATAGAAATTCAGGAGTTTCACGTTTCAGGAGTTCAGGTTTCAGGTGTTTCAGGTTTGTTTCAGGTGTTTCAGGTGTGTTTCAGGAGTGTTTCAGGAGTGTTTCAGGAGTGTTTCAGGAGTGTTTCAGGATTCAGGATTCAGGATTTTAGGAGTTTTAGGAGTTTCTGGAGTTTCTGGAGTCTCAGGAGTCTCAGGAGTTTCAGGTTTCAGGAGTTTCAGGTGTGTTTCAAGTTAGTTTGAGGTGTTTCAGGAGTGTTTCAGGACTTTAGGAGTTTTAGGAGTTTCAGTATTTTAGCAGTTTTAGGAGTTTCAGGAGTTCCAGGAGTCTCAGGAGTTCCATGTTCCAGGATTTTAGGTGTGTTTCAGGTTTCAGGAGTTTTAGAAGTTCCATGTTCCAGGAGACTCATGTTGGTTTCAGCATTTTCAAACGATCTGACTAGGCATATTTTCATCCTGTTTCAAGTTCTCCGTAGACGTGATATCCTGTATACTACAGCCAGAGCCCGACCACAAGCCAGAATACACCGATTTACCCCTATAGTGTAACCAGAGCAAACTAGGAATATACAGACCACAACACCTTCAAATCCTATGGACCCAGTCGTGCACCAGGCCCAGACACCAGAGGAACTAGAACCCATTTCACCGGAGCCTGCATCCTGACCACCGAACCCATTTCAGGTTTCCTGAATTGACTCGTCTTTCCATTGGCCTAGTTTCCCATCACCACTTAAGAGTTGCTGGTCGGGAAGATCACATTGTTTCAGAGACGTACTGCACATAGGCCCCAAGCTCTCTACGTTCAAAATCACTGCCAGATGCTCGAGTATACGCTCCAAAGAGAGATTATGTACCAGAGATAAGCTACCAACAGTCTGATGTGTTCGCTATATACACTCCGCTTGAGTATGGATGCATCGTCCTGCATATAGCCGATGCTAGGTGGAGTGGTTTGGGCCATGCTGCACCTGCAGATAACATGGCTAGATGCTCGATTTAAGAGTAGACGGTGTAGATGGTGTAAGAAATGTACGAAGAAGATGTCATCCAAAGGCTTATATGCAGTACATGCAGTATATGCAGTCTAGTCGCATGTAATCCTGCATATACGCCGATTCCAAAGAACGTGGAAACAGTAACTCCAAAATTCTTACTATGGCAAAGTCGAGCTGGGAAGAATTCGGTAGACGGTTCGGTGCTCTATATGCAGGACCTGTTAAAGGTATTTCCTACAAAATAGGCCTCTAGATATCGTATCGCACCACCTAGAACGACTGCATAAAGGCACCGTACACCCTAAGAATGTGGAACACCTCTGGCAATTCTGTGAGTTCTTAGTGTCTAGTCAAGTAAATTAGTTTGGAAGAATCTAGAAAAGTGTAGCTATCGAATGGTGTAAAAAAAAAAAAAAATATATATATGTATATAAAAAAAAATATAAAAAAAAAATGGTTGGAGGAGGATTCGCTGGTCCATTAGTATAGCTGTATGGGAGTACTAGACGTCCTGACTTTGACTGGGTCCAGATATAGTAGATTTGGTGGAGGGGTGTAGGGCTGTGTGCAGGAGCGAATGTACAGGAAAGCGTATGGTAGTGTATATTGTAAATAAGCATTAGGATAGACAGAATAGACTATAGACAGGAAAGCCTATAGACTATTAGACAATTAGACAAATGGACAATTGGACAAATGGACTATTAGACAGAATATACTATTGGGCTATTAGACAGAATGGACTATTGGACTATTAGACAATTAGACAGAATAGACAGAATGGACTATTGGACTATTAGACAATTAGACAGAATGGACAATTGGACAATTAGTCAGATTAGACAGAATCCGCCGAGTGCGGGCTCATAACCAGACGTGCCCATAACCTAATACCGGTACACCAAACTATAAATTGGACTGCATAGCGTAACCTAATACTGAAGATTTCAAGAAAAAGTGATTAGTCTACATGCAGTATCAAAAAAGGACAAAAAGGACAAAAAGGACAAAAGGACAAAAAGGACAAAAAAGGACAAAAATAAGACAAAGACAAAAAAAAGACAAAAGATATTACTAGGATGCCGGACTCAAGCCAACTCCATACTAATCAAATCAGACTCTTGTTTAGTCTACTCTGGTGCTAATAAACCAATGATTTTGGCATCTGCACTATATGCAGGACGTGCCATTTTTCATTCTTTAATTGTATATAATCAAAGAATCCAGCTTTACACAATTCCAGTAAGGAATACTACTTGAATACCCCTTTCACTGCTCATATACGTGTGTGGATTCGGGTCGTGCGCGGCCCAATCTATATTGCCACTATGCTCACCTTCCCACATACTCACCACCACCATCCACACCACACTCTTCCGCCATGAACCACGACCCCTTTTCCTGGGGCAGACCCGACGATAGAGTATACGGCGCCTACAACCACCAGATCGCAAATGCCAGAAATTGCAGCTCGGCCAGCGCCTCCAATGCAGACTTCCCATCCATGCACACCCAGCAACCCATAATCACGGGTACTTCGGTGTTGGCGCTCAAATTCAAGAACGGAGTGGCGGTGGCTGCTGATAACATGGGATCCTATGGATCGCTCCTTAGATTCAACAACATTGAGCGTTTGATTCGCGTGGGCTCCGAGACCATAGTGGGCATATCCGGGGATATCTCTGATTTACAGCAGATCGAGAGGTTATTGCATCAATTGGAGACGGACGAGGAGATCTACGATACCGATGGAGGCCACAACTTGCGGGCTCCACATGTTCACGAGTACTTGACGCGTGTTTTGTATAACCGGAGGCTGAAGATGGACCCGTTGTGGAATGCTGTGATCGTGGCGGGCTTCAACGATGACAAGAGCCCCTTTTTACGTTACGTGGATCTTTTGGGCGTGGCGTACGGGTCTTCGGCTCTCGCCACGGGTTTCGGTACTCATTTGGCCGTGCCGTTGTTGAGGAAGTTGGTTCCTTATGATGAGGACTATGAGAAGGTCACGGAATCCGAGGCCAGGGATGCCATGACCAACTGCATGCGTGTGTTGTACTACCGAGACGCTAGGGCCTCCGATAAGTACACGTTGGCGGTGTTCAGCTACGAGGACGGCAAGATCAACTTATCGTTCGAGACCAACTTGAAGGTGCAGGACCAGAGCTGGAAGTTTGCCAAGAACGTCATTGGCTACGGCTCCAAGCAACTATAAATGTGCAGCAAGCGGGATAGACCCTTTTAGATGGAGTTAGGAAGGTCTTATCGTGGAGATGGACTCATCTGTGCTTGTTGGTATCAGCTTGGTTTGAGACCGACCGCTTGAAATGACTCCACAAGGAATGCTGTACAGGTTTAAGTTGGGTGGAAGCTTGGTGTACCGGTCAGCTGCACAATCACATGACAAATGATTGACTTGGTCATGAGATTCTGCACAGTTGTTTCCAAACTGACTGGCTAGAACTGTCAGTCTTGCACTGACTCGTCTGGCACGTCAGATGTCACTGGAGAATTCAGTACGAGGTTTGGGCTGTCAAGCTTCAGTTCAAATACAGCCCTTGAATGATACTATATGAAGAACCAACACCATGTAACGGTAATTAGTTTCAAATTCTCGATTCATTCATCGGGATTTTGGTGTCTGATCTATGTAGATGTTACAGGACTGCATGGTACAGAGGTCAGGAGCCCTGGTGGACTCCACCCATATACGAACTATCCAATCATCCCCAAATATATTGTAAAAGCAAAAGTCTAGCTGTAGATAGACGCTAAGATGGAAAAATATCATATATATGAATACCAAGTGGAATAGATAAATCTTAGTACTGCATATGGTCACGGTCCAAAAGCCTTCACCAGAAGCTAAAAGGTATACCGGTGGAATATATCAGATGAGAACAAATACTAGTCTCGAGCCATATTACATACATCACTAACAGTACTAACAGACTGCTTGGAGAGGGGTAATGGGTGGTACTGCATATAGTAGAGAGACAATACCATTCACGGATTTTTATGGCCACTAAGCAAAATGTCCTATCCAAAATGATACTATGGTCCATCTCCAGTATGTAGATTTAGCATCTAGTGACTAGTATTGTATAAGGTAGTATTATGCAGTTAGTAAGTCTGTAAATCCATAGAATTGTGATTCTATTCAAGTAATCAAACGGAGATGGTTATATTCAGTCTTTGTCCTGAAGAAATCCATAAACTGTAGCTCTTCTCTTTTCCTTAGAAAAAGTCATTTGTTAGTCATCTGTCTAGTCATTTGTTAGTCATTTGTTAGTCATTTGTTAGTCATTTGTTAGTCATTTGTCTAGTCTGTAGTCTGTAGTCTGTAGTCTGTAGTCTGTAGTCAGGGTAGCACCAAAATTACCCTTAAAAACATCGCCACATTCTAACTCTTCGTTATTGTTTCTTACTCAAATTCACTAACCCTAGCCTTAACTGTAGTTTAGCGCTTTCCTTGAAACCTTGGTGCACTAAATCGAACAGGCTTGAAGAACGTTCGTCAACAAAACAGTTTTAGGGGTACAGTATAAAAAGAGGGCGTTATAATCTAGAAAATCGAATTTGAGAATAATGGAAACCCTCGGGGGATGCGCTCGATTTATGTTCGCAAGGGCGCCCCTCATTCCCCTCAATCCCCACGTCCGATTTACAGCCTCTGATTTACAGCCACCCCCGCACCCAAAGATATAAAACCGCCACGATTCCCAGACCTTCTAAAATTTGAGACCATCTTTTTCACCAGTTTTTAAGCCCCTCATTTTTTACCCAATTCTGCCCCATTTTGAGACCCCAATTCGAGACCCTCTTTTTCTTTCTCACTATTGTTTTCTCCTATTATTCTGCAACTACATACAATGCCAATTGTTACATGGATCCTGGATACAGCAAATATTCATAGAGCAAATATTCCGTTGCATTTTCCTACACATTATCTGTTGGATTTTCCTACACATTATCTGTTGGGGTCTACAAACTGTTGGGGTCTACAAACTGTTGGGATCTACACATTAAACGCTGGGATCTACAAACTGTTGGGATCTACACATTAAACGCTGGGATCTACACTTTAGACGCTGGGATCTACAAACTGTTGGGATCTACACATTAAACGCTGGGATCTACACTTTAGACGCTGGGATCTACAGTAAATGTGATGATTTTCCTGGATGTTTTCTCGGCAGGTTTGAAATGAGATAATAAGATTTTTTTGGTTGGTGACTGAAACACACTAGGATTGTTCATTGATATTAATTTGAAATATTGGCTACAGCCTGTTTTGGATTTATACCCATGGAGGTTCGAATGGGAAGTACACTATGCCATAGACAATGGGATAGACAATATACTATTGGCTGACTTAGTACCAATTCTACTAACCCCAATCTGGTTCGAATGGGACTGCTTGAAACAGAAATGCTCGTTATACTGGGAAGTCTTTTTAAGTTACCTGACAATGTACTGTATATACCAGAAGCTTCACTTGTGATTCAAGCACCCCAAGCATACTTTACTTACGCAAGAAAGATGGAATGGCTAGATATCCAATGATTTTCTACTTGGGAAGATGTGACAATCAGGCTCTTCACCATGATTCTTCGAAACGTTTGGATTATTGACAATGGCCAATTGAGGGGTGCACTTAAGACGGATTGAAAAGATGTGGATAATTCACTCGCTCCCATTGTCCTAAATGAAACCAACTGAAAAATCTATTTCTGATTGAGGGTTCTTTCCATGACATAATGTCTAGAACAGCCCACGAATCATTGTATGTTTCGTCCAAATGGAGTTACAATCCACTGACCCGTGGCCCGCAGTATACACTCCTCGTCAAGTATTACGGAAGATCATACTACATACTAACAACTAGTGGTAATACGACTATTAATAGTTGTATACCAAATTATTCGAACTGAGGTACCAATAAGAAGTATACTGTACGGTACTGATAGAATACTGTACACAAGTCATGTACAGTCCAGTCCCAACGAAACGTGTGGTTCTGCATGCACGCACTCTTCTTAGTCTCTACTAACTGTATACCAAAAGTAAATGCACTGTACTGAACCAGTACAAGTCGGTGGATTAGCCTTTAAATTGTATTAAACTAGATGGATGTTCTAAGTGACTCCAGCCATTGGAGCCTTCACGAGCCCGCGGTATATGCAGGATCCCCTCTTGTTTCCCCCCAAAACCAACGTTTTCTCCCCCAAAAAAACCTCTCTTCCCCCAAACCCCTCGTTTATGCCTTACAAAGCCCCGGGGCCTCGTCCTGCATCTATTTGACTGCTATATACACTCTCCCGAGTCCAGGCACTGCCATCAGTATACAGTACTAGACTGATTCTCCATAGTCTCCTGATAGAAATGTTTGTAAATTCTCTAATGGCTTGTCTGGCCGATTGTCTAAGGAATTGTCCAGTTTGTCTGGTAAATTGTCCAGTTTGTCTTGTACATCTAGTAAATTGTCTGAAAATTGTCTAGTTTGTCTAATGAATTGTCCAGTAAATTGTCTAGTAAATTGTCCAGTAAATTGTCTAGTAAATTGTCTAGTAAATTGTCCAGTAAATTGTAGCTTGTCTAATGAATTGCCTGGATTGTCTAGTAGATCTACCGAAGTGTCTGTAAATTGTCTAGTCTGTCTAATTTGTCTAAATTGTCTAGTTTGTCTAATTTGTCTAATTTGTCTACTGTGTTGGCCACGCCTCGGAGTTAAGGCTTTTCTCCGAGACTTTTCATTTTTTCCAGCTGTTTTGTCCCAATGGGCCCCCTGCATGTGCTGACTTACTATACAGGATTTGTCTTGATCTTCTAAAGCTCTGCCTTTGAATTCCATAACTTGGGTTGAAATTTGTAATGCGTACTGCATATACGATCTGAATCCTGTATACAGAGCCACAGCCGTACATTAACTCTACACTAGAAATACAGTACCAAATATTTGTCTACAATACGACTGCTGGGCTATGAGAATGCAGTGACAAGATTACTCTGGTGGGTGCTGCATATACGGCTCCCTGCATATACGGCTCCTGCACATAATGCCTATAACGACCAGTACTTACCATTCGATAGTCCTGTATGCGGAGAGAATTCTGCATACTAAGCAATGATAATAACTAGTCTCCAACAATGTACTGCATATAGAACTCTAGCCCGACAGTAGGCACCAAACCGTGGGCATCCTGCATACAACCCAATGATTCCGCCTGGGCCTTAAATTTGAACATCGGCCAATCTTAATACCGGTCCTGTACACAACACCATCAACATACCAATCATTCCACCAAAACCATGTACACTACCCTCGTATAGGAGAATCGTAAGGCGTATATGCAGGACTGCACCAACGTATTACTTCTACATACAAGATCTTACCCTACACACCACCGTCTAGTACTGGACTATATGCTCGGTACTGCAGACAACGCCCCGCCATCCTACAGCCCCCCAAGCAACAACTGCCTCAGCCATGTAGCCTGTACCATGGTATAGAGTGTAGTAGTGTGGACTGCATAGTATAGAGTATAGTGTGGTGGACTGCATACTAAGGCAAGTGTGGGATTCCATGCATGCGCGCAAACCTCTCCACGTCAACAGCCGCGCATGGTGTCCACTCGCCGTCTTCCTCTACTGTCATCTTCCTGGCCCCATCCTCGGCTGCCTTGTTTTTCTAGACTAGACCAGCGCCTAGTTTCTAGACGGCGTTTTTGGTTGCCTTCACGTGACACGCTTTCGTTCCGGGCTTTGCGGGTCTCATTGCCCCAGTCAAGGTAAACAACGTCTACAAGGCTACAGTCAAGGGCAATACCGTTCAAGCCAAGGTCAAGGTTAAAGTCACGCAGAAAAGATCAGAAAAGGTTCGGGTCAAACGGAATAGTTCAGGTGAAGAGTCAAGGTGAATAGGTCACGTGCTTCCCTTCCAGATCCGTTTATCTTGGGTTGAGAATCCTTGGGTTCAGAATCTCGGGTCTATCATAACTCATTGTTCTATTGCTCTTACATTCTTTGACTAGATAACAATTGGCATAAGTATTGGCTCATCAAAACAGTCTTTCTATACATTGGGGTGCTTTTGTCATTGGTCTAGAATTCCCTGGCTCATTGGTCTGTGCCTGGCTCATTGTTCGGTGGCTCCATATAACTGATTGGTTTGCTGGTCTTATAACGGTCATTGTTTCGTGTCTATTTAATAGTCAAAGACATTGGTCTTTTGGTTTGTTTTTTATTGCTTGCTGGTGTCTCTTGGTCTTAGAAGTTACTTGTTTGGTGTCTAATACTGTCTTTCTTTCGTTGTCCTCTATCGTTGGTCTCCATCATAGGTTCTTGGTCTATTCTATTGACTTCTGGTTCATTAGAAGTGCTTGGTTGGGCTATTAGTCTATCTTTCGTTTTCCTGGTCTATTTGGTCTATTTTCCTATTGGTTTATCCGATTGCCTGGTCCTAACAATTACTTATCTGTCATTGTCTTTGGCTACTCAAAACTTACCTATTGGTCATCTATCTTATTAGTGGTTCCAGTTTATCCTATTGGTATATCACTAGCCATTGGTCTAGTCTATCTTCCTACCTGTTGGTCGATTCATCTACCATTTCTATCTGCCTTGAATGTCATTTGAAATCACATTCTTGGGCACATCAGGAGGCCCGCTCGATTGCGGAAACTGCCTGATTCTCATTAAATCCGCCAAAATATCATATGCGGATATTGTCAAGAATGGTCAAAAGTGCTTGGTCGCTATTGATGCCGGACTGGGACATCTGGCCATCACAGACCTCATCTACGACTCGCGGGGCATGCCCAAACGCCAGTTGGCCATGTACTCCGATAGCTTGCGGGTGCAGGAATACAGCAGTCTCCCCCTAACGTGGCCATTAATGTCACTTCGGCACCTGGACCGGGCTCTGAGCCCGTTGCTTCTCCTGCACCAAGTGTTCCGGTGTGTTTCCACGGTGCTAGTCCTGCATCCACATATGGACCATATTCTGGCTCTAATCATTAACCTGCCGCTTCTCGGAACAAATAAGCCCGGGCCCCGTGTGCAGGTGTTGGGGTTAGATTTTACCATTTCCAGTCTAAAAAAACACATTTTCAACGGCATCATTTGGCCCGACTTGCCTCTGCTCAAGCTCTTTGATCTTGTCCGTATGCCGGAACTCAAGCCCACCTCCATAGTCGATGGAGCGTACACCGTGACAACGTTCGAGGTGACGCATGGCCACATTTCCCGAGGTGGCCGCAACGAGGGCTTATATAAGCTGCTGGCGTTTTTGATCAGCGAAAACAGCCTGCAGAATAAGCTCTTGGTGTTTGGCGACTTTGAGCTGGACACGTCGTCCCAAGAACCCAAAAACGCCGTGGTGTGGCGTCACGTGGCGCCGTACGTGTTGGATCAAACTCTCCGGGGAATTGTTCTCGAGTGTTCCACGTCCATCGTTGATCCCCAGATCGAATTGTACGGGCACCTAACCCCGACGCACGTGATCGACGAGCTCCAAAGTCTCGAGCAGCTTTGTGTGGCGAGCAGGCCTACGCCCTTAAAGGGTCTTGACATTATTGTGACTCACGTGAAGGATGTGGTGACGGGGGTAGATCCTCGCCAGAAGGTGCTTAAGGAATTGCGCCAGTTGAGCGATGCCAAGGGGCTTTTCTTGAGTTTCTCCATCGCCCTCAACGGCGTCCTGATGGTCATCTGAGATGGACTGATGAAGCGAAACTGATGCTGACGTGAAATTGATGGTACAGTTGACTTCTCTTCCATGTCATACTGAAATGAGTCTTACTGAAATTCTTCCATATGCAAATGTGCAATACTGATACAGGTTTCATTCTGTGGTGGTTACATTCGGTGATGGTTACATTCGGAGATGTGGTTTTCGTGGCCTGGAAAGGTTTATATGGGAGATATAAGCCTGAATAAAATGCATATGATTTGTGAAGCTTGATCATATTGATAAACTGGTTCGAGTAGAGCCATACAAAAAGAGAACACCACTGAATATCAGCACCAATGACAGAAACCCGTACACCGTGGGTGTTATGGGCCTAAACAGCAAAGTGCCAGATCTACCTATTAAAAAGATGAAATTGCTATTGACCTGGTGATTCGGCTGGATCCTTGGTGCCCTTGTGTGCAAGATCCAGTGGTGTTTTACCTATGGGAAGCCTAAGGTCATTACAACTATAAATTCTACATTTTTCGAACACATATACACTCTAGGACAAGCCATTTCTGCACTCTAGAATGTAAATCGGGGTTCTCCATACTGTCCGCCTGCATATATTAATGAATCATGCATATACTTTTGGCTCCGGCATATAGCATCATAAACCCGTACACCCTGCATCCAAAGTACAAAATCCTAAACCAGTAGTTGAGTCAGGCTTGCATACAATGAAAAACTGAAGTGGTACCTGACATTCCATTGCTCACTATAACATCACGTACTGCATATAGTGGTATGAAGTGGGGAAAACGGAGATACCCTAAAACTCCGGTTGGACATCCCTGTGCAGGATAGTATAGCACTATGCAGGAGTACAGCGTTTAAACGGCTCAGTCAGTACTATAACTATATTTTCAGTGTACTAGTAGAGTCTTATTTAGAGTAGAGTTCAGTTGTAGGTCCCTCTACTTTACAGATAAAGGGTGTAGTCCTGTGGTGGTACTGCATATTGATGTAATATCCTGCATATCAATTTTTAGTACTGCATATTATCGAAATGTCCTGCATACTAGCAATTCGTACATCAACACGAGTATGATGGAAATGCCAAAAGCTTCAAATGGACAATAACTAGCCCCCATCCACCTTCGCCACCTACATAAACCTTTACCCCTCCTGCGGGTAGCCCTGGAATAGTGGCTATGGTTTGAGAAGAGATTTCTCGTCTGAATCCTGCATGAAGAACATCTGCACCTACCACGGCCATTTGGCAGAAAAAGACGGACCCGTAACTCCATGGAAACAATCCAATTCTGTATCCAAAAAAGTCCCTAGTGAAGCTGCACTCACGGAGTTTCAGGTGAAGCCCAAAAAATTCCCTTTTTTCCGTGCTGTTTTGGCTTAAATTGGATATGCTCGTTGGGCTACTCTCCAGACCTGCATGTAAACAAAGTCCTACAGTGGATCTCAATAAAGAACAACGTAAAGACGAGACTTTCAAGAAATATTCATAACCGGGTAAATCCAAAGCTGGAGAAATCAAAACTGGTTTAATTATTCTGGTTGGTATTCTTCTCCATCTGCTGTAGAGTAGTATAGCTCAACTCATAATCTGGTAATTGACCTAGCCGTTTTATCCCGGCTTTTTTAAGCCTGATTTCGGGATATATTGTAGCCACGCGTCAGGCCTTACGTTCCGTGAAAACTGGGCCTTGTTGCTAAAGATTTAGGGATTCTAGGTACAGTTTTAATGTTTTGATTGTCCTGCATATAAGCCCCTTTCTCTCTACTCTTTCAAATTCAATCCAAATTCTTTCGATATTTCTCCTACATCTATCCTACATCTATCCTTCTATTTCTATTTAGCTGTGGGCTTAAGGTAAACTGGAGGTTGAATACTGGTAGTCGAGTTCTTGGGCATTTCCGGAGTTTCTTATTATTTTAAGAACCTTAAATCAAGCACTAGCAGTCACGTGGTTTCTTTCGCTTTTTCTGGCTTTTTTTGGGCGTAAATGCCTGGATTTGGCGGGACACTAGCCTCGTGTCCTATGTGCAGGACGGCTGGGGGTCGGTTTTCGGGGTTCCAGCAATGACAGCCAAACAAGATTCTGGGAGTGGAATTCGGCTACTGTTCACATGCCGTTAGCAGATTTTCAGCTCATTTCACTCACTGGGTGGCCAGCAATAACCCATTTCTCGTGTATTTGCTGCATGGTCCTGCATATAGCCGGCCATATACCTGTACATCAGTACATCAGTACATCTCTAAAGTTTATGTTCTAGTATAACTATACGCTTAAACCAAGCAAATTGGTTATGGTATATTTTAGATTCAGCTTAGTACTTGATCACAGTTTCAACTGTTTCGATTCTACACTGGAAAAAGTAGATAATCTTTTAAAACAAGCTGTCGTTCTAACGTTTCCAAAAACACCGGCTGTTCAATTCTTATTTGACCGTCTCCGATCAATTGATTGTGTATGAGTCACACGACATTCTCTGGTGCAACGTGAATGGGTAAGGGTTTTCGGCGTCATCGTTGGACACCACATCCACAACCAGCAACTTACCAAGCGAGAGGTCGGACTCGGTGACGTTTTCCGTACGCATGGCATCGAACTTCACCTCCATTGGGAAAAGCACATCCTCCGAGTCCACGGGAATGGAGAACTCAAAGTTGCCCTGGGCCTCGGCAAAGTCGATCTGGCCAATGGTGAACACCACACCTTCGTCGGTCTCGTCGTACTGCACCAGGCCGGAGGAGTCCTCCTTCAACACCACCTCCTGCAGCACCACGGGCACCAAAACCCGCACATTGTCCAACGTTTGCTGGTTGGGGTGTGCATTCAAGTAGTCCAGCGTCAACTCGTACTCAATGTTGACATCGGCCACGTCACCGTTGAGCGACACCCACACGGTAAACACAAGAGGCACCAACGACGCATCCTCGGCCTTGGCCAACGCTCTCCACCTTAAAACACCCAAACTCTGGTCGTTGCTGGGGAACGGCTTGGACTTGTCCTTGAGGGAAACTTCACCCGAGGATGTAAACAACCCACGGTCCACGTTGGGGTGGGTCTTGTACTGCACACTGGGGTTGTTGACCACGTTTAACACAAGCTTGGACCGGGCGTATTCCTGTCTGTTGATGCGTAAGTTAAGATCACCCTTGATTTCTGTGGCCGACACCGATCCTTCCCGGGAAAGCTGGGCCGTGATCTTCTCGTTGATGGTAATAAGCACCCCATCATGGACAGCAGACGTGATGGCAGGCGAAGCAGACGAAACGCGGTCCTGGCCAGCCAAGTCAGCCACCCTCGATGCAGGGCTGGCAGAAGGAACTGCTGAAGCAGCCGAAACCGGAGCAGGAGTAGCAAGGCCAGAGGACACATTATGGGAATGTTGAGGTCTTTGCGTGGCAGGATCGGCACTAAGAAGTGATTCTCTTTGTTCCGAACCACCCCGAGCCACTGGTTTCTTGCCCAATTGCAAACCACGGCCACCAAGAGCACTACGACCACCTCCAACACGAGGAGCCACGTGATCGCGAGCAGCAGGTTCCGGCGAACCATAAGCCCCATTATTCAGACCCATAGAAGGACCCAGTGGTGGCCCTTCATACAGCACATTCACCGAGCCCAGATCATTGCCCATGCCTCCCATACCGCCCATACCGCCCATCAGACCAGCCATCATACTCTTCTGCAGGCTCTCCAAGTTTTTCCGAGCCAACTCCTTACGCTGGATCTCCTTGGCTCTCCGGCGCCGCTCCTCCGTGGCCTCAATCTCCTTATTCCGTTCAATGATCTCCTGGATCTTTTCCTCATGCGAATCCATCTCCAAGAAGCTCTGCACCTGCAGCAACGTCAACTTCTCGCGGAACCCTAACGTCACAATCTCGTCAAACGCAGAAAGGAGCTCAAAGGCATTGGCAAAAATCTCCTTCTCATCCACACTACGCAACAAGTTGCTGACCACCGCCACAAATAAATGCAACGTGTCAATATCCTGTAAGATGTTGGATTGCTTATTGGTCAAGAGTACAATGTAGTACTCCTCGAGCGGCTGGTAGACGTAGCGGACCGACTCGTCCTCCACGGTGGTGTTCTGCGAGCCGGACGACGAGAGCAACAGGGGGAAGTTTGCGAAGAGCGTGGTGATCCTGTCTTTGCTGAGATCACGGAATTGTCTCAGGATGAGCACCTTGCCTCCGTGGGTGCATATGGAAGCTGCTAGAATGGCCATTTTGTGTGGGTAGGTTTGGTAACGTGTGCAACTTGTTTTGGGTGCGCGGGGCGTGCGCGAACCAAACGGTCGGAGGTGGTTTTCTACTACTCGGTTCTACTAGCCCTGTATAAATAGATATATAAATATATAAATATATAGATCTATAAATATATATAAATGCCATACACTAGAACCCTATATAGGTCTTTAAAGGGTTGATGTTGGGGTGGAGTTGCGAGTTGCCCCACACCCGTACACCCCACCTCTCTTAGTCTTGCCAAAGTCAACCAAACACCATAGGAACCATAGGAACCAAGAGGTTTTTTGGTTTTTGGAAACGTCTGGTGAGCTTCTGGTGATAGTGTTGCATTGAATGGCTGTGGAGAGGTTCATGGCTCAGAAGTCACTTATGATACTGATACACATCAAGAGTCAGTCAAGGGATCAAGAGTCAGTCAAGGGATCAAGAGTCACTGAGTCATTGAGTATTACTCATATTCTTGGATCATGATAGTCACTCTCGATATTCCCACATTATACTCACTCATGGACTCGTACTCATGTCCATGTTCATGATGCTCACTGAAAGCAGTCATTCAGGAGCCATTCAGGAGCCATTAAGGAGCCATTAAGGAGCCATTAAGGAGCCACTCGGACTCATATGCATCGTTCATGAATCTCATAATTGGCACTCATCAAATCACTCATAGTGGTCCCTCCTGATAGTCACTGAGGATATCTCTCGTCCTCATCTGTGTATGGTATGACTGACTTCCCAATGACTTATGACAAAATACCTGTGTCAGTAACAGTTCATGTGGTGACTTCTGAGGCCAGTTTAGGACTTGCTTTCAAGCAACTTCTTTTCATCCTGGAGCTTTCCCAACTCCCTCTCAATCTCATCAATCAATGTATTGTATCCACACGACCGGGACCTCACCCGTGCCTCTCGGAGCAACCGTTCAGCCTTGTCGTAGTCTGCAAGATGCAAATGGACCACGCCTAGCCCGTAAGTTGCAAGAGCCACGGTTTCAGAGATGGTTTGGTGTTCCACCACATCGCTGGGCAATTGCTTGGCACCGTTGACCACCGACTCGTAAGTGGCCGTGACCATCTCAATCAACTTGGTGCGGTTGGTGGCCAACTCCTCGTACTTTTTCTTGTCGTCTTCCAGAACAGATTCAAGGATCTTTTGGCGCACGCCATTGGCCTCCTCCTTGCCCACACTAATGGGCTGTAGTGGGTCGTGGATGGCCTTGACGATATTGTAGTCGACGTTGGCATCTTTGGCGAACTTCTGATGCATGCTCTGCTGCTGGGCCTGGAGCTGCTCCGCCTGGAAGAAAAGCAACGACGCCGTGTTGCATTGCGCAAGCAAGAGCATGTGTGGGGACACTCCGGCAAGCAACATTTTGCTGGTCATGGCCAAGTTGATGTTGCTGGCTGCGTTGATATCGCCCACAGAGATGCAGATGGCAGAGAGCATTTCGAGCCCAAGGAAAAACTCCTCGGCAAACGGATACCATGCCTCCGGATTGGTTTCCATCACCAACACCCCATCCACCACTTGATTCAAGTCCTTTTCTTTTGCATCCTTTTCTTTTCCAAAATTCCCAGCAATTGCAACTTTGCCCAACACCTCTCCATCCTTTGCATCCATTTGACCTTCCACTTTCTCCATGGGAAGAACTGGGAGTTCAGGGGCTTCGAAAAGTGAGGATTGTGAAACACCCAATTTCTTATTCACCTCCTCCTGAGCAATCAAAAGATGCGTAATCAAGATGGCTTTCGAAAGCAGCGGGTTGCTCTGGCTCAACTCCACCAATTTAAGAGCAATGCGGAGATCTTTCTGGATAATGTGCGCCCGATGGTCGATTCCCCGGATTAAAGCGGCCTCCGGACTCCCTTTCTCCGCCTTCAAAGCAGAAAGGTAGAGGGTGGCTATCTCGTTGTACACAAAAGCAGCCTCGTCCATCATGGAGAGCCGCTCGTACATCTCCGCCACCTTTAACTGCACGCCAGTGTACTCGTCGGAAATGGGCTCCACCTTTTGGGCCTTGCACTCCTCGAGGGCCTGCAAATAGTACTTGAGGGCCAATTGGAAGTCCTTATCGCCCTTGTCACTTTCTGCAATGATTCCTTTGCGTAATATGGTCGCCACTGACGAGGGGAACGTGTGCTTGGGCCACCACATGTAGTAGGCAAACGCCGAAACAGAAACAAGCCAGAAGGCGCCGGTGACGGTCTTTTTGAACCGGGAAACCGGAGGCTGGAGGTTCTGGAAATAGTTCTGATTGTATTGCCTAACCCTTAAGGTCCGGACCGAACGGGTGGCTCGCCTGGAAATAAGCCGAAACATGGGGTTGAGTCTTGCGGCATTGACCGCTTTAAATGTTGGCCACGTGACATGTGCATGGTGTACTGATGCATCTTATGCATGAGGATGTAAAGATGTACGGATCTGGATGTGGATCACATGACACGGAACGATAAAACCCACACACCAAACTCCCTCCTCATCATGTCCAATATAGCCAATATCTTCAACCCGCCCAAAGGCAGAGACTTATCCGATGACGAGTGTTTGGGATGTACTGCTGTGCAGCTGGTGGTGAGTCTCTGTGGCGGGATTTATTTCCTCTCGCCCTACCCGTTTCGGAATAAGGCCGGGGTGGTGGACCTCAAGAAGCACCCTCTCTGGTTCCAGAAAAGTGTCCGTGGAATCGGCATTGGATTGGTTGCTTTGGCCATGTACCGGGTGGGGGAGCTAGGCCAAATCTGGTATAAAAGGAGATGATTTTTTAGGGCCAGAATCTAAAGCTTGGGAGCCCCGAGCCCCGAGCCCCGAGCCCCGAGCCCCGAACTCCAAACTCCAAACTCCAAACTCCAAACTCCAAACCATCAACCAGTCATCAAAAGGACTTCATGTTGTCTCCAGGTACTCCTTAGTAAAGAGGTAGTGCCGTGGTCATAACGATAGTGGCGACTATTTCTGGCAGTTGTTGGAATGGGAATATGGGGTTTGCATAGTATGGGCCCTGGCTTCAACGACTGTATATACTTATCCAATTAGCTTATCCTTTGGGACAAGGACTTAAAGTTCCCAGGGGTAGGTGGTGGGATCATGTTCTCTTTCCTGCATATACCCGAAATATACTATGGACCGACTTCAATCTGCACACTGGCCTCCTAGGTTTCTCCTCGCGTTATCCCCAATCTCTCACCTCCATAGATATCCCGACCCATTAATAGCAGTAATATAGTCCCTATGGTCTGTATGCTAGTATGGTGTAAGAGTAGAGTGGTACTGTATACTAGTAGCACTACTTGTAGGAATTCGCCACATCGTGAAGTATTGCCCCGAAGTAATTAGTATCAGTATCAGTATCAAAGACACCTTGATTTGATATTGTTTCAAATAATAGGTATTCGTATACCAATCTTCAAATCTCTATTTTGCAGAAAGAACGTGTTTTTGATGAAAACCATGAACGACAACCCTAAAACAATGGCTCCAGTTCGGAATGTAACTCAAGTGGATTTCAATGAAACCAATTCCACTTATCAGACATTTCCAAATACACCTCTTAATATTTCAGTGGAATATCTTGCATTCTGTTTTAGAATTTCCTCCGAAGGTGAAGTAAGAGGGCCCAGAAACCCGTGCACCGGGCCACCTAAAGACTTTGTATATTTTATATACACCCCACCATCCCAATTAATTGTATCATCGAAAAGATTGCTTCAATAATTTCCACATGTACAAGGAGTTAAACTTTTTATATAAAAATATCTATAGGTCATATTTCTGGTTGATATAATTTGGCTGCCATTTTCACGGGGGATCGCGCTACTTATATAGACCCGGCGTAAACCTGACACAAACCCACAAACCTGAAACAACCTGTACATAAACCTGAAACAAGTACAAACCCAAAACGGAAACGTATACCAACGCAAGGGACGGAAGAGTGTATACAGATTCCTCCCCCTGTAAAATCACGTGGTCATGGTCCTGCAGGATTTAAGGCTTCCTAAGGAGGTAATTTTGGCAAGTCATTTCTTTTGAATACCCAGTGTAACACCGTTTTTGAGATATAAATCTAGTCACTAAGAAAAGATTTGTAGTTGTTAGTAAAAAGATTTGTAGTTGTTAGTAAAAAGATTTGTAGTTGTTAGTAAAAGTGGTTGGAGTGCAGTTCTTGGAAAGTCCTGCATACTAGCCTCTAACGCCAATCTCCATGCACAACTCAAAGTATATTATCTTCAGAGAACGATACTATGTTAAATAGTATGATTGTTTTGTAATACTAAGGAAGACTCATGTTGTTGGAACTCTGAGTTGTTAAACCTTAGGTGCTCCTGCATATAAACACCATCCACGAGACTCATCTCTGCAAGAGTCAGACATCTCCTCCATGCAAACTAATAAATCTCCCCGTGGATAAAAACCTGATCAATCATCTTTAGCAATCATGTTTTCATTCAAGCCATAATTTTTCCTTGATTTCTATGATTTGACCCATTTCGATCGATGCAAATTCTTGGAGGGAATTCTTATTAGTCTATGTAATTGACATTTCCAAAATCTGATCGCAAGAAATCTCAAATTGTGGAGTCAGTAGTAAGAAGTCAGTAAATCAGTTCTAATAAGTCAGTGGCCATAAACAGTAGTAATAGATCAATAGTAATAGATCAGTAGTAATAGATCAGTAGTAATAGATCAGTAGTAATAGATCAGTAGTAATAGATCAGTAGTCATAATTCAGTAGTCATAATTCAGTAGCAGTAAGTCAGTAAGCCAGTAAAACAGTAAAGAAGAAGTCAGTAGGTCGTCAGGAGTATAAAGAACTCAGTGAATGAGTTCTAATAAATCAGTTCTTATGAGTCAGTAGTAAGACAGTAATAAACCGTAGTAATAAGTCAGCAGTTAGTCAGAAGTAAATCAGTACTAAGTCAGTAGTAAATCAGTACTAAGTCAGTAGTTAGTCAGTACTAAGTCAGTAGTTAGTCAGTAGTAGTAAGTCAGTAGCAATAAACCGTCGTCATAAACCGTAGTAATAATCAATAACAAGTCAGTAGGAATGAACCGTAGTAAGACAATAGTAGTAAATCAGTGGTTAGTCACTAGTCATGAATCAGTAGTAGTAAGTCACTAGTCATAAATTAGTAGTGATAAACAGTAGTAATCCAGTAGTAATGAACCGTAGGAAGTAGTAGCAGTAACTCAGAAGTAAGTCCGTAGTAAGTCAGTAGTAGTAAGTCAGTAGTAGTAAGTCAGTAGAAAGCCAGTGGTAATAAACCCTAGTAATGAGTCATTAGTTAGTTAGTAGTGATAAACCATAGTCATAAGTCATTAGTAATTCAGTAATAATAAGCCAGTAGTGAATCAGTAGTAAGTCAGAAGTAAGTCAGTAGAGAGTCAGTAGTAAGTAGTAGTCATAAATCAGTAGTAAGTCAGTAGTAATCCAGTGGTAATAATCCAGTAATAAGCCAGTAATAAGCCAGTAATAAGCCAGTAATAAGCCAGTAATAAGCCAGTAATAAGCCAGTAATAAGCCAGTAATAAGTCACTAGTTAGTCAGAAGTAATAAACCTAGTAAGAAACCGTACTCACAAGTCAGTGGTAAGTAGTAGTAAGTCAGTAGTCATAAGTAAGTAGTGATAAACAGTAGTAATTCAGTGGTAATAAACAGTAATAAGTAGTAGTAGTAATCCAGTAATAATGAACAGTAGTAATCCAGTAGTAATAAACCGTAGTAATGAGTCATTAGTTAGTCATTAGTAATAAGGCAGCAGGGAAAGCCGTAGTGATAAGTCAGTAGTAAGTCAGTAGTAAATCAGTAGTAAGTCAGTGGTAAGTCAGTAGTAAGTCAGTGGTAAGTCAGTGGCAAGTCAGTAGTAAGCCAGTGGTAAGAACCCGTAGTAAGTCAGTAGTCAGTAGTTAATCAATAGTTAGTCAGTAGTAAATCAGTAGTAACCCAATAGTAATCCAGTGGTAATTAACAGAATTAACCCAGTAGAAATTCAGTAATAAGCCAGTAGTAAGTAGTAGCAGTAAGTCAGTAGTAAGTAGTAGAAATCAGTGGAGATCCATAAGCAGCAGCGGTCTTCGGTGAACGATACCATGAGTACAAGACATTTAGGGGTTCAAAATTGCAGCTATTCAAGCATGGACTTTTTCCTAATTATCCTTTTGAGATTCAGGGGGTCCGCGCTTCCTTATATATTCTCTGCTCAGTGATCCTGCATGGCGAATGGCTGCAATTCAACAGGGCGGGGTGAGATTAGTGAGATTGTCTATAAAAGCGCCACCCCCCCTAATCTCTTTCCTCTACTTTTTTCCCTTACTCCTTACTCCTTACCCCTCTGCTCATTAGTCTTCAGTCCCCAGTCTCCAGTCTGCAGTCTTTACTCTTCAGTGTTCAGTGTTCAAGTCTGAATCTTCACATACACTTTTTATGGTTGTTTCCAGTATGGATTGAGCTCGGCGCTTAGTGCCCCTTGTGGATGGCCTGGCCCTTTTCCCGATTCGGGGAATCATCTGGAATCTTGTCATCAGGGAACCTCCTGAAGATAGACGATTCCAATGGAAGTGGGGCACTATGAACTTGTGCTCCGGCATATAACCATAAGGCCCCATTCCCTGCTCCAAATCAATCTGGCTTTACCCACATTCGATCCTTTTTGGGATGCATCTAAATGAAAGCTTGTTGCGCTCACACCATTGTCTAAACGCCGAGACTTTTTTTTTACCAAGGCAAGCGTACTGTGTGTTCATTGTTTTGGCTGCTTTGTTGCCAGGTGCCTTTCACGTGCCATTCACGTGCGCACTAAAATCATATCTGCAGTACTGCACACGAGCCTTGGCCGTCGCGGCTGACGCGGGATCCAAACATATTTGGCTTTAGCCACGATCTGTCAGGGCAAGGGCACATAACTGCTACCCAGGGCACATAACCACCACACAAACTGTCATAACCCGATTTACAGGCACAATCTGTTTCAGGTACAATCCGCCAGGTACGATCCTCGAGAACAATCCAAAGAAACAATTGTTTGGAAACAATCGACAGAATTAGGGCTCATACCCGCACAGCCACAGAAAATCAATGGGCCTGCAGATAAGTAAGCGACCGTGGCCGTTCCGCCCCTAACTGTAACCCCGAGATGTGGGGGGGGGGGGGCACGTCGTGGCCGTTTAGCTTAATTTAGACTGATCTGTCTGATGGCTAATTTTCAGCTTTACATTCCGAGATACTGCAGGCAGGTGCCCTCGGTTATGTGGGCTACCCACGGACATAAGCACACACTGCATGGGCACACCAACGGTGTATATTTGCGCCCATGAGCGAGCATGTGTACCGGTTCCCCGGAAGCCCCCCCGGTCTATTTTCCCTCGCGCTTTTAATGTCGCATTTTGTCGTCTGTCTGCATGTTTGGCGCACGCTAGCAGACGCGGTCGCTTGGAATGGGATGCACGGGTGTGCCGCCACGCACATTTCCAATTGCCCAATACACAGCCCAGGGGCCAAAATTTAGCTTGAGAATGTTGAAGTCAAAGACGCCGAGGACTGATTTTCTCCTTCATCAAGCCTTCTTTTTGGAAATAATTGGACCATCACCATCGGAAGTGGAGCGCAATTTGTGCATCGATACATACGCGACATGCATGATCCGGAGACCGACATTGTTAGTGATTGTATGTATAGCAACGCATTGGGCCCAAACCGAGGGTGCCTACGTGCAGCACTGACGGCACCACCGAACAGTGGAATTCCGCAAACGCTGCCTCCAAGGCTAAAAAAACAATAGTCGTCCGGCACTCTAGATAAGGCGCTTGTCAAAAGCCTGTCTTTCCGGCGCATAGCAGCCTCGGATTTCGATCCGGATCTGGCTCATGCTTGCCCTCTCCAACGTGCATGTCCACATACAAAGTTTCGGTAGCAATGACGTCGAGCATGCAGCGCGCCTTAAGCTTTTGCCGCACAGAACGGTCCAGGCATCGGCCACCAAACACGACTTAAGCGGAAGGAAAACAATAGGGATTCATTGACCTGGCATTTATAAAAACCCTCTAATACTTGAACCCGAAAATTTGGGCGTCTGGGGACCTCAGTACGGCGAACGGCGGGTCGTGCGCAGCCCAAAACACACTATATGCGCTGCTCATGCGCAATCGCTCTTGAGCAGGCCCGCTGCCATGGCCTGCACACAGCAGTGCATATCAGGTACCACGACCTGGTCTACCGTACACCCTTGCCTCTTTTCTTTATTCTTTTTGGCGTGATATATCTGGACTTCCGCCCTTGTTTGCCCCCGTTTCTGCTTCCGACCCTCGGCTCTCTTCTCTCCTTACCGGCCCCAACTGCTCACCAGCGCAATTCCGAGGTCCCCCCGTCATTCATCGAAGCTTAAACCGAGGTCTTCTTCAGAACAAACCTACAACCGGTCGTTTGTTTCCATACATCCTTTCCGGACATACAGGCGCCCGGAACTTCCCCATTAGGAAGTCCATATCTATTTGTTGTCTATAAATCGACCCCATAAGCGAACAAAATCCGGCTTGTACCGGTGTTTTTGTCACTGCTGACTAATCGGCAGAAAATTTAAGCTTGTTTCATCTTTGTTTCATCTTTGTTTCATCTTTGTTTCATCTTTGTTTCATCTTTGTTTCACAGTTGTTTCACAGTTGTTTCACAGTTGTTTCACAGTTGTTTCACAGTTGTTTCACAGTTGTTTCACAGTTGTTTCACAGTTGTTCACAGTTGTTTCAGACAGTTGAAGAGCTCCAAAGTCAAAACTCAAAGTCCAAGACTCACTGTGGTTTAAATCACTCCATCAGTTTGTTACAGAACATTCCAGGACATTTCACCAGCTGTTTCAGCCTTGTTTCAGCCTGTTCCACTGTCACAGCTTGTTTCAGCCTGGTCTAAACTTTGAACCAAAGTTCATTCATCACCAAACAATCCAACGTTTAACCTTTCATGGACCAATCATATATCATGGGACCTATTGACCCAAAACAAGTGCCCACAGCGCACCGAGGAGGCTACGAAGAACAAGAGTATATGCGGCAAAACATGGAGGTGAAGAGCCAAGTGCCCCAAGCGGCGGTCTTACCCCAGGCGGTCCGAGGGGTTGCTAGAGGAGGAGGATACCAGGACTATGGGGGGATGGACGTGCATATGAACGATCCGAGGTATGTGCCGCAGGATGTGGCCATGCAGGTTCGGGACATTGAGGCGAAGCGGCAACGGGCCTTGTTTGGGTATCCGCTTGCAACCGGGCCCGGCGGTGTGGCCGGGGGCACGGGTGTTTCCCCAAACGGTACCCTCGGAAACGGGCTTGCAAACGGTACCCTCGGAAACGGGCTTGCAAACGGGCTTGGAAACGGGCTCGGGAACCCCGGATCTCTTGCAACGCCAGCTGGGAATCTAGGCACGCTTCCAATCAAGTCGCTCCCCGGAACTATCGGCCTCGGAAGTGGTGGCCTCGGAAGTGGGGGCACCCTCGGAAGTGGCCCAATCGGTGCACCCGTTTCGGGACCAGGTGCACACATCCCTGGATCCGGCGCACCACTTGCTGGTCCCGGTGGTCACCTTGGTGGCCCCGGTGCTAGTATGGGGGCCCATGGTGTACCTGCATACACACCCTACAACCTATCTGCAGGTCTCGGCGCGAACTTGATCGCTGCCAACAACTCCGCCTACAATATCGGCTCCTCTGTCATCAACAGCATGCTTGTGCCTGCTCCAGGTGACCACGTGCAGGTGAAGAAAGAGGACCACGAGCTTGGGCTTTCCGACCCCCTTGCCGATTTCGACCCCTTGAAACATACCCGTGGGCTCAAACCGCTGATCCCGCCGCTCCACGTTCAACAGCAAATCAAAAACCCCAACCCAGGAGATGAAAACTCCAATCCTCAGAACGTGATCCAGACCCGCTGTTCCCGCTGCAGAAAAGAGTTTGTACAAAACCTCCTCCGGGCGAAAAGCCAGTCCACCGCCAGGGGTACCATGGAGCCCAAGATCTATAAGTTATGCAACCATTGTCGGGACCTCCAAAGACAGCGGTCGCGGCGGTGGCAAAAAAAGACTAAAGATAAGGAGGGCGCATGCCGGCGGTGTGGCAACGATATCCCACCAAGTGAGCAGAACTATGTCTTGTGTCCTGTGTGCAGGAACAACCTTCGGTCCCGGAAGGCTAGCCGCGCTGCCAATGGCCGATGTGTACATTGTTCGGGGCCGATTGGCGAGCTGATTATTTCAGTTGGTGGTGGTGGAGTTGGTGGAGTCGGAACCTCGGGTCGCGGTCCTGGTCAAGGTCCTGGGTCGGGTCCGGGCCCAAGTGTTGGGATGGGCCAAAGTGTTGGGCTAGACTCTGGGCTTGGCTCTGGCCTGGGCCGGCGCCGCTCATCGGGCTCCCGCGCTGCCGACTTTAAAGTGTGCCAGCGGTGCCGAGAAAACGATAAGATCCGGCGGACCAACCTTGAGAAAATGGGCAACTGCAACCGGTGCGCAAAAGCCTTGGAGCCACACGACCAGGGCCGCAACAAGGTGTGCACGCTGTGCCGGGATAAGAAAAAGAAGAATGGCGACCCGTTCGTCCTGCAGGCAGGCCATTCGGGCCATTCGGGACGGCCTTCCACGGGTAGTCATGCCTCTTCGGCCGTGGCTGATGTTTCGGTGGATATGGTGCCTTCTGGAACCTACGTGCCCGTGGAAGGCATGCTCCCTGGGGTCCCCATGCAGTCCATGGCCATTCCCCAACAGGAATACGGCATGAACTATAGCCAGATGGTGCCGGTGGTGCCGCCTGACATGTACAAGTCCATGCAGGGCCAGCCGCCCATGGACCAGCAGTACTCCTACTCCCGGTCTTACCCAAAGTAGACCGAGACTGAGTGAAGAACTGGCAGAGTGCTCGAAGAGTGCATGGTCTGAAACAGCTGAAACATTCCTGGAATCATTCACGTGACTGCGTTGATGCTGAACATTTGCATGCTTGAAATAGCTCCCTCAGATCTGAAACTTATCTGAATAGCAAAAGAAGCGGCTTTCTATTAAAGGATGATGTCTGAAGCAGGTGTGTGCCGAACTGAACTTATGGGTCCAGAACAAGTGAGTTGTTCGGAAACAGACCTAAACAGACCTAAACAGACCTAAACAGACCTGAAACAGACCTGAAACAGACCTGAAACGCACCTGAAAACTGCACGATGTTGCATGATACTCTGACTTTGCTGAACTTTGCCTTGACTCGCGAGCCGTTGTGACTTTGCTTGAATTGCTAAGTTATCTTCCTGAAACACTCTTGAAACAGACACGCAGTCCACGTGACTGTTGCATGGATGTACGGATGTGCCACGTGACCCAGAGTCGTGGCCACTTTCCGCCGTACGTATCGTGTATAACCAAAAGGGTTTCTTTGGACCCTTCTATGTAATGTTTAGAAATACAAATATATACTTGTCCCTTTTGTGGTGCACCGGCTCAAGTTACACGCCTGCACATAACCAAGTGCCTCTATGCAGGCACACACCATTCTTCACTGGCAATCCAAACTTATACAACCAAACCCGTAGGTGTGTTTTTAAGTAGGATGCAATTGGTGTTTCAAGTAGGCTCTATAGTATTTTGATGTTTCCTATTTGGGCAATAATACGCGGGCTTCCACCCGTACGTCCCGCAGAAGAAATGTTGCGTCGAAAGGAGGAATTTCCTAACTGGGAAAGTTATGAAATTCACTCCAAACAGACTTACGGGCAGCTTGGCGGAGGTACTGGGGTTTACGGACACGGAGTTGTCGTCTTATACCCGTGGGCCTGCATGTAGTCACGTCCGCTTCGTAACCAATGCCTACACCTGCCTTAGCGATCACCTAACCACTTACCATGCACAATGCCATCTGTACATCTGGACTGCACATACGCAACCTTAGTCGATATTGCCTTAGTCAACATTTCCGCTTTTGTTAAGACGGGACCTTGGGATCCCCCGCACCGAAATGCTTGGTTGGCTACGGTAGTGGGAGGTACGGATGTATGTTTTGCGATGTACGGGTTTCTGTACCTAAATCCTTTGTTTTTCCAAGCGTAGTCGTGGGTTTTTATGCCAAACCTGGAATGAGACTTGGCAAGCGAGGACGTGCTTGCAAAAGCTTTCAACTCAACCTGCACAGCCTGCATGAATCTGCGTGTGCAGTGTATTACATTGCGGCGTAACTAGTGTTTCTCCAACCCTATGGTGCCCGATGAGTGCGACGCCCGATTCATGTGCGACATACATGGAAATGCGGCGTTGGAGGGCCTATATGTAGGCTCGATCCTAAAAGCGCCGAGGGCGACCGTCAAGTCTATAACCGGAACTAAGAAATGTCTTTCAAATTTCGCAGCACATATGCAGTACCGGTACGTAGAGGGTTCTCTGGCTCTATTTAAACCTCGGTACGAGTATACTCCAAATCAACTCATGAGAAAATGTACGTTTCTAGAAGGAAAGCATTCTTTCTTTTTTGTGTGTCGTGTTTCATGTATGTTTCATGTGTGTTTCATGTGTGTTTCATGTATGTTTCATGTGTGTTTCATGTCATACTGCTGTGTTCCTATGGCCCCACGTTCCTTAATTCTGTCTTGATGAATTATTTCCATCTGTTTACATCTCAATTATTATACATTGTGCATAAAATCTTCCCTCCACGATTTGATGTTTCATATGTGTTAGATCGGTGTTTCATGTTTGTTAGAGCGGGGTTTCATGTCCTGCAAGCTCCCTATGTCAACCGTACGCTTGAACGTCCATGCCGGCCGAATCCGTTGTTCGTGAGATGTTCTCGGCTAATCCTCCATCCATTGTCAAAATCAATCGCCTAAATCCATACCATTGTTTCTGTTGTGCATGCACATAGCGCCCCATCCTATCTTCACATCAAGACACCTGAAACACTCGTAGCCGCTCCCAGTCTTCGCGCCCTCTCAACCCACGCCCGCAACTCCTCCTACTACACTTCTTCCTTGGTTGCACGCCCCAATTGACGTGAATATACGTTGGGGATTCCTTACCTTTTATACCTATCGTTGGTACACAAACACAAACGCGATTTGGGTATAAATAAGGTCATAGAAGCTTCTTTTGCCCCCGGGGATTTTTACAGCCAACCCAAGCGCGCACTGCACACAGACCCTCGCTGCCTACGCTTCCACTCCACGATTACCGCCGGTGGGTTACCGCTAAACCCAGCACGCCACGTTTTTCTTTTGCAGCCCCTCATTTCCCCCTTTTTCTACACTTTTCGTGGCCATGCTCCATCACTGCAATTCGTCATCGGCCTCGTTGGCTGCCAAAGATAAGGAGCTTCCGCCGATTCCTCAAGAGCTGCCCGTTTCCCTGAAACTGCTGCCTCATTTACACAACCTGTCCTTCGTTTCCGAGAAGCTGCCGGTTGTTTCACTGCTGCCCGGCTTTCTGCTGCTGCCTGTTTTTCAACGGCACGATTCCCAGAGACTGGACTTACAGAGACTTGATTCCCGAAGACACGATTCCCTTTCACACTTTGACTCCCGACAACTGCCGGGTTCTCATAACCTGTCGTTTTTTCCTCAAAAACAGACTTTCCAAAACCAAAGTTTTAATGAACAGAGCTTCCCAAATCAAAGCTTTCCCAATCAAAGCTTCCCAAATCAAAGCTTTCCCAATCAAAACTTCCTAAATCAGAGCTTCCAGAATCAGAGCTTTAATGACCAGACTCTCGCTTCCCAGACAGAAAAGCTCATGGCGCCAAAGTCGCTCAACCGCAAAAACGTTAAGAAACTCCTGTTCGACCCAGCCCCGACCAACCCCAGCTTAGAAGACGACTACTCCGGCGAAAGCGGCCGGTTCGACATTCTCCAGAAACCGAGGACGAAGAAACACCCCCGTCCAGCGCCGCTCCTCAATCTCGCCAAGCCTGCTGCCCCCGCCGGCCTTGCTGCAGACGGCCTAGTGTCGTCTCTAAAAAGTTTGGAGTTGTCCAGCACCGCTAGCGATCACAATGCAGACTACATGGCCAGCGCGGCGGGTTCCGCTTTGGGCGGTGCCCCCAATCGCCACAGCGTCCACGGAAAAAGACAGACCATCATCTCGTCCATCTCGCCAACAAAATCCATGAACACGCCCCTGCCTCGCGACTCCAAGCCCTTAGGCTCGCCTCTACCGTCCACACCCATCGCCACCACCTCCACGTCAATGAACTTACGTGACGACGATTTGGTGCATCTCAAGGACTTAGGGTCGGGAAACTCAGGCGTTGTGCTGAAGGTGCTCCATATCCCGCTGCAAAAGACAATGGCCCGTAAGGTGGTGTTGATAGACTCCAAGTTGGCGGTGCAGACGCAGATCATCCGGGAATTACGGATAATGCACGAGTGTCGGTCTCCCTATATCATCGACTTCTACGGGGCGTTTTTACGCACGAACAACTCCATTGTCATTTGCATGGAGTACTGCAACTGTGGGTCTCTCGACAAGATCTTACAGCTCTGCGCCCCAAAGCGGTTCCCCGATTACGTGCTAAAAAAGTTGCTGCTTTCCATTCTTTCCGGCTTGGCGTATCTTTACGATACGCATAAGATCATCCACAGAGATATCAAGCCGTCCAACGTCTTGATGACGCATAAAGGTGAGTTCAAGCTTTGCGATTTCGGCGTGTCACGTGAACTCACCAACTCCATTGCCATGGCCGATACTTTCGTCGGCACGTCGGTGTACATGTCGCCCGAGCGGATCCAAGGCCTGACCTACGGAATCAAGTCCGATGTATGGTCCATGGGATTGATGCTCTACGAGTTGGCATCCGGAAAAGATGTTTGGAGCGATGAAACGGAGAACGATGAGGATCACGAAGATGAGTCCAAGGTCAAGGGACCAGGTTCAAGGAATGCAGGACCGGAAGGTATTTTGGATCTCTTGCAACGCATTGTCAACGAACAATCGCCAACGCTTTCAGGAAAAATGGACGTGTCTTCCCGCGGGCCATTCGATGCAGATTTAACGTCGTTTATTGATGCTTGTTTGATAAAAAATGACTCGCAAAGGGCTTCTCCTCAAACGTTGCTCCAACATCCTTTTCTAAAGGATGTAGAGGGCCAAGACAAGAAGGTCAAGGTCTGGGCCAAGTCCATCAGAAAACAGCACAAAAGCGATTAAGTCAGAGAACTGGTGTTACCAAGAGTGAGCTAGCCCAGCCTTTTCTGGGTGGGTCAGAGAAAGCACCAAGGCATTGAGACTCGGGAGGTGCTGAGGCCGGTTGGTATAGAAGACCCGGTGAAACATGCAACCCCTCCGAAGCATGGCGTTGATGGTTTCACTCAGATGGCAATCTGCAGGTTCGTCAAACACCTGGTGGTTCAGACAAAGGCCAAAGTCTCGATCACAATGCAACCAGCGAAGGTTACGGCGAGACATGGGCTCGTTTTTCTTGGAGCGGCTCTTTTTGGTCAAATTCTGAATCAGTTCCACATTCAGTGAATTTCCGGGTTTGGAAGGAGTTCCTGATTTGGGTGGGATTCCTGATTTGGATGGAATAGATGGAATAGATGATTTTTCTGAATTGGTTGGAATAGAAGAATTTCCTGACTTGGAAGGAAGATTCGGACTTCGCGATTCGGAAGGAACTGGTGAAGTAATTGGATTCTTTTCCGATGGAACAGAAAATTCCACAGTTCCAGAATCGGTGGTCATCTCCAGCTGGTCATGGCCTGTATTCAAGGTCCCCATGGTTTCCAAGAGTTTTTCAATCAAATACTTGTCTTTATATGAAAGCAGTACCTGCAGGATGTACTTGTCTGGATGGTCCTCGTGGCACGTGGCAGGGATTACCGTCTTGCAAAACATCGTCAAGGTGTACCTGGTTCGGGAGGCTGCCATGCCGGTGGCCACCCCACACTGAACGCCCAATTTGAAGGCATTGGCCAGACGTGCAAACACAAGCACGTGATGGAACTTGTTGGAGTACTTCCCCAAGAGCTCCGGAGCTTCCTGCAACGCAACCACATCCGTGAACGTGAAGCGCAGATGGTCAAGCTTCAAATGGTGGATCACCAAGAGACAATCGTTTGCTTCTTTGGCGCAGTCATTGAGGAGAATCAAGACCCGCCCATTGGACGATCCCGCCAACACTTCCTTGAGCGTATCTTCACAAAAAGAATAGAAGGGCAACGCAATGTCAAGAAGGAAACAGCAGTCATGGACGGAGATATGCTCACTTAACTTGACCAATTGGTTCTGAGGCAGGCGCACCTGCATATAGTCCTGGAACCCGCCAGCCAAGTCTTTTCCAAATGTTGGGTTCATGTGGCATGGCCATCTTTTATGCACTTCATAGGAGTTTCGTTCCCCCAATGGGATTTGCTGGATTTGTTTGCAGTTGATACACAAACTTTCATCAGAATCACCGGATTCGGTCGCTCCAGGGATTGCTTCCAAAGGTATATTGGTTTCAGTCCTTACGCCTTGCGACTGGTTCACTTCAGTCTTTGTTCCATGCTCTGAGTCATGGACTTTTCCGCTTTCCTCTTCGTGCAAACACCGGGAATATGGAAACACCAAAAACTTCTTGGACGACAGCCACAGTGGGGAGTTTTGCACCCTTCCAATGGTGATACGCCCGGGAACTGTGCCTGGAGCGCCGGCAAAATCAGCGGAAAAGTCAACAGCAACATGTTTCACCCGGAGCAAGACGCTTCCTGGCGACGTGGCGAGCTCGTGCCGTAGGATAAGCGATTCCTTGATCTCCACGTGTTTCTTGGGCAACTGTTGGTTCAAGTCCACGTGTTCGGTGCTGATCTTGCGTCTGACAGGCAAGGTACTGACAAAGTGGGGGAAAGCATCCGGGGACTCGTCGTCGGGCGTGTGGAGCACGATCTGTTGCAACAAGGAAGATGTCGTCATCCCAGAATAAATAAGGAGGGTCAGAAACTCACAAGTCAGGAAAGCAACTGAACTAGAACTGAGTCAAAGTCAGGAACTGAATCAAAAATAAGATTGAGAATTGAAATCAATGTTGATGGTATGAGGACTAGTGAAGAGTCGACTTTGATGAATAGTTCCAAGGATCAGGATTCTGGTCCAAGGTTATGTCAGAAGTTCTTTGGTGGTCCTCGAACTGGCTCAATGGACTGGGATCTGACGGATCTAAAGGGATCTGGATGTGTTGGGTGACTTTTGAGCGAAAGTGTCCTTTTATCGACTGTTTGGGAACTGGTGGATCGGCTAAAAATAATGGGCCAATCTTTAGTCGGTTGAGAAAATGAACAGTCAATGTTAATATTTTCCACCTACTCGTGAACAATCACTGATAAGGTATTCACAATGCAAGCAAGAGGAAGGAACGCAATGAGTTCCGCAAAGGGCAAGTGGTAACGAGGGTCTTTGAATGGGCTTTAATATCACAATGGGAGGCACGGATTTCCGTTCGTTGCACAATCAGTCTAAGGGTTGATACCTGGTGGTTGGGAGAGTGGGATGTAGATGTGATTTTTTCCTTTGAACGTCTGCACCTCTTTCGCGTACCTGGTCGAAGCATTATGCGTATGCACGCTCGATCGCTTAATCCATTTGGACGAGCGGGTGCGCCCAAAGATGGGTTTAGCACGTGCTTTCAAAAGGTTGGGAGATTCAGTCACGTGCAACATTCCCTCACCTCTCCCCACATCTCTGACCTCATCTCATCCCATCCCCCTTCATCCCTTCGTTTCCCACCATCGTTTCGTTCCAAATCCTTTCAGATTTTGATTTCTCCTGGCCATGCCCCTCGTCGCCGCTTTCCCCGACCGTGTCGCTTGCCGGGTGTACGGCTGTGTGAATAAACGCACGAATCGCCAGGTAAAAGAAAATCCTGCACCTAAACTGCAGGTGGTGTGAGTCTGGCCCTGTTTCCCCATCCCCTGTCCACACAGTGTCTGGTCTTGTCTATCCAGTCAAGTTTCCTTTTTGTATTTTGGAGATCTTCATTTTACCCAATTGAGTTTAGACAACCAAAACTCAACCAGAGTTTCTGCAATTCGGAGTTAAGCTTTGGGCTTGCTTGGATTTAAGCACCAATGATTTGGACACGTGACGCGTCTCAGTTTCCCTGCGGCTCCGCCATGAATTCGACGTAAAACAATGAACCTGCAGCCACTGGCCGGTAAAGAAGTGACGCAATTCAATTGTTCTTTAAGGACAGCGTGCATTTCCCACAGCGGCTTTTCTTGTTCATTAATCATTCGACAACCGCTAGGTGCAGGATTATGGGCCTATGATTGGAGATCGGCCAACAGAAATGGACTTTAGAGCCGCTCTCTGGGGTAGTCGGAACCGAGGGACCCCATTCCATGAACGTCCTGTATAATGTGCTGCCCGATTTATTTGCTGCTGATAAAATTTGCTGGTGATTGGGTATATTGTGGGATAAAGTTTGGGTCACGTGGGGCGAGCGCCACAGCCTCGACGACCAACCTTTGTCTGAGTCCTTCGAACTAATTAAGGCATCAGCATGCAGGCATCCACGGTTTCTTGCTTCATCTTACAACGCCCCCTTCCACATCCCCAAAGCGGAAGGTAAAACTCCGAACTCGGAGATCCAAGTCACGTGGACAAGTTAGTAAGAACACCACGTCACGTGGCCAGCCAGTGCGGGCGGCACAAATCACCCAGATACCACCGATTCCAATCTTCCCCGCTATCACCACTTGGTCTTGTCTTGACTACCCGGTCATTTCAATAGGCCTCAACTTCGATACCAATGGTTTAAATATAGATCTATTACCAATCCCATAGAAACTAAACAAACTGATTATCCCAAGTGAACCGATGAATCCATCTGACTCGCATTCCATGTAAATTCATACGTGTTCATGTTCTAATTTCGAGCTTCAAGTGGCAAATAATAGGAATACTAAGGGTGATGAAAAATCAAAGTTTTTTATCTCACAAAGGGGGATCGGCGTCCTTTTATATCCCTGACGCAGGTAGTGAGGGGGTTTCAGATTTGCAACCACAAACGCGTGCGGTGAGAATCTGGTGAGGGGTTTGTAATTGCAACCACAAACACAAAGCAATATAAATAGACCCCCTCGCCCTTCTTGAATTCCCCAGTCCATATTTTTACTCCCCCCTTTTTTTCTTCTTCACCTCCATTTTCCCTTCCACCCTCATCTTTCATCCCGTCGTCGCTTCACCGCTTCAATCTCTTGTCTAAGCATCATACCTTCATTTTCAGCTGTTTCGTTTCTTGCCACCCACACCCAATTATCTGCACCTGCAGCTTCTTTTCCAATTATCTCTATTCATTGTCATCTTGTTGAATTTATCCATAATTCTCCATGTGTGTCTATTCTCCTCTATTTTCCTTCTGTCCTTGGAGCTAACCAATTCTACTAATGAATACTGGAAAGAATGACCACTATGGCCATATCTATGACTCTTTTATGGCTGATAAAAAATACTACTTAGTTGCATTTGGTTTATAGATTGCAGGCTTATTTAACCAAGCCTAGCACAATCCGGCAGACAATACGACCTATGCAGTGAAACATACAGAATCGGGACAGCCACTGCAGACAAAACTCAAGAGGTAATGAAGAATAATCACCTCCAATTACCTTTCAACTCACCATTGAACCTATCTTCACTGCCCACGTGATAATCCCATCATCTCCTTCCATCTAACCCATCACCATTCCATCCAGTCATCCCAAAACCCAAAACACATTCCAACCGAACATTCTCTTCATCAGAGTCATAAACCATCGACCATCAACCATCAACCATCAACCATCAACCATCAACCATCAACCATTAACCATTGAATATTGACTCATGATTCATATTTCCTGATTCGTGATTCTCTTGATTCATAATTTTTGATTCTTGGTCATTGACTCCTCAGCTTTTGTCATTGATTCATAGATCATGTTTTCATCAGAATCCTCTAGTCAATAGATTCATCACGGGTGGCGCTTTTTTCGCTCGTTTTCGTCCAATAACGACAAACGCATGGCCTCCTCGATCATTTGATCCTCTAGAGAAACTAAGTAGGGAGGGTTGCGAAACCCGGCCGCCAGGGACGACGACTCGCCGTCTTCGTCAATGAGTAGATTGGATGCGTGGATTGCGCTGGCGGTGGCTGCTTTGCGAGCCAAGCGGCTCCGGGCCGACAAAAGCTTTTGTTCCCAATCGGGGCGAATGTAGTCTGTGGTGATGACGAGTTCGGAGTCGACAGCAATGGATGAACGGCGGCGCGGTTTGCGGGCCACGGTGTTGGTGGGCGGAGAGGCCGTCGTGGAAGTTTCCGAATCGGGCAATTCCACGGCATCTTCAGGGATGGCCCCGATTTCTGACCGCCGGTACTCGCTGGGCGAAACCAGACATCCGATACCCACGTGCACATCGTTCCAAGGCTCATACGTCACGCCAAAGTTGGACATGGCGCAGTAAGGACAGCTGGCGGGTTCTGAAATGAGATCCGAGGGCGCCATGGGGGCAGTTCCGGGGACACTTCCGGGTGCAGGGCCAGAGGCACTACCAGAAACACCTTCAGATGCTCCAGATGCTGGCCGTGTGATTTCAGACGAAGTTGCCGAAGAATTGCCGTTTTCGTCGTGCGGCGGGTGCGGGTCCAAGCGCTTGATTTGAACAAAGCATTCACTGCATATGGGCTGCTGGCAGCACCGGCTCAAGTTTAGGTTCTTCGGGAAGAAAAGAAAGCAGATCGGACACTCGGCCGCCCGACCATACAAGCGAACCACCAAGTCCCGGGAAAACACGGCGCTGTTTGGCGCGGAGGAGCGCACTGCGGCGGCGTATTCGGCCTCCGCCCGGTTTTTTTCCTCTTTGAGCCGAGCGCCAAGTTCCTGCATCCGCTGCCGAAGTTCCCGTTTCCGCTGCAAATTCAGCGGCCGATGGATACGGTGGTCGTCCACATCTTCTTCCTCGTCCTCACTGTATGCCAGCTCGACTGCATGTAGCGGGCTCTGTCTCATCAACGCCACAATTTCCTGCTCGGTCCACGAGGCGTCGAAATCCTGAAGCGGCGTATAAAAAGGGGCTAAACGCCGGTCGATGATGAGTTGCCGTACAATCTTGGTATCAAAATCAAGGTTCAGCTTATATATTCCGTGCGGCGCCAAGTACCCACCGTCCACGGATTCAAGGTAGCGGATGATGAGTTGGCGGGCGTGGGCTTCTTTGGCCGAAAGCTTTTCGTCGGCTTTGGCGGAAGGTTTGCGCAGGAGCAGGGCGGAGAACAGCGTGGACCGCCGCCCTGAACGCGAGCCCACGTGACTATGTCCGGAGAAGGTCTGCGATCTCTGCCGCTCTTTGGTCGGTACGTTGCCCATGGTGTTGCTGTGGTGTGGAGTGTGGAGAAGTAACCGCGCGGGTATGGTGCACCCCCGTACACCACACTTTCTTATATGCAGGCTGAGATAACATCAGTACACCACACCTTTTTATATGCAGGTTGGTACAACATCAGTACACCACCAGTTTGTATATGCAGGATAAGAGAACATCAGTACACCACCAATTTTTATATGTAGGATAGGCTAACATCAGTACACCATACATACTTATATGCAGGCTAGTTCAACATCAGTACACCGCGCACCTGAGCATCCCCATCCACACCGTACCCCATACTCCATGTCTCCACGTCATAGTAGTCGATGCTTATAGAGGCGGATATGTTCGCGGGTTATATACAGGCCCACGATACAATGGCCAATCGTCTAAGCGACTATAGGTTGAGATTCACAATTCAATGTGTATACTGGTTAATGTTGGCACAATTCTACGCTACTCCTATCCTCCAAACTGCTCTCCCTCCCATGAAGCAAACGTACTTGAAGATGTTTATTTCTTTCATTGTGTCAATTTTCAGGAAAAATTGGGGTCGTGCGAACCTCATAACTCTCTTGGTGTGCAGAGCGATGGCAGTATACAGTACAAGTAGTAATATCAGTACACCATAGTAACTATCACCGTGGTAAATATCAGTACACCGTAGTAAATATCAGTACAAGCACTAGGGGAGAGTGTATATTGAGATACATAAGTACAACTACAAGACACGTGACCCCCAAAACCCCGCCCCCAGCTTCACCCCCTTGACCATCTCATTTTCGGATTCTTAACCTCGCTCTTTGGCTCGTGGGCCAAAAAATACACCTCCGCATCCAGACATTCGGCCTCGGGTTTTTCATAAGCTATGACGTAGTGCTTGTTGATGTCGTTCCTGCACAGATAGAACCTCTTGTTCAAGACCTTACCGTTGGCATCCAACGCCCATTTAGTGGGGGGAAGGTCGGGGCCATAAACGAGTAAGCTGGCAAAAAGACTCATTGGAACGGGGGTTTCTTTGGTGGCGATATTGGCGTGGCCATCCTCGAGGAAGAACGGGGTGGGCCGAATTGCGCCCCCATTTGCGCCCCCATTTGCGCTTGCAATTGCGCTTTCATGGTAGAATGCGCTGTAGCTTGGATCTTGCGGGAAGGGCTCTCCAAAAAGTGGAATCATTGTCTCGTTGACTTTGGCATACATGGCGTATTCCTTAGCATGCCCTGCGTAATCCAGAGCATGCTCACCGTAATCCATAGCATGCTCACCGTATTCCTTAGCATGCTCACCGTATTCCTTAGCATGGCCTGCGTATTTCTTAGCATGACCAGTGTATTCCTTACTCTGAGCCAAGGCCGTGGAAATTAAAAAAATGGGGATGACGAGTTGTGATTTCATATTGACTTGAAGGTCCATGGCCTCTCCGGGGACTCTTTATACCATATCTCCACCCCGGAATTTGGCAAGGAGCTGCCAAGACATTCAAGGGGTTGACAACACTCTGGGCTACCGGAGCCGATGCAGGTGGGATTTTTTTAAAAGGGTTCCGGCAACAATAGCCTTGGGAAGAGCTCGTGGGTCATGCGGGCCTGCATATAATCCCGAGCTGGACATTTTATGCCGAAATCACCCAAGCGGATATTAGGCTTTCTTCTAGATTGGTGGATTATACGGATCTAGATTGGCGGAATTACCGGAGGGTTGATGGAGAAGCTGGAACAGGCTGAAACAGGCTGAAACAGGCTGAAACACACCTGAAACACACCTGAAACACACCTGAAACACACCTGAAACAGGCTGAAACACACCTGAAACACACCTGAAACACACCTGAAACACACCTGAAACACACCTGAAACACACCTGAAACAATCCCAAAACTTACCTTATATTGAAGACACCAAGACCTTCAACGAGCTCTCTACTTAACAAATGAAATTCCTTTGCATCAAAGAAACTTTCCAAAGCCGGAACTTTATATCCGAGGATTCCCGGGCTCTTTAAGCTTCTCCACTAAACTTTACGGAGCTCGCATGACCCTTGACCCTTTTGCACCTCGCTTTACCACCTGATTTTTTATATTGTGCCATAAACTTTACTAAATTTTACTCCTGCCCCTCAAATCTCTTGATTGTCTGATTTTTTTGTTTCGAACATGGACTGGTGTTATATGCAGGCATGGCCGAAAAGCAGTACAGGAGTATTTGTCTAGTCATTTAGTCTAGTGGGACTCTTTTGGCTATAGCCTTCTTCAGTATTCTACAGACGCCACACCACAGCATCGTATTGTTAGACACTAGACTAGACACTAGACAGTATTGGACAGTATTAGACACTAGACAATATTAGACAATTTTAGACAGAAGACAGAAGACACTAGACAACATTAGACAATATAAGACAATGGTAGACAATATTAGACAGCCGACCGGACACTAGACAGAAGACAGAAGACACTAGACAGAAGACGCTAGACAGAAGACAGTAGACACTAGACAGAAGACGCTAGACAATATTAGACGATATTAACGACATTAGACACTAGACAACATTAGACAATCGTAGACAATATTAGACAATATTAGACAAAAGACACTGGACACTAGACAAAGGACAGAAGACACTGGACACTAGACACTCTCATAGAGTATAGTGGCTCTACAAGGGTACAACAGGGAAATACATTTACTCCGTCTTCCATTTCACCACTGGCCTCGGATAATTGAACCGAGATCCTGCATACAGCAATATACCACGGTACACCTAAATCCCCACCTCTAAACTTTTATATAAATTAGTCAAACTAATACTACTATGCTGGTCTTTAATAATCCCCATTACTACTAGTATTAAGTCCCAGAAGTCTCACAGCCTGGGTGGAAATAAGTACAGTATAGAACTAAGTGAACTTTTAACTACTATAGTAATCGGCGATCGCTCTATGCCTAAATCTACTTCACTACCATGTAAACAATTAGTAGTTTGCTTAAATTTGTTTAAAAACGTGAGTCGTGCGCGGCTCATAACGTTCAACATGGTGTACGGGCGCAATGTGCAGGAAACGACGAGGATGACATTTATTCGGAGTAGGGAAAATCCCAAACAAAGTGAATATCAGTACGTTGATATAATTGGATCAATCTATCAAATCGAACCAATTTAGGCTATAAAAACGGCCTGGAATGCATGTGATTTCATTGAAATTGAGTGTTCTAATCGACCGTCCTGTATATAAGCAACCGAGAACCTAAACTGAATTGACTCCGGAAAGCGTCTTTGGCCCTTAAAACACGTTAGATTCGATCTTTGCATCATAAAGATTAATTGCCAGGAAACCGTCACTTTAAATGGGGTGGTTTTGGTGTTTCGGTGTCTGTGTGCAGTCCATGCAGGCACGTACATGACTATGTGCAGGATCATTTGAATTCTCATACAAGTATCATCTAAACCATCACTCCTACCACTATATTCAAAGAGCATTAAAGATTAATTGATTAATTATTGCACGACGAAAGTCGCAAGTAACAATGGAGTTACTGTGCCTATGACAAGAGTTAAATAACCTCGTATATCGGCACTTGAAATATCAGATCAGTTCAGACCTGTTCAGTAGTCAGCTCAACTGGTTATCGGGGTCGTAGACCAACGCCAAAACCAACAGCAATCATCACAAAAACAATGAGTACCCAAATCAAGCCAATAACAACACTGGCGATTTTCTGGGTTCGGCTATAGCGACGGTTATAGCGCCTCAGAAGGCCATTTTTGGTAGCAAAGCCCAGCCGGGCAAAGCCACCATTATCAAACACTCCAAGAGCCACAAGAAAGAAAACAGGCACGGCCAAGAGAGCCAGGCACATGACCAATGCCCAACGGGACCACAGGTAATAGGAACCGAGGTACTTGTCTTTCCCCCCACTCCCCCATTGGTCCCCCCATTTCTCCATATCATAACTTGGAATCGGACTGGTGTTTTCATTGGCGAAAATCAGGTCATTATTTCCAAACATTGCATGCAGGAGCCCCGGGTTTTCATGAGTTTCGCGAACCATAGAAGAAGGAAGCGAGAGTAAATCGCTGCTGCCACTTAAATTAAGGGCTTGGAGTGGCATGGTTTGGTTTTGAGCCACCACCCGGCGAGATTCCGGGGAAGTGGGTGGAAACCCATTGGCTGGTTTTGAGCCCGGTGGCTCCTTTCTCATCTGCATGTCCTGCATCTTGCGCTCCGCCTGCAACCTCTCACCGCCATCTTTTAAAAAACCCAGACCTGGATTCACAGGAACCTCCCCCAGTTTGAGAGGTTTCAGAATGGAATGAGGAAACATTTTCTGAAACGAGTTTTGAAACGAATTGTGTACCGAATTCGGAACCGAGTCCTGCATCGATCCGTGGTTCGCCGTCGAGTTGGTGTTGGTGTTGGTCGAAACAGACACCCGCCGGGCCGAATTCGTGCCGTCCACCATGGACACGTATACAGGTTTGGGGGCTCCAACCTGCAGAGGCGTCAAGGCCTTCTTCTTCTGCGCCTCGTACACAGACCACCGGCTGGCGGGGCTCGTGTGGTCCTGGACGGTATAGAGCGTGATGGGGAGCTCCAGACTCAGGTCGATTCCGGCAGATAAGCTGTCGGTGTTGTACACTGCATGACCTGAGTGAGCAGGTGCGAATCCCTTATGCTGGGCTGCTTGTCCGGCATAATGGTCTTGGTTATCTTCGCCCTGGTTGCCCTGATGTAGACGATCTTGTGGGCCTGCATATAACCCCGCGCCGCTATCTCGCCCTTCATCTCGCCCTTCATCGGGACCATGACTTTTACCCTTTTGGGCTAAATTAGCTGGATCAATTGGATCTCTTGGTTCCTTTAGAATTGGTCCTGTATATTGCGCCGGGTTCGGAGGCGTCTGGGCAAGAGTCTGCGCCAGTGTCTGGGCCAGGATTTGCGCTGGCGTCTGCACGGATTCCTTTGGCCCAAGCTGTGTTAGAAGCTCTCCACTTGAGAGTGAAACACTGAAACTGGAGGGAGACCCTAGGGAATTGCGTTCGTGGGAGTGGGAAGACCGAGGAGTGGCGGGAGGTTCCGGTCTCTCGAGTGGGACCGTCAAAGCGCCAGTTGAAGAACCGGGTAGAGGTGTGGCATTGGTGGAAGGGAGCTTGGCGCCTGAGGCCACTTTGGGGTCCAGGTGTAGGGGGTTTTGGGGTCTTTGCTTGGACATTAAGGGAATGCCACGCAACAGATTCGAACCCGGGCTCTTGATGGGGAGTTTTCCAATGAATCCTTGAGCTTTCCCTTTTTTCTCCTTCCTTCGCTCTTCGCCCCTCTTGTCTATTCCTTCTCCACTCTTCCCCTCTTTTCTTCCTCCTTCCTGCATGTGGCTGTCTTCATCGTGAAATGTTTCACTGAACCGGAACGTAAGGCTTTTGACGCTATAGTCCTGTATAATCAGGTAGATGGACTCAGCATCTTTTTCCGATTGGGCATCTGCAGAGATGTCGTCACGGGACGACTCTGAGTCTGCCAACTCCTCCAAATCAACCGCTTTGGGGGTGTACGGGTTCGACGTGGCGGATAAAAACGACGTTCGGGACTCGTTGCCGAAAACCCGGACATTCTGCGTGTTGGCGCCTCCCGACCCTGCACTTTCAGGGCTCAGCAGGCTTCGTAGTACGGAGAAGTTAAGCGAGTGGCGGAATGGCTTTCGCCCGGAATTATCACTCATGGTGCACTGGTGTGGTGGTCAGGATGAAACAGGATGAAACAAGGATGAAACAGGATGAAGCAAAGATGAAGCAAAGATGAAACAAAGATGAAACAAAGATGAAACAAAGATGAAACAAGGATGAAACTTGAAACAGGAGTAACTGGTAAAAAGCGAGTGTGTGCGTGTAAGCGAATAAGCGAGTGTAGGGGGTAAACGAATGTAGCAAGTTGAGCTCAAATCATCAATGGGATGGAATTGGCAGGATTGGAAGAACCAAGGTGAAACAAGGTTGAAACAAGGTTGAAACAAAAATGAAACAAGGTTGAAACAAGGTTGAAACGTGGATGAAACAATTCGACTCGTTAACAATTAAGCTGGCCAATTCAGGGGATCCGTGGCACAAGTTTGAAGCGTGGGGTGGAGCACTATAGACAGGGAACAAGCTAGAAAAAGAGTGTATGGGTGGCCGGCGGCCGGGGACGGGGATATAGGGAAAGTCTAGATTGTGGAAGTGGAGACACTTTGCTGGTAATTGCAGGGTATTTTTGAGGCAGGGCACCTGCACGGAAGCTCTCTGCGCGCGCCCCACCCGTACATCTTGCGCCAGATCGCAGCCCTATTTACGAATTAGCCGAATGCGGTTCATTACTTGCAGTACACCCGTACCTCCCGCAAATTCAGAAGGCTCAATCTACAGCTTTGTTTCGTGCCGCCGCGCATATTGGAACTATGGAATGAGATTCATGTGGCGTTTAGGCTTGGTTTGGTAGCCTTGCGTCTGGGGGGTTTGATGATATCGTAACAACAAATGATGAAGCTGTGATTGTCGTAATCTCGTTTGGTCCAATGTCGTTTTGTCTAATGTCGTTTTGTCTAATGTCGTATTGTCCGATGTCGTATTGTCTAATGTCGTTTTTTCCAATGTCGTTTTTTCCAATGTCGTTTTTTCCAATGTCGAATTGTCTAATGTCGTATTGTCTATGTATTGTCTAATGTCGTATTGTCTATGTTTTGTCTATGTTTTGTCTAACGTATTGTCCATTGCCTATTGTCGTACTTTCCAACTCTGAGTCGTATTCATTTTCGTCTTATTAAAGTAAGAATTGTTTTATTATCATCACCTGGTCGGGTTTTTGGAAAGTGGAAACACAAGGAAATAGCCCGTGTGCAGGACAATGGAGGAATTCCCATCTTGAGACGAGACACCAGTGCATCTCCAGACTATACATGCTGCATCGGTAGATGCAGGCCCAGCCCCAACCCGGTAAGCAAGACACCCAAAGTGCTTGTTATTACGACGAAACCGTTACTACGGCTCGCAGCAAGACGCATGGAAGATTCCCAAATTCAATTATAGCCCCGTTCACACAACCAATGGGTATATGACTATTCCTGACTGACACTTATGTTATTATGACGGAGCATTTGAATCAGCCACTTAACAATCTGAGCATAAGATACTTCACAAGTTCAAATCCAATTGATAATTCCTGCGTCACCGTCGCCGCACTGCCACTGCTTCACTAATGAAGCTTCACTGCAGTTAATATTGAACAAAGGTGAGCACGTGGTGAATGGTACACCTCTCAGTGTTGGACGTCACCATAAAGTTGCATAAGCTGGAATGACTAAGTCATTGGTCCCAATACTCTATGGAACTCAGTATGTATCCCAGCTATCTTATCATGCTAAGAGATTCTTGGTGTACTGACCTGGTTTCTGTCGTCAACTGAGCTGATTCAACGAAGGAGGACTCTTCCTTAAAGTCAATTTTGGGACTTTCCAGATCCCTTATTCGAACCTGTTCATCTGCAATCTGCATACTGAAGCATGTAACATGCACACATCTCACCTGTTCAACACTAAGAAGGGTATTCCTTGTTGTGTGCACGACATTGCAGTAACCTTAGAGTATTTGGTCACAAGATCGATTGGAAGTTGAAGGTTCAGAAAGAAAGTGTAACTGCTGTCTCAATTCCTAGTGAAATCTAGATCCTTATACCATATTCCATGGGAACTAAACTTGCCACATTGAGTGGTTGATCACTCCAAAGTCAGTCCAAAGTACCCAACCCCCGTGGACATCAAATACCCATTCTAATATTTATCCTTGAATTCGACTGCATGTTTTTTCCACGTATTCGTGCTACCACCTCATGACGAGTCCCGATTCCAACTAGTCAGAAGCACGAGAACCAGAACCACCAAACGTATACCTCAGTTTCAATCGGATCTTAGATAGAGATATGTTGAATAAGTAATTGGTATGAATGGAAACAACCAATCACATAACCTCGGTGGCTGTAAAAATAAAAGGGGGCTGTAAAAAAAAGGGGGGTGGGAGCTCTTTATATATTTGAGAATGCGGGATTTAAAGGGCTGCAAATCGGGGGGGGGGGGGGGGGGGGGGGGCAAATGCGCGAGGACATATATAAAGCCTCTCCCTCCCACCATATCCGCTCCATTTTTTTGGACCCATTACAAAAAGTTCCTTATTTATAAATGGCCATGTGAGCTTATTCAAAATCACATGATCAATCATGTGATCAATCATGTGATCAATCATGTGATCAATCAGAACCATTCACGTGACCATAGATGATTATGATTGTTTTATTATTATTTACTATTGATTCTGATTGATTTTATTATGCTTGGTTATTGGCCATTGATATTGATTCAATTTGATGATGAGAGTATATTCTGATTACGACTTTCATGGACAAGATGATTGGTTTGTTTATGATCTTTTGATCATTTTTGGTTCTCGTTTATTAATTACTGATGATTGATTATGGATATTTATGATCTTGATTGATTGGTTATGATGATCTTGATTGGTTATGATGATCTTGATTGATTGGTTATGATGATTGATTGATCGTTTTCCTGATGGTTAATACTCGAAAGTATCATACATCTCAGACAACTGATACTGAGCCAGGGGTACTCGTGGAACCAGAAAATGTTTTTTTTTTTTTCTTCGCTATAGTCGTCTTCGGAAACATACACGGTGATGTCCTGAAGAGATGGATATAGATATCATGCCCTTACTGAAGCTGAGATGTGCATCTACACGTTCCATGAACCGGCATATATTACAATTATTGGACCCTCTGTCAGTAAATCCAGCAAGCAAGACAACTGGCTAACTTGGACTGGTGGTGACTAAGAGTGGTGACTAGGGTGACTGGGGACTAGTAGAGTCTCAATCTCTCTCTCTTGAGGAGAGCAGTCAGGGTCAGACAAGCGTCTGCAGTGGACGAGGAGCCGGAGCCACCGAGCAAACCACTAAGCAAGCTTCCGCCGCCCAAAAGCGAGGAAGCAAGCCCAAGGACTCCGGATCCGGAGCCTGAGTCGGAGCCTTTAGTGGTAGCAGTGGTCGTTCCAGTACTTGCTGTGGCCTTGGCTCCACTTCCTGAATTTTTGGAGTCAGAGCCTGATCCGTCGGTCAAGGAAGAGATCAACGTGCCCAAAAGCGAAGAGCCGGAGCTGGGCTTGGAGGCCGTGGTGGTGGTATTGGTGTTAACTGCAGACAGGCACTTGCCGTCGAAAGCTCCAAGAGCCGTGGTGGCGATCTTGGAAAGCGTGGAGAAGTTGGCGAGTTCTTTGAGGAGTGCAGGAAGAAGGCCGGATTGGGACACGGCGGAAACGAGCGCTGAAACCGACACCAATCCATCCCCATAGAGCTTCTTCACCAATGCTCCTGCAAAGGTCACAAAGTCCTGGTCCGTCAACACGGTCTCCACCACCTGCAGGGCCAAGCCAGAAGCTGCCAAACTCTCCATTACATTGATGACCACATCATCCACATCCCGGGCCAGAAGGTCCAAGTCTCTGGCAGAAAGTTGTGTTTCTTCCATATTTTCCCTTTTCACAGCATCCAAGAGGCGGAAAAGCTCTGGGTCTTCAACCATGCCATCTCTCCGAAGCATCTCAAAGCCCTCGTCGTGGCTATAAGGCATCAGCCTCTTTTCCGAGGCCATCAGCATCACATCTCTCTTGAGCACAGCCAAATCGCCATCATATTCCACGCCCAAGTCCATACTAAGGTCCTCTCTCTTGAAAAGAGACGTGAGCAAGCCCTTGGCAACACTAATAATGCTGGCATACACTTCACAGTTTCCAAGCACGTCGTTCAACACATCGGTTATAAGCCCAGATTTCACCAATAAGCTCAACAAGCTCTTCAAGCTAAGCAACCCCGAGCGGATCACATATTCTACACCTGTGATAGCAGCACTTTTCAACACTTGGTTACTCACGAAAAACTTCAAGATCTTGGGTGTGAGTTCGGTATCCTTGATGGCGGTCAAGACCTGGGTGACTATAGCATATTCTCTGGAGGATAATTCGGTATCAAGATCGGCTCTCTTGGCACGAACCAACTTCAAGTCTTCAAAGTCGGCCACGGCTTTAATCAAAGTCTCTCTTTTAGACACAATGATTGAGTTTTCGGTGGAAGAAGCAGGTGCAGGAGCGGCCTCCACCAATACAGACGCACTTAAGAGCGTCAAAAGGGTAGCGTTGGATAATCTCATAGCGAGGGAATGTCAAGGAAGTATTGGGATGGACGAAGAATAGGGTCAGAAAAGTAAGGGCTGGGTGACAGGCTGCAAAGTCAGAGGTATAAGTCACGTGAGTGAGGGTACTAGTTTGTGGTGGTGGTAGTGGGAAGTTGGAAGTAGGGGGAAATGTGTGAGAGGAATCTCTAGATCTTTTATGCTAGAGAGGCTTGGGGAAACAAGCCTCTGGATTTGTGGGTATTACTCAAAGCAGTAGTAAGTGAAGATGGAGAACTTCCGCATTGGGTAATAAAATAGGCCGGGTGCGGCGCGTGCAGAAAAGCGAGCGCCCTGTGTGCAGGCACGCGTCATTCCTGTCTCGTTTTGGTGGTCCTCCTCTCTCCATCCGGAATTTCGCACCCGGCCCGCAGCCATTCCACTGCACCCTCCTGCATGCATGCAGTCTCTCACTTGTCTATTACTAGAAGCAGTAAAGCCAAGTACCCAGACTCTATTTTGGTTTGATCCGTTTCTGATTTTCCCGGCTGCATTCTGAAACATGAAACATGAACAATGAACAATGGAACATGAAACATGAAACACTCATGAAACACTCTTGAAACACTCTTGAAACACTCATGAAACATACAAGTACTCCAGTCCAGACCTCCAGACAATGCATCCGAGTCTACGATTTCAGACCCTCCTTCAGTCGTAAATAGTAGAGTCTGTGTACTGGTGTAGAATATGGTGTACTGGTGTAGAATGTACTGGTGTACTGGTGTAGAATGTACTGGTGTACTGGTGTAAATGTACTGGTGTACTGGTGTATTGGTGTAAATGTCATGGTGTACTGGTGTAGGAGAAGACAGATTTACTCAGTCACTCATTCACAATTCAGTAATGATATCATTGATAAATCATCGTATAGTCTATCTATATCTCTAAGCATTGGTCTCTATACCTGTATATACTATATTTGGATATCCTGCATATAGCGCTGGCATAAGACTAGATCTTCACGTGATGCCACCAGCAAATGAAAATCCTCAAATCTATACTCTCCAATCACTTTTCCTGATTCCATGAGCAATTCTCTACATCTAGCCCCAGAATCGAAGGATTTGGAACCAAAATGCACTCCATGAATATAGTGTCCTGCACATAGCAACGTTCAAGTCTTCACTGTAACCATCGTCAAAAGTGCATCTGGAGTAAATGGAAAAGGTTAAGGAAGTCTTTTCGACAACTTCTTCTCAACCAATAGACTCTTAGTCAATGGAGTCTTGACAATTGTTTCTTCTCAAGTCTGGATCTTGTCATTTGGTACTCATTCAGTGCTTTTCCGTGCTTTTTTCACCCTCTCTGTACTTTCTGCACCTTTTCTGTACCTTTTCTGTACTTTAAAGCATTTTTTTAGCTTCTTTAGCTTCTTTAGCTTCTTTAGCTTCTTTAGCTTCTTTAGCTTCTTTAGCTTCTTTAGCTTCTTTAGCTTCTTTCAGCACCAGCACCTTTTAGCACTTATCATCATCGCTTTCCAAAGAAATTCATAAGTGAGGATTGCTTCTTCCCGTCCTTACCCGATTTGGCATTCGAAGTCTTGGCCATAGGTTTTGGCTTGGCTTTGTCTCGAACAGACTCAGCTTTGGGTTCCGTCCTGGGAGTTTGTTTGGGCGTTTGCTTGTACAGCGTAAAGTAACCGTCGTCGTCCACTATGGTTTCCGAAGCCACGGGCTCCACTGGATCCTCGGTTGTTTTGATAGGCAACGACAGAAGAATCGACTCTCTTTCCTCGACTTCTTCCTCTGGTTTTTCTTCATTTTTGTCTTCAATGTCTTCAACTAAATTGACTTCGGTCTGGTCGGTTTGGTCTTTTTGGTTTGCAGATGCAGATTCCTCGACGATGATTGGCTCGTTTTTCTCCGGTAAAACGGCATTTTCCACTATATCATCATCCGAGAAGTCGTCCATGAACAAGTTCTGCAAATCCGCATGCGAAGGCTGGTTTTTGGGCGTTGCTTCCTCCTCTAGGTCATATGATTCCACATTGGACATCACTACCCGCTCCTTTGGCTGATTGGCCCCCAATTTTCGGGACTTATACTCGAATTTGGGCGTAGTTTCTGCTGGCCGCTTGGCCAGAGCAGTTTTCTCGCTTTTTTCGCCTTTTCGGGAAACGTAATTGGAGAGTACCGATGCTTTGGGCTGTTGTTTTCGGGATTGATAAACCAATTTGGGTTTTTCTGGTTTGTCCACAGTTTTCTGGGGTGTTTTATCCGTCTTTTCCCTCTTTTCAGCCACCATTTCCGGTTTCCTCGTCTCTTTCTCCGGTTTTCCAGCCCTAGAACCCGCTTTTTTGACCGAAACAAGAGCAGGACCCTTTGTCACACCCAACCCATCAGTTTCCCCTTGAAGAGGGTGTTTCATCTCTGCCATGGCGATTTCCAGCGGAGAAAACGCGTTCTGGGTCAACGTAAGGCAGTAGACATGAATGCAGGCCACGGAATCCACGTGGAGATGGCGGTTTTCTTGGAAATCCACCTCTGACTCAAAAAGTTTAAGCACCATTTGTCCTTTTTGAGTTCCCGCCACGAGAAAGGATGCCAGCACACGTGACTTGTTGGCAGCATAGTATGAGGAGAGTAGAAGCTTTGCCGAGGTCACGTGAATGCCGAGGTCACGTGAGGCCCCGTGGTACGTCACCGGCTCCAACTCTAGTCTCTGCGCTATATATTGCACGTGTTCAGCCGACATATCCATGGTCATGGTGTACGCGTTAGACGTGTATGTCGCTTCATCTCACCATATACGCTTATATGCAGTCCCTCGTTTTCTTTCTATGCAGTACACTATGGAACTGACGTTTCTAGGAATTTAGATAATATCGGGTATTTCATTTCTTCGATTAATCTTATTAGTGAATCTCGGGATGGGGAAACTTGTTGGTATGTCCGTAAAATATGCATTCCTGCATGTATGTCTGCGTGCATGCAGGACCACTACGTTTCGAGGCCATTGCTACTCAAATCTCGAGATATATATGGATCTAGATGGGTTATTTCTTGAAAACGCTCACTTAAATGAATCAAAAACAACCAGATCACTGGCAATTCTATGGTCCGCTTTAAGCCTGGCTCAAAGAGTGTACATTTCCAGAATCGAGTAAAATCCGGTATTTCCAGTTTGCAAAGCCTAAGCTTTCGAACCCGAAAGCGTTCATACCTTCCACCAAAAATTTCCTGTAAATCTTCTCTCCCTATTGAGATACTGTCGCTGGTCCTATATGCAGGACACTATCAAATAAAGCTTAATTCTAGAGAATGGCTCGTTTGGGCCCCCGTTTTTTTGGATTTAAACAAAACAACAGATTACCGGGATCCTCAAGGCCACTACAATATCCTGAAAATTTTTAAAATATCATGACAATCATATCTCATTGTCTATTCATTCAGCTCATCATACTCTCTTCTTCCTGCCACTCTTTCTTCTTACTCTATAAAGTTACCTCTATGAACAAGACCATTTCCTGGGTCAAATGTGCAAAAACAAGCCTTTTTTAGCTAGAAAATTGCTCAGAAAATGCTCTATATGCAAGTAAGACATCTAAAAACCACCTACTGTCACGCCAAATTCCGCTAAAAACCAGATTTTACTAGCGTAGATGTCATACTGGTAAATCTTATACTGGTACATCTTATACTGGTTCTTATACACACTGAACTGGTGCTTACAAAACTAGTACCGGATTCCTTGGCTTATATGCAGTCTCCAATACAAGACTATTCACTTATGCAATGGACTGGCCTGCATATATCCTAGTACCATACCTATAGTGATAAACATAAATTCGTCTATATAAGGCGATTTTATTACGTGTACAGGAAATACTGGACCATTAGAATGTCCAGGTGTACGGGTGTGTTTTCTCGTCGCGTCACGTGATCCAGCATGAACCAAAACCTACACCTCCATCTCGAACCAAAACTGGAAAATCGTCAAGTACTGTCTAAATACGTATTGTAAGATGACGTAAAAATTAGTGAGTTTTATGTTCATAAAAAAAAAGGTGTATTCATGGGAGTGGACGTTTTTTGACAGATTGTGACAAAATAAGTTTTGATGTTAAAAATTGGAATACCTATTTATTGCAATTTGAGTTATTCATAAGGATTTGGTTTAAGAGACCATTGGGAATTATGACTTCAATGAGTCTACAAGTAAGGAATTGGGTTGGGTCGCGCACGACTCAGTGAACAGGACTGCATATACGAAATACTGCAGGTAGGCTGATCAAGACCCTCTTTTTATACAAATGTTGAAGATTAAAGGGGAACTAGTCGTTTGTTCCTCCATGGTTATACCTTTCCCATGTACTAACATTGGGTGATGATTGTTTATCTGCATGAGTAGCCTCGCCTATGCACGCTGTGCATGAAATTCCGAGTGTATGCAGGATATAACACTTTACGAGAGGTTTTCTTCTCCAAAGTGCCACAATCAACAGAATGATTGATGTAGAATAATTCTGGATACATATGAAAGTTTAATGTAGCTGATTTGGCTTTGTCTAAATGCCTGTTTGTTGGTATAAGTATATATGGTATGTGCAGGACCAAACCCTTTTCTTTATGTGCAGGACCAAATACTATATCGTACAGGTGTATGTATAAGTTGTGTAATATTCTAATCTGGTAGATTCTGATACTACAAATAGATCTCTTCTTTATAGGGTATAGCCGTGGTAGTCAAGATTGGTATACTGCAGGTAAGGCAATATGCAGGAACCCACCATCTACGGTAGTGTATAGATTAAATATTAGTGATGAAGTTATAATGTAATATAGTATTGTCTAATGAAGTCTAATAAAGTGCCTGATGGAAGTGTTTATGGATCTTTGGGACCAGTCCCGAACCACACCACCTCATCCGTTTTAGTGGCCTGACTACTTCTTGCAAGCAAGCGTGTACACCGTTGGAAACACCACGCGAATGGGCTTGTCGTAGTCGGAGCCGAAAATGGCCGCCAATTCCGCCACGAGGCAGTCCATCACATCCGGCTTGTCCGGGTTTGCCTTCTTCCACGTGAAATACCCACAGTAGCTGCGGAGAAGCTCATCGTACGCGCGAAGCGAAAACTCCTTCTCGATGTAGAGAGGCGTGCTGGCAGGATCATCTTTGGTGGGATCAAACTCGTGGCGGATCACGTGCTCAAAGAGTTCCGGCGTAGGCGGGAAGTCCTTGCACCCGTTGCGGTACTTGTCATGGCCGGGGTTCTCAAAGTAGGGCCCCAAATAGCGCTCGTGGCCCGAGGGGTCTTCATCCCGTGACAGCCCATACGAATAGCGCATGTGGATCTCGGTGGCCTCCTTACTATCGATAAACACCGGGTCAAGGTAGTGCCAATAACAAAGCGTGCCTTGGGGCTTAAGGACACGGGCGCTTTCCTCGAAGAACTTCGGAACGTCCATCCAATGAACACACTCGGCGGCGGTAATCAAATCCACCGAATTGGGAGCCACACTTTCCGGCGCCCTCTCTCCCGAAGCCTTCATAAAGGAAATGGACTTGCACACGGCCTCGGGCTTGGCGGCAGCCAAAAACTGCTCTTTAAGCAAATCACACTCTTCAAGCATGGGCTCAGAAAGATCTGTGCCTATGACATTTTTGAACCGTTCGGCAAGCTTGAAGGCTGCAAATCCAGGGCCACAGCCAACATCCATAGCCAAATCGGTTTTGCCGCCGTATCTGGTGTGGTACGCCAACACGGCCTCGTAGAACCGGTCAGGGTATTTGGGGCGCGAGTCGTTATAGTGTGATGAGTTGAAGTTCTTTTCTCCGTAGGTCGCCATTTTGAAGAAGAGGATGGAAGGGTGTGGAGAGGGTGGAGAGGGTGGAGAGGGGTATAAATAGGGTTTGGTATGAACCGGGTTTGGAGATTTGCAGCATAGTGCGCTCGCGTTTATGTAGGGTGATCGCTTATGTGCAGGACGATCACGTATGTACAGGACGATCGCCTATATACAGTACGGCTCGCGAAAAAATTCTATTTTGGCCGACCAAAATTTCTCTTCTGGTCAAGAATTAGCGAACACAGTGGAGCCAATTAGACGGTATACATTGATTATTCGGTGAATTCACTCGATTAGGTTAAGGGAAAACATCCGTACACCAACCGCCCCCAAATTAATGGTGCACCCGTACACCACCCTTTGACTGCGAATCTAAACACAACACTTTAACCCTCTAAAATTCCGTTCAGCAAGGCGGAGAAAGATGCACAAGTAAAAAAAAAAGGGCATTTGGAAATTCGCCTCGTCCTGCATATAAGCGTCGGTTTCTTTTTTCCCACATTTCTCGATCTAGTGGAAGTGCGGCACAACAGAACATACTCAATTTGTCACGCAATAGTCAAACAACTTTTCTTCAAACGCCAATAACACAATGTAATTAGTATTAATTAACAATTATTAGCCAATCAAAAGACGTTATTAAAAAACCCGGGATTTTTGTTTCCTATTTTTTATTGCTATTCTAGTGTTGAACGTGTGGCACAGTCAGCCTGCATGTGCGGGCAAGTGCGAGAAACGTCGAGTGCGAGAAACGTCGAGTGCAGGAGGGCAGAACGATGTGTGCCGTACTGCAGCAAGCCGCATGCTTGTGCAGAAGCGGAGCACCGAACTCACATTTCCGGAAAGTAGAGTATATGCCGGAGAGTACAGTATATCCGGAAAGTACAGTATACAATAGAGGAGCAGGGGTTACATGTTAGCCCTCCAAGAAATTCGAGCTATTGACCAATGATATGCATTCCTGTTTATGCAAGATAGGGATATGCGCCACAAGTACATTGTGAGTGCGTTTAGTGCGTCATGCATATACCGTTATCATGCTTTGCTACACTAAGCTAATAAGAAATAATACTGATACTAACAAAACTCGGTTTAAATGATTCAGCCTGCAGATAAGACCTTTTAATAGAAGACAGAGAATCCAATGTCCGGTATATAGTCCTAGACCCTCGGAGAACTAGTCAATCACCACAGATGACGTATGTCATAATATAGATCAATATAGATCAATATAGACATAATATAGACGTTTAAATAGACGGCTAAATATACAAGTCCAAAATAAAGAGTATTCAAATGTGTGTGTGGATCAGAAGCAGTAGAAGAACCTCTCCTCCCCTCCATCACGTGACACAGCCACCGAGCACCGTGGCATTCTTAAACTTCCCTTCACGAACCGTCTTTTTTTTTTCTTTTCTTCTTCTTTTTTTTTCTTTTCTTCTTCTTTTTTTTTCTTTTCTTCTTCTTTTTTTTCTTTTCTTCTTCTTTTCTTCTTCTTCTCCATTAATCAATTCTAAAGAGGAACAGCCATGCACTTGGCCTCTTTTATGCAACTTCTTCTAGCCCCCAGATAACCGTCCTCGCCTAATCTGAGATGGGAAAAACGTTGGGCGCTCACAATGTTTTGGAAGACTAGTACCAGCGTATAATGATCTTCCATTAAAGTTTATCCTCGAGAGATGTAGCCGTGTTAATTTTTTGTGGTTGTTAAGCTATACCAGGAAGTTTTCTTTTAACTCAGCTCATTTCCTGCCCGGGACTCAAGACTTGGATTCACGCTTAAACTCAAGACTTGGACTCAAGACTTGGACTCTAAACTTGGATTCAAGACTTAGACTCACGCTTAGACTCAAAACTTCGATTCAAGGAGAGGAACTCCAAAGACAGATGTCATGATAGACATTTTAGCGGCGAGAAACCCGTACACCCCTAAGATTTTAATACATGCTTTACAAAAAAAAAAGGGTGGTGTACTTAATTGTTTACTGCCTTAGAACAAGCAACTTATATTGTATTAGAGTGATGGTGTTAGGATCATTCCCCAATATTCTCTGGACTATTGCACAGATTTTTAATATTAGAATCAATAAGAATTGGTTGCTAATACTTAATGATCGGTCTACGGTTTTTCTGCAAAAAAAACGGAGGGTTTATTGTTGTTGGAGCTGGTTGTGGTGAAAGTTTGATTGGTTGTTGATGGGATTCTGTACGTGATGTAGGAGGTATCTGGGATACGCCTTATACGTGATATAGGAGATATCTAAGGATACTTCTGTACATGGTATGGGAGATATCTGAGTTACACTTTTGTACGTGTTACAGGACAAAGTCACAACAGTCGAACCGGAGGCATAATTGGTTAAAGTCGTACTGGGTTTGGATGACTGGATGAATGAAGGGCTATATTGGATACAGGACGAGATCCTATTATATGTACATGACAAAGTTCTGGATATACTATAGGTTGAGAGGTTAGACATGTCGCATGGGACAATATGCAGTATCCAGATGAAAGTATAAGTGTGCTCCATGAAATTTATGCAAGAGGTATCGATCCAAGAGGTATGGATCTGAGGAGGTTTCAAGAAAAGGCTCAAAGAAGGGCTCAAAGAAAGGCTCAAAGAAAGGCTCAAAGAAGGGCTCAGAAAAGGATATTGTGAGATCTATCTTTGGAGATTTAAGTAGGAAATACTTTATGGTCCAGAAAGGGAATACATATAAAGAGTTCTTGCTCCTTGAGTCTATGGGAGGTTTTACGGGCACAGAATTAGCTTAGTTCAAGGAAAACTTCCTAGTATTAATTTACCAACCACAACAATACAAAGAACTAAAAAGACAACCATCTCTCGAATCACATGATTTGGAAAAGTAGTATCCTCTGGTTCCATCTTTCGAAAGGTTCAAGAGTCACCCAACAATAAGGGCTGCATGGAATCCAAGAGGCATCGTCCCAGGAGGTACCGATCCAAGAGGTATTGGTCCAAGAGGTTTAAAGGAAAATCAGAACTTCTTTGTACATTAGCTAGTTCATAAGCTGGAACTCTTACGTAGGATTTCTGTTCTTATAAGTTCCTGCGCGGGATGGCTGTAATAAATGGCTGTAAATGGCTGTAAATGGCTGTAAATGGCTGTAAATGGCTGTAAATGGCTGTAAATGGCTGTAAATGGCTGTAAAAAATGGCTGTAATAAATGGCTGTAAATCGCGCAGGGGGGCGTTTGCGAAGAATATAAATAGAGCCATTTCCCGCGAAAGACTTTTGGGTTAATACTTTTCCTAAAACTGTTATTCTCTTAATTATAAAACAAATCATTCGGTGTACCAAGAAGAGCGTGGGGTATTGAGTAAGTGATTTGGAGATTGAATGGAAGGAAGACTGAGTGCAGGAGCAACATGATTGCTCTATTCAAGGGTCCATTTAGTGCCTTTATGTCCATTTCATGCTTCTCTTGTTCTCTAGTCAGCGTGGCACTTTAGCTGCCACTTCAGCTATATGTATTCTCGTCTGTCTCCAAACTAACACTAGGAAATCGCTGTTTCCTCTCCTTAACTGAGCTGATTCGATGTCCGTTAAACTTGTCAGCAATCTTTTTTGATTGCTACAATTAATACGCTGTTCTTTAATACCAACAGTTTGATATCCAAAGTATATGAATGTGGGGTGTACATTTATATGAACTATGGGGTGTGCATGTTGGATATACCTCTTACCATTGGAGGATGCTCACCTCTTTCTCAATACCGCCTTTTCCTTGTTAATCACGTGACCGATCCTTTACCGAAATATTAAAAGTACAGCCTCCAAGTGTCTGCAAATGTCTCCAAATGTCTCAATGTCTCCAAATGTCTCAATGTCTCCAAATGTCTCAATGTCTCAATGTCTCCAAATGTCTCCAAATGTCCATAGATGGGGATCAGTTGTTCAAGGCTCGTTAATGTTCTCACTTTCTGGTCACGTGCGGCCGCCAGAAGTATATATCAACTATCTTGGAGATTGAAGGAGTCACTACTTTATGGCCAGAAAGGGAAAACATACATATATAAGGATCCTGCTCCTTGAGTCTAAGCCTTGAGTTTATGGGAGGTGAGCTTAGTTAAGGGATATTCCTGGTATTACTTTAGTAACCACAACAATACAAAGAACTAAGATGACCACTATATCTCTTGAATCACAAGATTTGATGGACGATTATTGGAAGACCATTACACCCTGGTGACATCCTATGGAAAGATACAGAACCAAGCCAAACATATACCAGAAAGGGAGTGGCTGGTCCTGCATATAGACACCTCTAGGTATATCTTCTTAATACTTGGAGATGGAGCTTTGAAGGGTTCACAAAGTGTTCCTTACCGATTTAATAGAGAGTTAGAGATGAGTCAGGGTCAGAACTCTCTTCTGTGCTCTAATCTACCCTGTGCTCTCATTTACTCTATACTTGGCTTACACTTGACACGATAAACTTACAGATGTGCTCTATTGGTACTTCGCACGTAATGAGGATACAAAGGGTAAACTATTATAGTGTGGTGTTACTTGGTACGACTGGCGACTATACCCTCGGAAAGGTCACGTGATATGCACCTCCAAATCATACTCCCACTATTTTCCCCCACACACCGGTTTGGAGGCTACAAAAGTACGCGTCTGCTCTTAATGCTTGGTTATATCCATAATGGGCTTTAAATGTGCAATATTGGGTTTTTGGGGGAGGATAGATCGTCCTGAGGCGATATGTCGGAACTGCATATAAATACCAGGTACTGGATCCAAGCTCTGGGTACTGCACACAGGCTCCCTCGGAACTAACCACCTTTCCGGCCCCATCCCAACCTACTCCTATTCTATGAACTTCAACCAATCAACTGTGAGGATTTAAGGTGCAATTCGGTTTTAAAATGCACTAGTTTCTGGGCATAAGTACTTTGTTTGACCTCGGAATTTGGAATCCTGCATATGGCCATGTTTCTACTGATTCGATCACCTACTGCCCTGTTATGGTCTGTATTCTTCTACCAATTCCACCAATTTCACTGTCTATTTTGACCTTCTTGTCCTCTTTTCTCCCTGGAAAATGATTCTTGGACATTCAAATAACTCGAACAATGAGTTCATCCAGCCTTAATTTCGAGGCGACGAAGTCCGAACTTGTTCTCGGAGATCAAACTAGCCTTCAGTGGAAATCAGTAGGTCACTCACAATGGACTCATTCCTAATTCGGGCAGATCATTCCCAATCCGGACAGACCATTCCTAATCCGGACAGACCATTCCTAATCCGGACAGATTATCCTATTTCGGACAGGTTTCATCCTATTTCGTAACGGAGAGGTATACTGATGAGTTTCGGACACAGATGGGAAGTCAGTTCAGCTGTTCAGAAACTTCCATTTCATTTATACCAATCATAAAATGACTTTTCCTCAACTGTTTCTTCCTCAACCTTTTCTTCCTCAACCTTTTCTTCCTCGATTACTTCTCTCCTTCTAATTTCTTCCTCAGACACACTTTCAGCATTCACAGCAGCAGCGCTATGTAAGAGGTAGACCTGTATAGAAGAACAGGTGGGTACGTATGGATAAGCAGTAATGAGTTGAATCCCGGCAGGACCCGGGCACACAAAGTAACTATAATTGCGGAGCCTCCGATCAGCATCCAACTTCAAGTCGATCGGATCCATGGTACTGCCAAAAGTAAGGACTGCAGCAACCAACCCAACATACCCATTGTTTGTTGTGTGCATGGCAATAGCGTAGGAACCCTCTAAGACAAACTCCACAGGGTTGCTGCATGTCGGTCCGTAACAGAGAGCACTGTAATTATTTCCAGGAAGTGGATATACATGGTGTCCAAGGGGAATGAAACGACCTCCCACCAATGCATGGAATATACATGGCAAGTCTCGGGACACCGAGGAAGCATTTTTCTGTTCTTCCAGAGAAATACCTGTTTGTTCTCTCCCAGGCATGTGCTCCAACAGACCGGTTTTCGGGTCGTTTGTCTCGTTCGAATGTAAGAAGTAAATGTCTGTCTGGGTACAATGGTCAGATAAGATCCTGTCAGTAATGATGTTCACTCCGGAAACCGGGCACGAGTAGTAGATCGAATTGAGTACCTTTTTGTCGTCATCAAGCTTCAATTTCGTCTGGTGGTCAGCATTACCCAAGCTAAAAAGGTCCGAATTGTCGTTGTCCATACCAAGATATTCATGCTTTTCAGAAACCTCAGATCTTTTACACTTTTCCGTGCTGACAGCGCTGTCCTCGTGCAAAATAAACATAGTAGCTTTGGAGAAATTGCCATAAGAATATGCACTGAGTCCAGGACTAAGTATCGTTCGAGAAAGCGGCATAAAAGTCCCATTGACGTTTGCAAAGAAAGAGGGTCTGAAAGAGTCTGCCCAAGCAATGGATGCAATAAGAGAGGCAAAAAAGACGTTGCTGGTTCTCATGATGGAAGGGGGAGAAGAAGGCGTGGATTTGAAGAGACGAGCGGTTATTAAAAGCCAGGTTTTCAAGCCAAATAAATGGGGGAATCGGCCTGTTTATATAGTCACAAAGACACAACGCCTCCTTGGTTTTGTACCCCCCAAAACTGGCTTTGCAGTCACGCCTGGCCCTTAACAATGGCTATGGGAACAGGTGATCTTTCACTGACCATGCATACTTGTGCATGGATTTTGAAACCATTGAAACGAACCCTTTGGCCAGAGAAAGAATTGGGAAATGATTTTAATTAGACTAGTTTGGAAACCCGTAAACCACGGTCCATATATGTCCATAGATTATTTCAGATTCTGAGGAGTGCCCCTTTTGAAGTAAGGCGCGCATCAATGGATCTCTACGGTTTGTAAGACGAATTACGAGGGCCGCACCAGGAGTTAATTTACGAGGGCCGCGCAGACGTCAATTCCGGGGACGAGCCAGACGTCAATTCCGGGGGCGAGCCAGACGTCAATTCCGGGGGCGAGCCAGACGTATTCCGGGGACAAGCCAGACGTCAATTCCGGGGTAAGAACCAAAGTTAAAGAATTCAACACTGAAAAATGTGAAAAAGCTAAAATGGGAAAAGGGATCAAACTGAAAAACGGCTAAATGGATACCCCAGTTTTGAGCAATTAAATCGCACAGGTGGACGATTTAACCTCACGTATGACCCAAAGAACTGCGTGAGTAATTGATTTCAATTCATTATGAGCAAATTTTATCGCTGAATTGGGCCGTCCTGCACCTAGCCTGCACCTGACTGTCATTTGGTTTGGGGCTTTGCATTTTTGATGGAATTTGCCAACGAAAAGAGTGTGGGATGTACGGGTTTCAAGCTCCAACAATAACCAACCCTAAAGAATCCACAACCTCATTACAAAATTAGCTTCAAAATAACCTTTATAGCCCTTTCCAGCCCGCATTTCACCTGAAATAAATATATCCGAATGAATGAAAAACTGGGCTGTTGCGCTGAGATGACGTCACGTAACCAGCGAAATCTCCAGGACCAAGGAAATCTGGGCCCCCATGGGTCCAAACCTCATATCCTTTTTTTCTATATTTTTTAGCCCATATTGAAAGACGTCACTCTTTTTCCTTTTCCGTGGCTCTATAAAAGCCTCTCCAAAATGAGTCATCAATAGCCTTCAAAAGTAGCACGTTATCCTTTGAAGCAGGGGATCGAGGAATCGAGTTTGGTCAAAAAAAAAAGGAGAAACCTCAGAAAAACTCTTAAAAATCATATAAAATAATTGATAAATCTTAATCTTGGTATTTGTGGTGGTGGCCTCCATCGTTTGAGCGAATTCGGGCCGGTACTTCTACGTAAAGAGACATGGGAAAGTATTTCCAATGAGTCACGGTCAATTTTTTTTTTTTTCATACATTAGTACTTATACTCCGGTCTTCCCAATTTACCAGAAATCACTTTGAAAATGGGGTTTTTGGTGAACGAAATGGTGTGGAGGAGAAGGGATTTGGTACTATGAGGGTTCTTTACTTTGGAATGCGCGGTCACGTGACCACCCTAAAACCCAATTTGGGCTCCTTTTCCAACGTTTTGAACCCCCTTCTCCATGAATCTAACAAATAATTCAATGACCGAATTCATGACAATTTCACCATTGATTGTCTGCAATGTTGGTTGACCAATTAGAACTTTTTGACTCCTGCAGGAGCGGAAAACGTTAGGTTTTCATTAAATGGAACCCATAATACCATCAAGAGACCGGACTTTAACTGGGTTTGAGCTGGAAATTTTCTCTTTTATAACGCATTGGTCCTTTTTGAAGCCGTTGTTTTTCTGATCATTGTACTATTCTCCTTGAAGTGGAAATTGGGTTTAATTGATTATGTACGACTATATGCACTCCTTGCAATTCTCCCCACAATTGGGCCACCAAAACCCGTTGAAATTTGTGCTTTGGCTTATACGCTGGAACCCTTACGTAATCGGTATGTAATACTCTAGATCCGTAAACTCTATTCGGCCTGCATGTAAAACCCCGATCTGTTTCGTTTCATTTTGCTTATATGCAGTACACCAGGGATGTACTGGTTTCTCACGTTCAACATCCCTGACATATTGTCTTGGAGCTCGCTTCCGACTTTGAATAGTAATTTCGTGATTTCCACACATTTAGGGATACCTAGTAGACAGAAATGAAGCAGAAATTGAATTTGTCTTTGAACAAGGTGAAATTGGTGATTTTAGTACTGCACATGCTGCGGGCCGTACATGCAGGATCGCGGTTCTCAGGACCAAATCGAGACATATATAGAAGACCCTGGACTCTTTTTATACCCTCGTGTTTACTTCTATAGTCTCGACATAAGCCCATGGTCTAAGTAAATCAGTCTACACCAGCACATAACCCTAGACCTGCATACTAGTCCGTGTTGTTTATAGTTTATAGGGGTGTAAAGTTGGGGGAGAATAGAGAGTAATCAGGATGTCAAAACAAAAAAACGATTTTTAGGTTGCGGCCATACCAAGTGGAAAATACTGTTTCCCGTCCGATCAACGTTAGTCAAGCCACTTAGGGCCACAGTGAGTAATGCAGTGGGAGACCATGTGTGAAATTGTGGTGCTGCAATCTTTTTGCCCCCCCACACATATCAATCTTGTCTCAGATAAACGTACAAGTGTATAAAGAGGATACTGATGTTTTTACTAAGCAGATCAAGAGCTTATAGGTTTATAGGTTGGTGTGATTTATTTCTGGTGGGTTAGATGCAGGACTCTGGAAATTACCACGAAAAAATGGAGTGTCATTGTTTCACGAGTGTTTTAGATTATATTCTTGTTTCGGAAGATGATAAGGAATTGGTGCAGTCCTGTATCCAATCGTCGCGCGCTAATCTACAAACCTGTATATACGCGCGTGCTCTATGTGCAGGCCGTGCAGTCTACAGTCTTCCCATAATATAGCTTTCCATCCTGTACAATACTTATACATATCTTTCAGTAGAAGTATAGAGGCATGAGAAGAGCTGGATTTGGCCAAATCGGGAAACTTCTTAGAGTAGTAAATTATCTCAGTGTAGTAAAATAGACAGGCATAAATAGACAGTGTAGTATAACCTCCTTAGATCAGATTAGCCTGCAGGATAGATTCATCAAGTGGTCTATGTAAAAACCGAGCTTGGCATATATAACCCATGGCTCCCTCTTTGTGAGACTTGTTACTCATTGAAGTGGCCAAAATTTAAAGATAATAGATATAGAGTTTAGAGTAGTTGGTGCAGCTTGCCGATATGGCTTGTGTGCAGGCCGAGCCCGCCTCATGCACGATTATATGCAGTACCGCGCATTCCATACGTCCAGCAATTCGCACTCATCGCCACCATAAATTGCCACTAATCTCGCCACCATAACATACTACTTACACACCATTTAAACATGTTACAATTCAACGCAATCAAGTACAACAATAGAGACACCCCCTTTGTTTGGAAACAGGATTCGCTTCCAATTGAAGAACACAATGGTGTCTACACCCTTGCCTCCGAATACGACGTCTTGGTCAAGGTGCACTATGCTGCACTCAACCCAGTGGATCTTGTGTTCAAGAACACGCAGAACTCGTTTTTTTTCCGGGGAGAAAAGGGGTTCGCCAGTGATTACTCGGGCGAGATCGTGGCACTCGGCTCGGGTGCTGCTCTGTCCGGTTTCGCTGTGGGTGACCGTATTGCTGGTCTCTTCCAGAACGTGTTTGGACTTGGATCTACTTCGGAGTACATTTTGATCAACACCAAGACTCTGACTGGAAGCAATGCTCGTAAGATTCCTTCGGAGTTGAGTTATGCTGAAGGTGCTGCCTACCCTTTGGTTTTGGGTACGGCCCAGTCTATGTGGGATTCTGTCCGCAAGGGCAACTCTTATAAGAAGGTGTTGGTGTTGGGAGCAGGAACTGCTGTGGGCCGTTACAATGTGCAGTTGGCCAAGAATACGTTTGGGTCGGAGGAAATCGTGGTCACGTGCTCGGCCAGAACAACCGAAACCATTCGTCTGCTTGGAGCCACCGATGTCATTGACTATACTCAGCACAAGTCGATCTTGGGACCGGTCTTGGAGTCTGTCAAGAAATCGGGACCTTTTGACGTGGTGTTCGACTGTTGTGGAAACTCGGACCTTTTCCCAGAGATGGGTCACGTGCTCCAGCCAAGAGCCAAGGCCGGGTCCTACATTTCCATTGTGGGCGACAGCAAGCTCAACTTTTCCAAGGACTCCTTGATCTCTATGATCTTGGGCGGTGGGGCCCTGACCTTTAGACTGTTCCGCAGTTTCTTGGGCTTGATCCCATACTACTATGCTCTCATCTTACTTTCTCCTACTGGTCCTTGGCCCGACAAGTGTGTGAAGAACTTGGAGGAGAAGAAGGTCCGGGTGTTTATCGATAGTGAGTACCCACCAACTGAAATCCAAGATGCCGTTAACAAGCTCACTTCCAACAAGGCCGAGGGAAAGATCTTGATCAAGATTGCTTAGGCAAACAATAATGGCTAGAGATTGAAGACTGAAGATTAGAGACTGAAGACTAGAGAACAGTGGAGACTATTATTAGAGAGTGAGAGTGTGAAGAACTAGTTTCTCTTTTTCTGCTACAGTGCAATGATCTACATCTGCTCGACACTTGATTGGCTGTACTTTGTTAATTGTTTACGTACAGTACATCCTTAATGCTGGAATATGTAGATTACTGGCCATGTCACATTAAATGGCCGGATAGAGGGATTGTTTCATTGATGATGCTCATACTAGATGGTACAGATTCTGCTTGTCACCCAGCCACTCAAGGCCTAACAAGGCATACAGTTTCCTGGAACTAAAATACCGTCGATTCTGGAAATTGGTTACGAGCACTGATCCACTAGTCACCAAGTGTACCATACAGTACTAAGAAGACCATTAACAAGAATATCGCGTACTGCATACAACCCATTGGCTGAATACGGTCTGACAAAAAAACCAATACAAAAAAGTCACTAGTATTAAATTGTCTTGAGAATGTTTATATGCAGTCTGAGCCAATGCTCATTTGAAAATGAGAACAGTACTGACACGTTAACAAACACAGAAATGTAAGTGAGTAGTACACTAGGAGACATTGCGAGCTGTATGCAGGATTAAGGGAATATACGAGTTTAACTGTGGGGTACGGGTTAGTAGTTAGATCTCTATCCACTCTTGTATGCAGTCCCTACGTTGTACAGGGTACAATAGAGTAGAGTACTATTAATTATGCAGTGCTGAATCTGATTATTTGGGGGGTGTACGGATGTGCAGGTGTCTCGGCAGATTATATACCGGAACATGCACCACTACACGAGCAAAGACAACTTTTCTACCCCCACACAGGGTGTAACAAATGCAAATTTAGTATATATCATATTTGCGTTAGTGCGACTGTACACTTTAAATTTTGTTTCTCTAAAGTTGCGGGAACCTTGAAAACCGACCCCCAGGCGGCCTGTATATAATCGGTGGTAGTGTATATTAGACCTAAAATAGCAGTACCAAAAGAACCATCGATTTGATTCATCCACGTGACTCTCCAGACTCTCAGTCTAATTCTTTTGAATACATCTCTAATCAACTCACACCAGTACACCACCAACACTACACAAATATTCCTACGTCCACCTATATACACTCCTATTTCCGGAACTAGCAATGAAAGTCTCCATTCCCAAAGCTTATAATAGATTTCACCGATATCTCCTTGAAATCATACTGAAATAATTATCTAGTGGGTCTCAGTCCATGGTCAGGTGTTCTAGAGTCCAAAAATCACCCTCAAAAAAAAAAAAATTATATACTAAATTTTAGGAGAAGAATTACTCTATAAGATACATCTACGTTATTTTTTAGTTACTCCTTTATTTCCAAATCTCTGGCTTTTGGTGCTCGGTTTTTAGAGCGAATGCGCATCAAACACATAAAAGTGGCTCCACAAGCCACAAATCTACTCCACTGCGACTCCGTCAACATTGCATATCACGAGAAAAAGGGCATTGGAAACTATTGGAGGTCCTTAAATCCGTTAAAATTATACAAAATTAATAAAATCAAAAACTGCATCTGCTAAGCCATGCTCTGTCCAAGCATCAGATTTGGTCTAAAAATGGGACCTGGGTTTGGCTGGTTTGGGTGCAAATCGGGTGAATCTTTAACCTTTAAGTTCTTTAAATTTCATTGATCTTTGCTCTTTTTTTGTATTTATTTCTATTTTATTTGTGGCTTGAATCTGTGCCTAACAGGTGTTTGTGCTCTGGACCGAATGAGAGCTTGGGCTGTCTGCACCATATAATCCTGTGTGTTCCACATATAGAATTCCACATTACTTTACACAACTCTTTATTCTCCAGAAATACAGACTTGACCAAGTAAACTTAGACTCAGACTCTCAGACTTTAGTACCAGACTCTCAGACTCTCAGACTCAGACTCTCAGACTCAGACTCTCAGACTTTCCAGACTCTCCAGACTTTCCAACCCTTATTCCTTTTGCAATGCAAACTGTCAACGCCTCTGTCTTTGCAGAGCAGATCTTCGACTTCCAGGCCGCAATGGAAATCGACTCAGTCCCTGGCCTGACTCTCCCCGGCTCCAATCCGCCCATGCCTGGAACTTGGCCTTCGGTAGAACCTCCTCCGGACCCATTTGCGGACCTGGGCATTAGTAACGTGGACTATGAGTATTTTGGGGCTCTTTCTCCTCCCGAATCCGATCCTGGAACTGTCAATGCTTCTCTGCCAATGTCAGAGCTTACGCTGTTCAGTGATAGTCCATTTGAAATGACCACTTTTTTGAATACCATGAATCTGACCAACCAGACGAGTATCAACTCGATGGAGGTGAAAACACCAGACCCGGAAGATGCCGAACCTATGGATTTTCACCTCACTAACAATATTTTATATCCCACCATTGCTTCTCCTGTGGCCCTTGCTCCTGTTCATGCCCCAGAAACCAACCTGTACCCAGCCATCTTTGGCTCTGCGCTGCTCTGGAAACTCCCAACTCCTCCTCCCAATTCCTGGACCCATCTGATGGAATTTGACTATGATCCTAGTGACAATGAGCACAATGAGGAGCACGAGCCCAGCCCCCACTTGGCCTCGCCCTATCCACCCATTGCATTCTTCGTAGAGCTCAAGCCTTACCCGGAGCTTGAGCCCACAACTACGCCAGAACCTCGGGTCAAACTTGAAGAGTATGAGGAAATTGCTCCACTCAATCCAACACAAAAAAATGGCCCTTTTAATCACGAAAATCGGGGCTCAGACTACTACAATTCGGCCAGACATCCAGTAGTGGATGGAAACAACTCGGACGACGAGGACTATAACGATGCAGGCGGATTATTCGTTGATTCTGACTACCACAAATTTGCCAAGGAAATAACTGTCGCCCACCAACATGGAACTCTTCTGCAAAGCTCCCCACGGAAACCTTCGGCCGACTTGTTAAAGGCAAGCGACAAGCCAAGGAACCGCACCAACAGCTATTCACTTTTGTTCAATGAAAACGACAGTATGCCGGAAATGCAATGGGAAGAAACATATGAGGATCACAGCTGGGATGAGCCCGAGATTGATTTCTGGGGCGAGCCAAAGACGGCCAAAACCCCAGATGCTGCCATAGAAGAGTGCGACGCATATATTTTGTCGCGCGCGCAACTTTTGCACCCAACAAGTCTGCAGCAACACTGCGACTCCGAGAAGCTTTTCTCACAACTGGAGCCCACAGACAGAAACGATTCGGCTGGTTCCGACTCTCTGCTCTATGGGGCTCCTTCTACTGCAAGCGAAAAGCCTTTTGATGAAAATGGCTCGTTTCCAGCTTTTGACGAACCCAAGCAAGACTTTTCTTGCCCTCAAACTCCTCCTTGTCACCACTACACCTTCCTTTCTCCTATTCCTGAAGAGACGGACGAGTGGGACGAGCCTAAAAACGGCCCAGAAAACAATAAAGTAAATGCAAACAATAAAGTGGAAACGAAAGAGCCTGTGCTCCAAAAGGAGCAGCTCCAAAATAAAACCCTGGTCTCTAGAACTCCAGACTGGAGAAGAGGCAGTGGAGCCAAAATAAAACATGGAGCCAAATTCAAATATCTGAAGAAAACCAGAAAGTCGAAATCAAGAAGACAAGGAAAAAGAGCCCGCAAAAGTACCTTAACTAGAGACAGATTGAGCAAACCAATCTAGGACTCTACAGTCTATAATAATTAATCGAAAAAAAGATAAAAACCTCCAGTAATATACTCTAAATACTCTTCTAAATGATGACTATGCTATATGAGTCTTTTAGTTTAGGACTGGGATTTAAAGTAGTAGTATCAATATTGGTAGTAATAGACATTACACTGTCCTACTCTCTGCTCTACTCTACTCTACTCTATAGTCTAGTTCTCTACTTCTAACTCTATCTAATAATAATCTTATTTCATATTTTGATATATCATTAATAGCATTATTCTTTAAAATGGGATTAGCACCATTACACCGTTGGCAGATGTCATCATACCGGGTTTTGATTTCAATTTCTCATATGCTGTTCTTAAAAGATCCTTGCTTAATATGTATGTTTTATATAATTGACGATCTATTATTTTATCTGCGTGTGCTTTAGATCTAGCTCTAAGACTGTCTAGACTATTAAGTACATTTTTTGAGCTTCCTGCTTTTGTACTCAACATTCTTAGACTAAAGGTTACTGGTTCACTTCATTGGGTATTATTAGTACTTCATAGAGAATTACCTCTATTATATTTCATTTCTGTATACTCTGCTCTCTACTCTATACTCTACTCTCTACTCTACTCTATCCTCTACTCTGCTCTCTGATCTGTAGTCTACTCTATAGTCTATAGTCTTGTCTATAGTACTATATACCAGTGCTCTACTCTCTCTATACTCTATAGTCTGCTCTAGTCTATACTCTACTTTGTACGCTACTCTATAGTCTACTCCATAGTCTGCTCTAGAGTACTATATCGTCTTGTCTACTCTATAATCTTGTCTATAGTACTCTACGCTATAGCATACTCTCTACTCTACTCTGTGCTCTACTCTACACTCTACTCTACTCTATAGTGTACTCCATGCTCCATACTTTTCTCTACTCTCTAGTCTAGTCCGCTACTTCTAACCACTCTAGTCTACTCTGGTCTACTCTACTCCATACTCTACTCTACTCCATACTCTACTCTCTACTCTCTACTTTGGAAGGAGATGAAGCAAGACCATATGAACGTAACAAGAACACTCTTGATAAGCATCACCGTCACCATCACCGTCATCGTCATCGTCATCCCAACTCTCAAAGTTCTCCTTATCAATACAAGGACGGAGTACAGTTCGAGAACTCAAAACTATCCTCTGTTAAATACACTCCGCTCAATGTTCTACTCTACAGTCTACTCTACTCCCTACTCTACTCTATAGTACTATATACCAGTTAACTCTCTACTCTACTCTCTACTCTACTCTCTACTCTAGTCTATACTCTATTAGCTTTGACTGATCCTCCATTTCTCAACCTACTGTCTCTACGGCCTATGAAGATCCAAAAGCTCGTGCTTGTCGACACGGATAGGGTCTTTTGAAACTCTAATGACCATGGTATAGAATGTAGAAACTGGTCTTCTAAGCCACCAGGAATATTGTTCACTTTGTACGAGTCAAGAGCATTTGCCATGGTTACGGCCATAAAGTCTGGCCCAGAGGCTCCAAAGTCTCTCAATCTCTCAATCTCTAAATTTCAGTCAAATACGTGTGGGTTTATGGAGACAAGCAGCCAATAAGGTGGCAGATGTTTCACAAGTGTTGATTGTATCAGTCAGAACAGCAAGGCATTGCTCTAAATCAGCAAACTCTGGCTTACTTAATCGTACTATGCCGTACTCTACTCTACTCTACTCTACTCTACTCTACTCTACTCTACTCTACTCTACTCTACTCTACTCTACTCAGTCACGTATTCGTGGTAATGGACAGTCACCGTGTAATTATACGTACAGTATGATAGTAACAGAGACTCAAGAATGTCATGAAAAAGACAAGACAAGAGATGGAAGAGAAAGAATAGACAGAGTGGTGTGGAAAGGGGTATCTTCTTGAGTAGACAGATTTTCTTGAGTAGACAGGTTTTCTTGAGTAGACAGGTTTTTGGATGGGTGGATTCTTCAATAAATCACTCACCCAAAATCCAAAATTCCTTTAAAAAAATGGTCGATTAGGATTATTGATGGTGTTTGGTTGGATGCGACTATCTCTAGCTCTTTTCGGGCTTTTCGGGCTTTTCGGGCTCTTTGGAATAGAATTACTTAATTGAATGCCATTCAAAATCCTGGAGTTCCTTCAATTCTATTTTTAAAGCTTAAATAAAAACCTACCCTTCCGTAGAAGGATTAGATTCTTGGCCTTCTATACAGTCGTAGATTCTCCAAGTTTGAATCGATCCAGTATCTACTAATTCTGTCTACTAATTCTGTCTACTACTTCTGTCCACTAATTCTGTCTACTACTTCTGTCCACTAATTCTGTCACTAATTGTCCATGGTGGTCCACTCCAAAACTCGAATTTTTCGTGGCTCATATTAAGCTTGACAGTAAAAATCTATCATAATGTCTGTGGTGGGTCAGTAAATATAGAGCAGACAAGAAAAAACAGCGTAGTAGAAACATTCCAGGTGTACGGGTTTCATCTGTTTCAGCATACTTTAAAGTAGCTTTAAAAGAGCTTTAAAAGTGGTCAAATGGTTCATTTTTATGGTATTATAAATGCTCTTTTTCAGGCATAATGAATACTCAGCTGTTTCGATGGAATCTTTGTTTAAGGTTGTGGTTATATGCACACCTTTTTAAAGTGGCTAAATAAATGAATTATAAATGAAGAAATCAAACTTTTACTATGTTGAATGGGGTTCCAGAACATTGGTCTGCACCAAGAAAAGTTCAGTTGGTGTAGAAAAGTTTCGCACCTGCGAGGATTGACTGCGAAATCTTGAGAACCTGGGACTTTCCCTACGAAACTGCAAAGGAGCCAAAAATCAGAAATACTTCAGATTGGGTTTAAAATTAAGAAAGAGAATAAAGGCGAGATAAACTCCAAGATCGTGCGTTTTGGTGGAAAATTGATTCTCCCTAGTCAATTTACTTGGCGTACTATATGCAGTCTCCTATATACTCCACTCCTTTATACACTGCTACTCTCGTTCTTCTGCTCTATTATTACTCTTGGAGTGGAAGTTGTTGCTTGATTTGCTTACAAAGCAGTGAATTCAGGCCGGGCTTATATGCAGTCCCAGCATTTTGACTTGGGTACATCCTCCCAGCCCAATCTTCATTCCCAAACCACAAAACAATTTCTTTTATCACTACGATCAAGACAATTGTATCTTCTTTAACCTTTAAAGAGGTGCGTGGAACCTATAATCATACTCAAACGTCGATCCTGCATACAAGGCGTTCGTGGCTGACATGTCATAGTCAAGTAAAATTCATCTACTACTGACTACTAATTAGATCGATATTATACGACATGTTATTATATAGATTATTAACGTATAGATTTTGCTTTGGAGTACCAAGGGAGTGAGCCTTAGATGATCATTCATTTATGCCATAGTTCTGGCACTGCACTGCATGCAATTAAGTGCTGACCAGTCCATCATGACAAAGAATCATTTCCAGAAAGAAACTCTAGTGAAGAAACCCCCCAGAAATGATTTGGCTCCATTAGTTAACTCAACTCCACTTGACTCATTAATTATGCTTTTTCTCAGGGAACAAAGTATCACAGTTCCATGTTGAAAGTGGTGATGTATGCAGCTTTTCGTTCAAGCAATGGCATGATATAGAAGCAGAATCTTGGGGAATGCAGTGTGGGTTGGCTTGGCTCAAGTTGAGTATCTCAGGTGCAGCAACCAAAATCACTAGGTGATTAGACCATTGACTAAGGAAAGTCATTTGAGCTCAATCTTGATTAGTGGACTTCGATTCAATTGGGTCATCCACTCTTCTAGCCAATAGGTCAATTGATTCAGACATGGAATGTGATGGTTCTTGTGATTGAAGTCAATGACAAATCACAATAAGCAGACCATTGACTCAAACCTCAAGTATAATCATCTCTGTCAATCGATTCGACAGACGCAACAGAACATAATCATCATTCAGTTTGCGGGGATCATACTCCAGAAACTCAATCACTCAAACATTCAATCACTCAAATTGATCATGACAGTCTATTGTCTGGTTCAGCCAGTCTGGTATTAGCAATCACAACTTCACTTCATTGATTGTCACTTTTCAACCAATCAGAGCTCAATCAAATGACATAGCAATCATATGAGTAATCATTAGTGTCTTCATCCCAATCACAGTCTGTCATTCAGTCAACCAATGAGTCAATCATATTCAGCCACTCATAATAACCAATGATCAAGATATCTGGTTAATCAATGAATTGGATCAATTCACAATTATCTTAAGTGGTAACTCAGTCTTTCAGCCAACCATGCAATCACACTTCAATGTTTAATTATTCCACCACTCTATTTCTCATTTCTCCACCACTCAATCCATTAAAGTCCTCTTCTCTCAGTCACCACTTCCCAACATCAACCAGCTTCTTATTTATCACTCTTCTCATTATACTCACCACACCACCACCATCTTCTCACTCAATTGCCAGTATCTTCTGACTCAGTCAACCACTTTTTTCTCAACCACCATCACTGAATTACCAGTATTAACCAGGATCCCCTCACTCAAATATTATCTTTCTTAATTATCGGTATCCACCAGTTTCTCGGTCACTTTTGCTGACCTCTGAGTCACCTTAGAATCGACTCTAGCGGATGGGTCTGCATCCAAGGCCTTGTTCAAAAGGTCGGAATTCGTATTGACCGCATTCAGGCCTTTCTTCTCCACGTCCCGGTTCAACTTCTTATCGGCCCGTTTGGCAAGAAACTCGCGGTACCGCTCCAACGTGATCTGCTTTTGTTTTTCCTGATACGCCTTTGCGAATTTGTATTGGGTATCCGAGATCACGTCCCAGAACGTGAAAAACGGCTGCGAGTAGTTGGACCGGAACCCCCAGTTTTGATGGTGGATATCGTGGTACAACGCGTTGTTGGGGAAGAAAACCTGGAACGGGTCAAACGGCAATTTATACCCACAATGGTCGTCCACAGTTTTCATGGTGGCAAAAGTATAGAGCACCAAGGCTTCACGGGGGGAAAGCGCCGTGATGATGGACGCCAAACCTGTACCTGCAGTATCAAGCAAGAAGCCCTCGATAGGGTCGTTGTATAAAGCACCATACGAGTACGGTACATAGAGCCGGTGGTGCCGGGAGTGAAACCGCCGGTAGAGGTACTTGTTCACGTGCATCAACCGGTGGAGCCAGTACTGCCACGTGTCAATGATACACACGGCCACAGCCAACCGTAAAAGCGACCACCCATAATAATACAGGTAGTACACCGCTGCGTCCGGCATATACCGGAACACCGCCATCTGCTTGAGTCGCCACATACTATAAAGCTCATGGCCCGTGATGGGCGGCTCGTCATACCGGTACACACAGTACCCGACAATAGTCTGGATCACGTGCTGCAACACCACATCCACCATCACCTGGCGCAACGTGGCCTTATTGCGCTGCTCCTCTTCTTCCGAGGGGTGGATACGGTACTTCTCCGCTAGTTCGTACACGTCCACAATATGAAAGAAGGTGGCGTATGTCCAGTATGCAATGACGGGGGAGAGTACCGCCAACACTCCGTCGGAAATACCGGGAATGAGATCTGGTTTGGGCACAACCACCCGAGGAGGGGGGAGGTCCGAGGCTAGAACCCTCAGGATATTGTGGGCTGAAAACATGGGATGTAGGTGTCTGGGACTGGGTGGTTTTTTGGTTCTGTAGGGGTCTTTGGTTCTGTCTATTGTAGGTGTTTCACGTGTGTTTCAGATATGTAAAGGGTATGGTTCACGTGCTTAGGGGGTGGTGTTTCACGTGTGTTTCACGTATGTTTCAGAGGGGTTTGTTTGTTTCACAGTTTATGCTTTAGCCAGGGGTATGTGTGCGTTTGACTCTGATTTATGGTATGAATAGGGGCAATGGAGTATGACGAGTATTGCTTTTGTTAGTGGTTTTTTCTATGCGCATTTCGCAGCGGCAGGTTATAATCGCGAAGAGAGCGGAGGTCAGCTTTGGGCCGACATGCACGGGTTTTTGCCGCCATCGCAAGGGTGCACGGGTTTTATATCCCCCCACTTCAAATCACCACTCCACGATGACGATGCCCCGTAAAAGCCTCGCCGCTTGCGTTTCCCGCATAAATGTTATACATTTGTCGTGTAATTCGCGCCAAGACCTACACCAGTATGTCGTGATCCGAGGGCGGAAGTATGCGGGTTTGTACGTGCATACCGCGAAAGAATACAGTTTGAGTGCATGCATGAAAAGTCACGTTTGTAAACAAAAAAAAAAACGACACGTGATGCGTCACGTGCCCAGTGAAACTACGGGAGTGTATATAAATTAGTCACGTGATTATTAAAGTCACATGACTACTCACGTGACCGAAAAGTCAGCTACAACCTGTATATAAAACGCACGTCACGTGATGTGACACGTGCTTTGGCACGTGATTCACAATACACCCGTCTCACCTTCTCATACTCCACAGCCATGTCTAAATCCAAACAGGCCGACGAGATCTGGGAGAGTACCGAGAAAATCGTATGTATAAAGCCCCTCCTCCACCTTCTAAACTAACCGCAGAACACCGAGCTATTCACGCTCACCTACGGGTCCATGGTGGCACAATTGTGCCGTGATTTCAAACGGGACTACAACGAAGTCAACCAGCAGCTCGACAAAATGGGATACAACATCGGCGTGCGGCTCATAGAGGAGTTCTTAGCCAAAACAGGCGCCCAGCGGTGTGGAAACCTCCGTGAAACCGCCGACATGATCAGCCGGATCGGGTTCAAAATGTTCCTCAATATCACGCCCAGCGTGGAAAACTTTGCCCAGGACGGAAAAAGCTTTTCGCTCGTCTTAGCCGAAAACCCCTTGGCGGAATTCGTCGAGTTGCCCATCACAAGTGATCCTCGTATCCAAAAAGAGTTGTGGTATTCGCAAGTGTATTGTGGGGTTCTTAGGGGGGCGCTCCAAATGGTGCAGCTTGACACGGAGGTATATTTTTTAAAGGATGTGCTTCGCGGTGATGAAAAGACAGAAATGCGTATCAAGTTGAATCGGATCTTGAAAGACGAGGTGCCTGCAGGAGAGGAGTAGATGGTTGGTGAAAAGAGTCAAGAAAGGGAACTCAAGTGCAGTCTGAGTGAATTTTGAGGAATTTTGAGTGAATTTTGAGGAAGTTTGAGTGAAGTTTGAGGAATTTTGGGTGAATTTTGAGTGAAGTTTGAGGAAGTTTGAGTGAATTTTGAGGAATTTTGAAGCAAGGTTCAGGGGAAGGAAGGAAGCCGTTTTCATCAACAACATGAAATTGATTGAGGACACCAGCTAAAGCTTTAACATGACTGCGCCAGTCTCTCGGTCTTCGAAGCCTATGCCAGCAAAGAGACTCCGTATTAGACGAAACGTGGAGGTTCTGGTTCTGGTTCTGGTTCCGTTCTGGTTCCGTTCTGGTTCCGTTCTGGTTCCGTTCTGGTTCCGGTTCAGATTAGAGTTCAAGCTCAAGATTTGATTGAAAGTTCTGGTGGTTGGGTGTCTAATGCTTGGTGTGAATCACCAGGGCTCATGTGCGGTCTACCAACTCATCAATGAGTTACTCAAGGAATTACTTGGCTCTCAATGAAATGAAAGAGTGGATGACTGCTTGGTGGTATTCAATGGACTATTACTACACTACTGTGCTATCAATGGAGTGCTAATGGACTACCGGTGGATTCCATGACCTAATGAATTACTTGGAGTCCATGGGAATATTTCAGATACCTGGCCACTTGTTGATCAATTGATTACTTAAGAATCCGACATATAGCCCGTTTCAAATATGTTTCATGTGCCTTTCATGCTATTGATTCGGTTTCTATTTCTGCTGTTGCATAGTATTCCCCATTCTTCCTGCACATACCGGTCCAAAATCTCTGGTTAACGGATCCACCCAATGTTACCATAACAATGGCTTCTAGATCACGTTTCAATCATGCTTCATACTCCCAACTCTTTCCATTAATCTATTTCATACTAGTCATTCGACTCCTTCATTACCATTTTTAGCTTATTTCCTTCCAACCTGCATATAACACATCATCTCTGCTCTATCGATTCGTCACGTGACTGGGTGCGGAATTCCCCAGTTTTTAGCAACAATACAATCATCCACTTCGGCCTACAATGGCCTCTGACGATAAAACGGCCCAGAAAGAAAAGTCCCAAAATGGAAAAATGAAAACTCCGACCTTAAAGGCGGCTCTATGCAGGACCGCCGTCTCCTCCTGTCTCTACGTCACCTACAACCTCGTGCTTTGTCTCGTGAATGCAGTACTCCATACCTTTTTCAGGGAGGTTCGTATGAGGGGAACGTTCAATATCCCCAAAAAAGGCCCCGTTATTTTTGTATGTGGACCTCACCACAATCAATTTGTGGATCCCATCATTTTGATGAGTACGGCCCAGAAATCGTCGGGTCGCCATATTTCTTTGCTTACTGCAGCCAAATCGTTTCGGACGTGGTATGTAGGCATCCCAGCTCGGTTGTGCAGTGCAATTCCCGTGGAAAGGGCCCAAGATCTCGTGAAAAAACACTCAGGAACCATCTGGGTGCAGGATTTCGGACCTGGGAACGATAATCTCGTCGTTTTAGGAAAAGGAACTCGGTTTCTGCAGGATGCCTGTGTCAAGGGACTCGTTGGGCTTACAGATTACCTTGGAAATGCCAAAATCAAGTCTATTGAGTCGGACACGAAGCTTATTTTACAAGCCCCTTTCAAAGTGAACTTTAAACTGTCTTCTATAAAGGATCAACAAGTGGTTGAGCGCTTGAAAAACGGCTCCGAGTACGTTTTGGCCGACCATATCGACTCTTCCAAGACTTTTGAGCAGGTGTTTGCTCATTTGAACCAAGGAAAAGCATTGGGCATTTTTCCAGAGGGTGGACTGCATGATAGACCCACTCTCCTACCTTTAAAGCCTGGTGTGGCTATTATGGCCCTTGGAGCGGTATCAGAATCGGAAAATCCAAACCAAACGGTGAGTATTGTGCCTGTGGGCTTAAACTATTTCCACCCCAACTTATTCCGCTCACGTGTGGTGATTGAATATGGAAAACCCATTGAGGTGACCAAAAAAGATGGCGAAAAATACGAAAATGATAGCCATCGTATGGTGGATGATCTAGTACAACTAGTTACGCTCCGTTTAAGGGAAGTAACCCAGGGATGTGAGGATTACGATACGCTCATTGCACTCCAGGCAGCAAGAAGGTTATATTTGGGCAACGCACGTGACCAGATCCCCCTCCCCATGGTGGTGGAAACGAATAGACGTCTTATCCAGGGCTACCAGAAGTACTCCGACCGGCCAGATGTGCGTCAGCTTAAAGATGCTGTTGGGGAATACAACAAACGGCTCATGCAATTGGGCTTGCAAGATCACCAAGTGGAGTCGATCACCAAAACCGACCGAGCAGCTGTTTTCGTCACGTTTTTCCTGCGTCTCTTCCAGGTATTTCTTTATATCGGGTTGGCTACACCCGGCATCTTCATGTTCTCGCCCATCTTCATCGTGGCCAAGCGTATTTCGCTGCAGAAAGCAAAACAAGCGTTGGCAGCATCTGTGGTCAAAATCAAGGCCAAAGATGTGATCAGCACTTGGAAAATTCTTGTTGCGTTGGGCTTAGCTCCCATTATATACTCGTTTTGGGCGCTCATTGGCACATACTTCTTGGTGCGGGCGGATTTGGTGGGTCCAGTGCCGAAAGTTTTGGTTTTCGTGGGTTTCTACTTGTGGAGTGTTCTCACCACTTATGCTTCTTTACGGGTGGGCGAAATCGGCGTGGATTACTATAAATCGTTGCCTCCTTTGTTCTACTCGCTTCTCCTGGACCAAAAGAACGAACTTCAGATTCTAGAGCTCAAAGAGAGACGCCGTGAGTTGGCGGAGCAGGTGACGGAGTCTTGCCAGAGGTACGGGCCTTCGATGTACGACGACTTTTCGTTGATTTTGGAAAAGTACGGCAAAAAGACTAAACCGGACGAACTCGAGGGTGGAGATTCGGCCCATGGTATTTTCCGTTTTCCCAATTTGGGTGATATTGCCATTTTTTCCAATCACGAAAGTGAGGAAACTGAAACAGAAGGAAGTGTTGGTGAACAAAGTGATGGAGATGGAAGTGCAAGTGAAGGTGAAGGAGGTGAAAGTGATGATCTCAAAGAGGAAGGTGGATATTTGAGACAACGCAAAAAGAGGTCTGGATGAATTATCAAATGATGTCACATGATCCAGATTAATCCAAGTCTTTGTCCATGAATGGACATGATGGATGATGGACACGTGATAGATGATAACCAGGATTCTAACCATGAATGGACATGATGGATGATGGACACGTGATAGATGATAACCAGGATTCTAACCCTGATTGTTCTGGTCCAAGTGTATTGACGCTAGAGTTAAGTCAAGAGGCTCTCACTGAATCATCACTGAATCTTCCTCAACTTCTCCATGAGTTTCTATGAGTCGAGAGGATCCATTTCTTCATAACCATTGGCCATGGTCTACTTTTAGACGGGGCATAAACTCGAACCCATGGACTTATGGCCTTTTGCATTGACACCTAACGAGCCTATCGAACTTTAGAGAACTCTTGAGTCAAGAGCTTTTTCCTGAATAGACTACTGAAAAGGGAAGACATTCCACTTGGTATGGCCATATAAAGTCGTCTTTGCGTTGGTATTGGTATGGGCCAAATGGACAGCCACTGCCTGCATGGTGACACCGAGGAACAGATCATGAGCCTTTAACACGATGACATGATCGATGGACATGAGTGAATGATGAAGATGAAACTTATGACTGATTTCGTTTCTACAGGATGCTAATAACATCTCAACGTTGCATGAAATGAAATAAGTTAAGGACATGGCCACATCTTGAATTGATCATTGATGGACTCGTGGTACGTTATAATGACATCATGATTATGATCAATATACCAATGAGACCAATGAGTTATGGATGACAAGAGACGATCAGTGTTGTTATCAATAGATGACCAAAGGGTGAAGATTATGGGATGCTGAACTATACATGATAAGAAATAATGAACATTACAAATAGTCAGTGGTCGTAGTAAAGAATAGTACTAGAAGATAGACTATTAAATACAGTGTGGAGTATGGTGGTCTAAAGTATTGTATGCAGGATGCTCATTATATGCAGGAACACAAAATATAGCAATAGTTTACAGGCAAGATGTAGTATAGAGTGAACATAATGTAGATAACATAAATAGCTCATCCATATTAGTTGGAAACAAAATGGTATATGAATAGTATTAGGTACTGCATATGATAGCCGGTATTATACAATATGTGTATGTAATATGCAGGACGATTTATTTAAAACCCCACACAAAGGCTTTGAGTATTCCTTGGCCAGATTCATCGTGGCGGTCTTTTACTCGTGGTCCAAGGCCAAGATCTCGGCGTTGTAGATGGTTCAGTCCGTGTGGATATCGATGTCCTGCACCTAGCCAAACCTGTACATCCTTAGAAAACTATAATTATACCTATAGTCTAATAATATATTTCTTCATATTCTGACACTAGCTGTACTCTTACTATAGTTATATTCTTACTATAGCTATATACTCGGATTATTCTAAATAGGGCAGAGTATGGTTATATGCAGGAACAGGTATATTGGACAGACTACAGCCACTGTGCACCACCCTTCACAACAAATCAGAATAGAAAACACTAGGTAATAGAGTAGAGACTGTAGAGTAGATTTGGTTCGTAAGTCTTGTATATAGCAGTAGCAGTAGCGTATGCAGGTTGTAGAGTACAGTGTGATTAGTATGGAGTACACTATAGAAAGTATGCTATGAATAGAATATATATCTTCTAGTACAACTAATGTTTACCCTGAAAACTATGGAAAGAATAGTGTGGTAGTCTTCTATACTTTATTGGCCCGAGATCAAATTAGGAGAAGGTTTTCTTACATTCATGGTGAATGAAGTAGATCAACGGTTGGAGGCGTGGTTGAAATCAAAGTATGGTGGAATCCAGAGATGGATTTATTTGGGCATCGAGAGATTTCCATGCAGATTTCGACTGTACATTCAGATGAACACTTGAGTCTAACGGTGAAGCAGGCTGCCGACGGTCGTTAATAAGATATCATTGACTGTTTTCTATATTGAATACAGACTATACTTCACTGGATATATTGAATTAACTTCACTGACCACTAAGTCAGTGGTAAACAGTAAACAGTAGAGTCAGTAAAGTCAGTAGATTCAGTAGATTCAGTAGATTCAGTAGATTCAGTAGATTCAGTAGATTCAGTAGATTCAGTAGATTCAGTAGTAAACAGTAGTAAACGGTAGATTCAGTAGATTCAGTAAAGTCATTAGATTCAGTAAAGTCAGTAGTGTAAACAATAAAGTCAGTAGTAAACAGTAGTAAACAGTAGATTCAGTAGTAAACGGTAAAGTCAGTAAAGTCAGTAGATTCCGTAGTAAACAATAAACAGTAGTAAACAGTAAAGTCAGTAGTAAACAGTAGTAAACGGTAGAGTCAGTAGAGTCAGTAGTAAACAGTAGAGTCAGTAGATTCAGTAATGTCAGTAGTAAACAGTAAACAGTAAAGTCAGTAGTGTAAACAGTAAACAGTAGTAAACAGGAAACAGTAGTAAGCGGTAGATTCAGTAGATTCAGTAAAGTCTGTAGAGTCAGTAGTAAACAGTAGATTCAGTAAAGTCTGTAAAGTCTGTAGAGTCTGTAAAGTCTGTAAAGTCTGTAAAGTCTGTAAAGTCTGTAAAGTCAGTAGTAAACAGCATTAGCACTCTTTTTGAATGATACCAAAGGTACGAAACATCTAGGCTTTCAAAATATGCAACTATTCAACCATACACTTTTTCCAAATTATCCTTGTGGATTCAGGGGGACCGCGCGTCATTATATATTCTCTGCTCAGTGGTCCTGCATGGAGAATGGTTGCAATTCAACAGGGCGATACGAATAAGGAAATTGTGTCTTAATATTGGTGATATTATTTCATTGTTATTCATGAATAGTTGATGGAAAAGTGTTATACGGAGCCATACTAGGATTTAGTGCTGCACTGGCCCACGGAATGGTCACGTGACTTTCTCTTGAAAACCTAGCTTCTCCATTTCTCTGCACCAAAACCAGCTTTGTGTTCCAAAGAAAACGAATTCGTTTTAAGGTTTGAAACCTTCAGTAATCAGTGAAAAAAGAAGGAAATTTATGTTTCTTGAAGACGTTTGTACGACCCATGTCATTACGCACTGTATACAAGCCTCGGGCTGACCTATATGCAGCACTTTCTACACAACCTATAAATATACCCATATAAAAAAGCTATTCATTGCTTTGTTCATGATCAATTGCTACTATGGTATTACAGATCATCATCAGATTCCTCTAGGCTCGCCTATTTAAAGGGTAAAGCCACTGTAGTCTTGCAGAGTAGACTATAGAGTAAACTTGGACTTATAAAGTAGACTTGGACTTATAGAGTAGACTTGGACTTATAGAGTAGACTTGAAGTTAAAGAGTAGACTATAAGTAGACTTTGGACTGTAGAAAGTGGACCTGCACTGTATACAGTAGCAAGGTGGTCAGGAGACTCCAGAAAATGGATTGGACGGACTTTTGCTGGGACTTTTTTTTATTATTAACGGTTTGAGTTCCTTGGAGAAGCCAAAAGTGGAGGAGGAAAGTAGTCGAAGGTCCAGAATCGTTTGAAAAAGTAGTTTCTCTACTCCACTCTACTGTATACAGTACAGACTCCACTTATAGGTTAAATTTCCGTCTACAGACTACAATGTGGTGTACTTTCTAATGTTCTTGAAGAAACCAGTACCTCTTATATAAAACAGAAAAAGAAAAAAAAAACAGAAATGACCGTCTGAGAACTGACGCTATTCTCACTCATACTCTTCTCATTTCACACCTCCTCGCGTTATATTATTAATCTATTAGTAAAAAAGTGACTCTAATCCGAAACATAGCTTTGTCAAATGATCAGAAAAACTCTATGATTTTTTACTAGAAGCAAAATCTGGGCATTATTCAAAACTTGGAAACTGTAGCGAGACTTCTTGGTCGTTTGACGATGTTGTGGTTGGTGAACACGTCGTGGAACGGGATGTGCAGGATAATGATGAAGTAATCAAGTACTTCAACGGCACCAGATTTTGAATAGACGAGAAAATGTTGTAGAGTAGAGTGAAAAGGCTGTGTAAAATAGAGCATGGTTTAGAGAACAAAGCAGTGATTGTGTAATACTGTATATAGAGACAATAGAAAGACTACAGAATATACAATGGATTAGGGTACAATGGATGAAGACTTTAGGGTGGATACACAAGAACAAGGCGTGGATAGACAATGAAGTGTTGGTACAATGGGATTGCCTGCATATAGTTGCGCCTGCATATACGTTATCAAACAAAGGTTCGGGCTATAGTTATGGAAATAAGGTTTAAAGGCGTCATCTAACCTCGGCTAACCTCGGATCAACCTCGGCTAAAAGATTTAACGACCAAACTCTAAGCTTATATTCTATACTATACCTTCTGGCCTTGACTCTATATACAGTCTATACTCCATACTCTACCAAGCACTACTCTATAAAATTTTCTACAGTTTGAAAGACTCTAGTCGATGCGTCCTGCATTCGTTCAACAATCAACTTGTTAACCCGAAAACCATTCGTCTCTATACAGGAAGATATCCAGTTCAATGGGGACCAGAAAAGGGTTATTCAGTATTCTTAGAAACCAAGACGTCAAGCCAGACTTATGCCCAATGATACCCTAGTTTCAAAGGTTCAAGACACTAGCACTAAGGCTATAGACCAAAGCATAAGCTAGTATAGGTCAGTAGTATATCCTAGACTGTGTTGGTGGTATATCCTAGACTGTGTTGGTGGTATATCCTAGACTGTGTTAGTAGTATATCCTGGACTGAGTTGGTAGTATATCCTGGACTGAGTTGGTAGTATATTCTGGACTGTGTTAGTAGTATATCCTGGACTGTAGGCTTTAGATTAGTAGTGTAGACTATACAGGCCATTGTAGTAGTATAGAATAGTCTGTAGGTTAGTAGCATACAGTACTCGGTATAGGCTAGTAGTATGGCTATAAACCTGTAGTATAGACTGTAGTATATGCTAGACTGTAGGTTAGGCTAGACTTGTAGTATGCTAGATTGTAGTAGACTAGATTGTAGTAGACTAGACTGTAGTATACAGTACTGTAAGGCGGTTCATTGGTCAATGGACTGGACGACAATCAGCAAGGCTTAGCGGAGGACTTTTTTTTTTGGAATTCGTACAGGTTCATTTTTAAAGGTAACACAAAAAGGCTTAGCAATAAAGAAGAATGGGATTGAAGAGAATGGAAGGAGTAGTGGCTTGGGGTGACTACGTGAATTGATAATGTCGCGTAGAGTATGAGCGGCTGTGCATGCAGGACAGGAGTAGGGCTTCGAACCTAAGGAGACAATGGGGCGGGTAAATCGAGAAGAATGGTAAGGTTTAAAGAGATGAAACAATTAGGAGAAGAAACAAAGGGCTGGGCTTAGAGCGCAAATATGGCTGGACTTTAAAGGGAGTGGAAGAAATTTCCGGATTAGGTAATTACCAGGTGCGGCTAACATTTAGGCCGTCTTCTCCGGCCATCCGACCCGAGCTGGGTGCAGGTCCCAAAGGGTACTCTCCCCAATTCTACTTTCTAAATTTCCATCATCACTAGAATTTCATAGTCAAATATTGAGTTTTGGGTGTTGATGAAAAATCCACTGAGAAATTGGTTTTTCCGCTTAACTCCTTTGGGACGTCCCGTTTGGGAAATCTATTTTAAGCGAGACCCTATGTTGTCATAACCTATTATTTACCAGTTACGATCCTGAGGGATGCATGTGGACGCCTTAATGTGGACTGGCGCGATGAAAAACACGTCTAGTTGAGTCTTAACTCCAGAAGTGGTAACTACGTGAAACACTCCTGAAACACTTGTGAAACACTCCTGAAACACTCCTGAAACACTCCTGAAACATTCCTGAAACATTCCTGAAACACTCCTGAAACTCACTCTACACTATCAGCAAAAACAATCTGGAACTTTCCTGATATAGTTTATCCCTTGGCCGCGCTGCAGCGACAGGTCCAGACTGGGATCGAAACCGCCCGTAGACGACGAGCGAGGGCTGTGTACACTCCTGCATGGCCGTCTGACACGATTTCTCCCCCCCTGGGGTTTCCACCTCATGCATGTGCGCGATTCGTGCATATCCTGATACATGGCTGGAACATCGGCATACTTTATAAAGATCCACCTTATCGCCCATCGCTATACTCAATTCTATTTTCTTTTCCAACCTTCCCATCCTTTCACTTCCCCGAATCCACTGAATTCGGCAATTCCAACTTTCCAACTTGGCTCCCTTTCCTCCCAACATTCTTTTAACTTCCCATCTTCATTTGTCTCCCCATTGACCGTACTCACACTCATTTATCATGAACTTCCTTATTTTGGCTGCTGTTTTTTTCCAGGCTGCACTTGGGAGCCCTGTTCCCGCCAACTTGGCCTTGAAGGCCGCCCTGGTTCCTTCGTTAAGCAATTTGCCTGTGCGTGAATTCGCTGGCTCCAGCGGAAGGGCTGTGGACTCTATTAACTTCAATTAAGTCGGGTTAAATCTTTCCAGCAGGTCTGGAGCAGCCCAATGAATAACTCCGAATGTACAAAGTAGCCAATGAGTGCTATGTGTACAATGAGTGCTTGATGGCATGGATGCTTTACTAAAAAGTATTTGATGCCATTGATTGATTTAAAGAAGTACTTGATGCCATTGATTAAAGAAGTACTTGATGCCATTGATTAAAGAAGTACTTGATGCCATTGATTAAAGAAGTACTACGATACCAAACGAGTTAATGTTACTTTGAGGATTGATATTTGGTGATTGATTTAGGTATCGTGATGAACGTTATTGATTGATTGAATCAATGCTACAATCAGTACTGATAAGAATCAGTACTGATATGATACCATGAAATAAGAAAATAGAAAATAGAATAAAGAAAAAGTTTGGTTTTGGATTCTGTTTAGAGTATCGTGATGTTGTGGATTTAGTGCGTGGATTTAATGTGTGAAACTACCGGGAGAAATTGGTGTGCATCTAGATTATTGTTGCTATGCGGGCTGTGGTTGTACAAATGGCAGCCAGGAGGTACGGATGTGGGTTTTGGCTGTGAATCTAGAATTAGACCAGTTACTTGCTCCTTAGCCTGAGATGCTTTGTTTATTTTGAGTGCATGTTTGCAAAATATGTCTCAGTGGCTATTTTTGCTTGGCGTATTTGTGCCCGGAAATAGTCAAGTGTGAGGGCTATGTGGGATGTCCGACGCGGAACGCACGGAGTCGCGTGGGGGTACCTGCACATACCTCATTCTAGAATAGGCGCTCGTTATGTGCAAGATTGCGCCTCACAAGACTCACGTGACCGGCTAAGATCCAACCTTTCGATTTTCCGAACACAACAACAAGCATTTGGCCAGCTATCAAGGGTGTTCAAGAAAAGGTGGTTTTTGAAATGGTGATCTGTGAAGAGAAATCTAGAAATGCTGGTTTTTTCTCTAATTCCTGGTGTACGGATGTTTGTTATAACCTCCATAGGATTTACGAGTGTTAATTGCCTAAAAAGAAATACTGGATAAAATGTTGAGAAGATCCAGCCATTCATCCCAATATTGCATTCACGGAAATGCGCAATTATTCATGTCACGTGCAAAACAGTAACCACCAGATCCAGGATCAACAAAGTAAATAAACACACAGTAATGCAGCTTTTGTATAACTCTGTATATCCAGTAAATATGTAGATCCCTCGATTTGGATCTGGAATCTGGAAAATCTGGAATCTGGAAAATCTGGAAAATCTGGAAAGTCTGGAAAATCTGGAAAATCTGGAAAGTCTGGAATCTAGAAAGTCTGGAAAGTCTGGAAAGTCTGGAAAATCTGGAAAATCCTCCGCCACATCCGTCAAGAATTACCCATTGAAGAATCCTCAGGTCCTAGAACAACACACTTCCGAAGAAAATATTCCCACCATATTATTCACCAAATATTCCCACCATATTATTAGGACTGTATATTACCAGCCAAATATAACCCCATAAAAACATTTGCACTCAACACTTAATTAGCCTCACATTATTACCACCATGTTACCACACACCGTATTGGCCACAGTATGGCCACAGTATTGCTACCATAGAGACACTCCCTCGTATAAATAAATCCTAACCAACTCAGAATCCATTCCTAACCAACTGACTTTTCCTAACCAACTCACACCCTCTCTTAAAGTCACACCTCTTAAAGTCACACCCGCATTTTCACTATCAACCCTTTGAGGCAGACGGCAGGAGCGGGCTGTGGGCCACGTGACGGGACGAGGGTAGATCGGCTGGCGGTGCGGAAAGGCTACAATGACATAAGTGTGCTTGTGTGCAGGCGCGCATTTTGCCACACATCCGCCGGGCCTATCTTGAGTTCCACCCTGTTACAAATCCAACCCCCCAACCGGTTTTTTCCACTCCATTCCATCGCTACTTTTCCTTGAGCACGAACGATTCATTTTCAAGCCAGTATACAAATTCCCCGTTCCCACATTTACCCTCGTCCCTAATTATTTTCCTTATCAGCTCCCACCTTAGCTCCCTCTCTCAGACGGCGCCTCAGATCACACCACACAGAGCCTCAAATCACACCACACAGAGTCTCAGGTCATAACACTTTAGGTTCAGAATACTCTTAATCAGACCCCTATATTCATATCAGATCTTTAACTTATCAAAGTTAATCAGTCAAGTATCAGATCAAGTATCGGTTACTAAGTTCACGACAAGCTCAGTTGCTAATTCAGATTATACCAGCAAGTATACCCAGAGACACAAGGCTTCAGATATCTAGCTATTGAACTCTCACATATCAAGCTCTGATCAAACATTGTGGCTAGATACTTTCAGACACTTTCAGACACTTTCAGGCACACCACTTAGGTCGATACTTAGCCAAACATACAACAACGACTATCGACAGCTCCGGACATTAGTGACCAGTGTGACCATAATAATTAGCTCCATTTAGCAACCAATTAGTGAAGAGTCCAGTTTCTCAGTTATTCAGTCTCTCACCATCATGAAAGTCAACTTCCGAGTCTCCACCGAATCGTCCTTCTCCGTCACGGTTCCAGACAATTCCACGGTCCAGGACTTGCGCAACGCCGCCAAAGTCGGGTGCCCCGAGAATACCAAGCTCCCCAGCGAGTTCAAACTCATCCACAACGGAGTCAAGCTCACGCCAAACTATAAGACACTCGATGCCTTTTTCACGGACGCAGCACAGCCCGACTTCACGGTGATCCTCATGAGCGAGGCCTCCGATACGCCCACGATGTTGTCTCCACAACAATCGCCCAAGATCCAGGCGTCGGTGCTCCCCAAGAAAAAGGCCAAGAAGAACCGGTGCTCGTTTTCCTCGTGTACCTCTGCTCCTCTCAGAATGGTGGGCGACTGCGGGCAGTGCCACGGCAAGTTCTGTGCCAAGCACCGCTTATTGGAGGACCACTTGTGCACGGGCTTGCAATTTTGCAAGGACAGTGCACATGAGCGGAATGCCATGAAGCTTCAAAGCGAGAGCACCATCGCCTCGCGTGTATAGAAGATAATCTGATTATCCGGCTTCCTAGAGCTCTATATAATCTACTCTAATATCTGCTACTCAATTTTAGTTTAACTACTCTACTCGAATATGACAACTTTCTGAAGAAGTAAGAAGCTCAATAGGGTGTCTTGGATTCTTTCAACAAATTCATTGGTTCAAAAATGGTCTTTATATGCAGGACACCACCCTACCTTCCACTCTTCAAACCCATATGATTCCCACACGACTCACCAGGAGTCATATACTCACTTTCTGGCCTCTATTGACTGCTTACTTCCAAAACCGGCTTTTTACTTGCTGTCCAAGTCAAACGGAAAGTGTAGGTGAACAATTCCGAAAAGAGTGCCTTATATGCAGGACACGTGTGATTTCACCTCAGACAAGTCCCCCAGGGCAGTTCGTCAATATCTCGTTGGATTGGGATATTCTAGACTGATGAATCTATACAGGGAATAATTTACCAATCAATTATTTATCTCGTGAAAGCCCAGTCTATAATCTACTCTTTCACTAAGGCATATTTCTACGAAGATCCGAAGAAAGTGTAGATTTTGGGGAGAAAAGTAGTGTACTAATTTTAAATGAAATTAAGAATTATTATAATGACTTATCGTCAAAATTGAACAAGTGTGTGATTTAGAAAGTGGAGTCTTGAATAAGTAGTTAGATTGTTTATATGCAGGACCACACGTACCCTGAAGTCCTTATCAACGGAATTCTACCAATGAAATATTCAATTGGTGATGTATACTTTTATCACGTGAACAGACCATGTGATGCCTTTATATAAGACTATGGCCATAAATTCAGACACTATACCGTGTAATATGCAGGATAACATGGAATATAGTAGAGTAGTACCACTAAGTGTGTGGTGATGATGGATCAGGTCACGTGGACTATAATAAGAACTTATGAATATTCAACTACGATGAAAAACAAATTGAATAGGAGTTGTATTACCCATGACTGCATATAACTATAGTCAGTATACCGTACACGACAGACTATTAGTAGAGGAAATAGTAGTATATACAGTATTCAAAGCATACTGTATAATTCAGAGACTGGTAGAATTCCAGGACTAGTACAGTTTTGAAGATTGGAGGATTCTGGACAAGTTGTCTAGAGTCTATGAATTGTCCAAGCCTTGTTAACCTAGAAATTGTCCAGATTGTCCAGAGAATCCAGCAAGTATGTCTAGTCCAGATTGCCTAGTCCAGATTGTCTAGTCCAGATTGTCTAGAATTGTCTAGTCAGATTGTCTAGAATTGTCTAGAAACCTTGGCTTTCCAAAGAACTTGCATTGTTGGAGATCCAGCGACTAGTAGAATTCGACATTACACACTATACTTTATCATATGAAAATGAAAAGTGTACTACTAAAGTAGTAGTGGTTGAGTATATAGTACACTGACTAGGCTACATGTTAGTCCTGTATGTACACCATGTTTTAAGAGTAGGGTAGTGTATACAGTTCACAAGGTAGTGTATAGGCCAGAAGGTAGTGTATATGGCCCTCTTCCATAAGTGCTTGAATTTGATTTTGCTGAATTAGGCAAAAACCTGGATTTGTTGGTTGGTTATTCTAGTGCGGCTCTTGCATAAGGATGGATTCTGAAACATCTAGTGCTTTGAAGCCAAGCAACGGTTGCCGCATTGCGACTTGGGACGCATCAACCATTTGTTTCAGGTTTACGAACCGAGTTATTATAAATACCCTACTTCCCCCTCCAATCAAAATTCCATCTACTTTTATGCTATACACTAAACTATAGTATGTTTCTTTGATTTGGATTCTTTACTTGGATCAATATTTTTGTTTGATACCGATTGAACCTTTGGGTTTGTTATGGAGAAGTGGGTCTAGCAAAGGATTGAGATCTGGACCTTGATTAAAAAGTGATGTGGCCTAGAATATCTGCGTTGACAAAGAACTACCCACTCCACTACTCCCTATTTACTCTCGTTACAGACTGTTACATTTCAATAAGGCTTTACTTAGGCTAGTCGGCTTGCGCCAAGTTCTCGAGAATCTTCTCGTAGCGGCCGTTGGTGGCATTGTTGGCCCGCAGCAAGAGCTTCTCGGCTTCCTGGTACGTTTTTTCCTGGATTTCACTGTCGAGATCGTAAGTGTTGCCTAAAGAAATCATAGCCTCGGCCACAGCAGCCCACGAGTCGGGGTCCTCTTCGTCCTGTGCTACTTTGAGGTACTCCAAAGCGGTCTGGAACAACTTCTGCGTGGTTGTACGGGCCTCCTCCAAGCTCATGCCATTCAACGACTTCTTGTCTTTTTCAAAGTACGCCAAGGTGGTGAAGATGTTGGACGGAGCCTCTGCTTCCAAAAGGTACAGCTGGCCAAGCCGCTTGCTGAGCTCACGACGGAGAACAAGGTCGTGGTCGCGTGACACGCTGCTTGCGTCTTTTCCTCCATTTCCATTTTCCGTGCCTGCTCTCTCGATCTTCCGGTTCAAGTTCTCCAAGAACCGCACCGTGTGGTCCCGCCACCATACGTTGTACTTGTCGGTCTGCACAATAGCGTAGAGCGGGTGTGAAGAGTTGAGCACCACCTCCTCTTCTTCTTCGTCTTCCTCGTCTTCGTCGTCGTCTTCGTCTTCTTCACCTTCACCTTCGGCCTGTCCTACATGCAGCTTCTCCCGCCCAAAGTTATCCACCATATCCAACAAGTCGTCGAGGGCCTGCAAAAAATCGGAGTTTTCAAGGCTGAAGTACGAGTATGCCTCCAGTAGCTCAGCCACTTTTTCAGCCTTCTCCCAAACTGAAAGACACTCGTCTAGCAGCAGTGATGGGTCCTTGGTGTGCAGGTTTTTGCGACTGTCTAAAGTCATGGCACTCACCTCCATAAGTGGAATCCGATTGATGAGAATTCGGGCCTGGGCAAACATCAACGACACAGATTTGGGGAACTTCTCGAATCCCGTGCTGATGCGTTCCTGCGCCTCCTTAAAGAATTCCAGTACTTTCTGCGGCTCTTCGGTGTGGAAAAACCCAAGCATGGATAACGCAAGCCCATAAATTCCATAAAATTCTCCACTAAGCACAATCTCCTCCTCTTCTTCCTCCTCCTCTTTACTTCCCTTTGATTCTTCTCCATCCTTTTTAGTGTCCTTTGATTCTTCTCCATCCTTTTTAATGTCCTGTTTAGTATCGTTGTCCTTGGTCTCCCCATTTTCTCCCCTGTGTGCTTTACGGAGAATCCGGTCACACTCATGGATGACCCCGTTAAGCATCAACTCCGAACGCTCCGAAGAGTCGATGAAGTTACGCCAAAGAGCCTTGAGTTGAGCTATGGCATCGTTGGCAGCCACCTCCTCGCCCAACTCGACAGTAAGCTGATCGGCTGGCACATCCAGATCTTCGGAACTCTTTTGCTTCTTTGCACGGGCCGCTTGGCCTAGTCCGAGTGATCTCTTGGGAGCCATTTTGGTGTAAGGAATGAAGCGAAGATGTGTGAACTCATCGTTGTCGCGATTACATGGTGCCTATGTGCAGGCCGGCTGCAGAAACGGCATATTTCGCAGTCAATGCTCTTCCATGGTCCGGGCCTGCAGGTAACTCAACAATGCCCTGGACAAGGGGTAGCCACTGGCTCCGGAGCTAAGAGAGACTGGAAGTAATAGAATTAGAGAGTTTGAAAGCTATAGATTTTTTTGAAACTGATTTTTAAAAAATTTGGAGACATGGTGTGGGCTCTGGGTGCTCTGGAGTATCTCGTCTACTCTATGTGCATAGCACTACCCGATGGTTAGGTGCCCTGCTCATTCTGCTTTTTATGGCACACTAATAACCTGTCCTTGCTAGTCAGTTTCATCTGCACATTCTCCTGAAAATCCTCTTAATTTATTACACTTCCACCGTAAATCTTATTGATTTTTTACGCATTAGCCACAATGTATCGATCTTGTGGCTAGTGAGTGATGCACGAGCGCTTATTGCCTATTTAGGTGGTGGCTGGTGAGATCAACGATACACTGCTTAAAACATACGAAAAGACTTCTTTTCATTTTCTTTTTTTTTTTTCAGGATTTCCCTCTATATCTCCAAAGCATAATTTTCTGGAAAATCCCGGTCAAAATCGTCAAATTAGTAAACAGACGAGATATCTTCTCAGGGTAGTTTTTCGTGATTTTTTCGCTCTTCTTTCTCCGTTTTCTCTGGTTTTTTCCGACATTTTGGTCCGTCTAACTCCTACTATTATTTTTCCTCTTTTTCTATTGTCTACATTTTCCGTTCATCTCCTACTTTTGCCTATTTTTCATTTCTAACCTCTTATTTTTCAATTTCCATTGTTTTAGTTACTTTTTCATATTTTTTCCGGCATTTCTCCGATTTTTTTGCTCGTGTTCTTCCAAATTCATTAAACAACTAGACATTGTCCAATTGTGCAGCCATAATTTCATTAAAATTACTGAAAATTCATCAACCTTTTAAAATACGAAAAACCAAAATATGAGGTCGGGTCTAGCCATTTTTCTGGGCTACGTATGGCCTGACTGGCGTGATTATGGCGTGATTAAAGACAAAAGACTGGAACGCGACGACAAACACCCGTACACCACGCTACCTCGGGTCGAAAAAGCCACTTAAAAAATAATGAACCCATTTTTTTCAGTTATAGGTGGAAATAAAATCTTCTAGGCAACATTTTAATTCTACATATTGCAATGTGACATTTTTTGTTTCGCCTGTATTTCAACTTCTACGGCTAAAGCCATTCAATTCCGACCGCGTCCAGACTGAGGCCCACTGACTATTACATGATCAATCCTCACCTCCTTATTTTAGAATACGACTTAAATTCCTGTACACATCATACATTTTTTCAATTTTACTGGTAGATCAATTTTACTGGTAGATGATCCTCTCGTCTACTGTATACACTACCAGTGCAATGTTGCATCCGCGACACTTGAATAAGGACTTGGTACACCCTGCCCTGAGGCATTTGAAGCAAATACTATTGAGCTTGGGACTTGGTAGTGCATATACTGGTAATATATTCTACTACTCTAGTTTACCTACTGCTTAAGTAATCAATTCATGTAACCAGTTTATTCTATATTCTACTCACTACTCACTTCTTTACTACCTATTCTATTTCGGGTATTTCTTTAGTATCGATATTACTATTATTTAGTTTATTAGGTTTTTTAACATATGAATTCGTTTCTTTTTTACGCTCTTTTTTGATGTTATTTGACGTTATCACTACAGTGAGCATGCCAATAGTCCATAGAAGAGGTGAAAAATCACTCTTTAGTCCTGGAAATAGGTGATTTTTAGTGGGAAAGCCACTAGATTTGTATCGAAACTCAAAAGCGTATATCTGATCTCCAATTTCCAGTCAAATTAGCGGTTTTTTTAGGCAGTTGCACCAATTCTTCTAGGAAGGCTCCAGGAATTTGCAAAACGGGCCCAAAAAATGGAATGAGAATGGTTACAGAAGCTTAAAAATCCAACATTTAGGTGTTTTCAGCCAATATCATGAGCCAGGTTTAAACAAGACCCTTTTATTGTGTATTTCTATATACAGGATGTCTTTCGGGAAAGTAGTAGGCTTTACACAAGCATATCGTTTGGTATTCCCCTGAACACTACGTGTATAGTATAAAAGTTAGCTCATCTAAGACTGATCAAGCCTCTTAATTACATATACTCTATACTACTTATAGTAATACACCAGTCATAAAGAAACCATAGTGATTTACTAGTCTTAATCTTGATAAGGAGTCGTAGTAATTTTCCTGTTTGTAATATATAGTCATAATATACTAGTGACAGTATTCAGTCTGTAATAAACTCTTTAAGATCTCCTGTTTTTCTGTTTTCTGTTTTCTGTTTTCTGTTTTCTGTTTTTCTGAGGGTGCTGGGGAGCCGTACATTTCAGTCAAGTACCCAGCAAGTGAACTGTAGTCTATAATTATTTAAAGAGTCTGTAGTCTGATCTTTATTCGGTAGTTTGTAATCAATTATTCAGGAAAATCAATAATTATAGTATATAGAATAAGAGTCTAGTAAAGTGTATCAATAGTGCTGGAGAGGATAATCTTAGTGTAGTGAAGTACTGACTATTACACTATAGTGGGACGGTGGTAGTAGTAGTAAGCTACTCGTTGGATATTAAGAAATAACGGGTTTTAGATTCTCCGTTCAGTGGAATTACCATCCACAAATTATCCACATCTTGTAAATTAGCTACTATTCAACCACTTTTTCTCCCTAATTCTGCTTGAAATGGGGGATTTTCTGTCGGGAAATGGGAAGAAACTACATGCAGTATACTATTCTAAAGCGCAAACTCACTTAGGTGGTAATTGGTCAGTTTAGTAGGTTAGAATGGTAAAAACTATAGATTTTCATGTTGTAGTACTGCATATACTGAGTGTGCAGTAGTGTTGGCCAAGGGAAGCCTGTATACTGTGCTTAGCTCCAAGATTCTACCATAATAAAACTGATTAATCGATAAATACTTGAGAAATATTTAAAAGAAAATTTAGAAGAATGGTTGATGATTTGTAATCGGGGTGCTGATTGGCGTGGAGATCACGTGCACTTCTCTTCGCATCTCTCCACGCACCTGCATGCACCCGCACGCTCACGGCACGTGCTCTGGCACCATGCATCATACTAATACCCCAGCTCTCGTCAGTTTCATCCGCCAGCATGAATTTACTAGCGTCTCTCAGTTGCAACGGTGAAATCCACCTTATTATTGGCAGCCATGCTCTGGCCACGTGGCTCCGCCTCAAGACAAGTCTCCTGTGCGGCGCATCTCCCATCTTGGTTCTTGATGCACCTCTTGACCTGCTACCGCTTGCAGTTCAGGACCAGATTTCAAGCAAAGAAGTTGTTTGGGTGCAGGAACACTATACACCCGAGCTCTTGACGTCGTTGGGCCGGGAAGACGTTGATTATGTGGTGGACCGAGTGTTTGTTACGGTGGAAGTAGCGCAATCTGCACTCCGAGCGCAAATCAGTTCCCAGTGCCGCCGCCTCCGAATCCCCGTCAACGTCTCGGATTCTCCTGATTTGTGTACCTTCACATTACTCTCCACACATACCGATGGACTGTTTCAAATGGGCGTGACTACTTCCGGAAAAGGTTGCAAGTTGGCCAGCCGCATCCGGCGGGAATTGGTAGCCGCACTACCCGCCAACATCGGCGGCGTATGTGACCACATTGGGGCTCTCCGCAAGGAGCTCCAGGCCTGTGACAGCTCTGTGGGAGATCATGACGACGATGCTATTAATGGTAGTGCGCTTAACAAATTGGTGCATGAATTCGACATGACTGAGGCTGACCATGCAGCTCAGCGGGCCAAATTCTTATCTCAGGTAGTGGAATATTACCCGCTTGCAAAATTGGCCGATGTGAGTATAGAGATGCTTTCGGCCGAGTACAAGACGCAATATATTGCCGAAAACGGCCAAATGGGTGCAAAAAACGCCAAAAATGGCCAAAAAACGACAACCGCACGGAAAGGAACCATCTCTCTCGTTGGGTCAGGGCCTGGTGCTGTTTCCATGCTTACCCTTGGAGCTCTTCAGGAAATCTTATCAGCAGACTTGGTCTTGGCAGATAAACTCGTGCCTCAGCAAGTTTTAGAGCTCATTCCACAAAAACGCACCAAACTTTTCATAGCACGCAAATTCCCCGGAAACGCTGAAAAAGCCCAGGAAGAGCTTCTTAGTTTGGGACTTCAAGCATTGCAAAATGGAGAAAAGGTGGTTCGGTTGAAGCAGGGAGACCCGTACATCTTTGGGCGCGGCGGTGAGGAACATCTTTATTTCTCTGCGCATGGATTTGCACCCAAAGTGATCCCCGGAATAACCTCTGCCCTTGCAGCACCCGTCTACTCCAGTATTCCGGCCACGCATAGAGATGTTGCAGATCAGGTGCTTATATGCACGGGCACTGGGCGTCGGGGAGCGCTTCCCAACTTGCCAGATTTCGTGGGGTCCCGCACTACAGTGTTCTTGATGGCTCTACACAGGATCATGGAGCTTATCCCCCACTTGGTGCTGGAAAAGAAGTGGCCGGCAGATTTGCCGGTGGCCATAGTGGAGCGTGCGTCGTGCCCCGACCAAAGGGTGATTCGGACCACGTTATCCAAGGCTCCGGATGCAGTAGAAGCTCTTGGGTCCAGGCCTCCCGGGCTCTTTATAGCCGGATATGCATGTGAAGTTTTATGTCCTGCTCTGGTATCAAAAGAGGCTTGGGTCGTGGAAGAGGGGCACATGAACCCAGAAATCACCGGTGTATTAGACAGGATCACCACTGGGCAGTACTAGCATACTCATAGATTATAGACGATAAACTTAGTCAAGTTTGTCATTCATAGATAATAGACTAATACAAAGGGTTTTCTTATTTTTCGTGTCTATAAGTAGAGCAATGAAATTTCTACAAGTCTATGGGACGAGACGGAAAGATCTCCTTTATGTACTGCACATAACCATCGCTCAATCACACACCTACTGTGAATCTTTAGTATTCAACAAATTAGTACTTTGTAGCATTTTCAGGTTTACTTGTAGTTTTACTTTAGCAGGTTTTTGGTACAACTTTATAAAACTTATACACCATAAATCTGGATGACTGGACTTTCACTTTGCTACATAGTATACAGTCCTCCCTCCATGCCCCTTCAATTCCAGTTTAGTGCTATAATGTTGAGTATACTTAGTCTTTTAGTTACGGAGTGTACTAGAGCACTGCTAACATTTATTACTATGACTCATGGAATTTTAGACTTCCGTATGGTAGTGTACAGTAAGAGGTTAGGTATATTCTATGGCCGAAGGACACTCCATATTTAAGTACTAGTAGAATAACAGAGGGTTGGTGTAGTGTAGTAGGGTGTAGACACTACCAATATGTACCATAATTCTAGTGGTTATTACAGTAAAAAATGCTGTTTAGTAGGATATCTTGTAGTAGAGTAGAATTGCGAGTAGCTAATTAGACAGTAGAAAGAATTAGACAGTAGAAAGAATTAGACAGTAGAAAGAATTAGACAGTAGAAAGAATTAGACACAATTAGACACAATTAGACAGATGACAATAGTATGTAGTGCTGAACACGCCACTGTTACATTCGTATTTTTCGAAATCTCTTTGGATAACTCACTCATTTAATCATTCTTTTATTTACTCACTTACCTATTTGCTCATTTTTGGTCTACTTATATACTCGCCCCATGATAACACTATCCATTATATTAGGCTTTGCTAAACTATAGATTTCTTTAGATTTACTACACACACATATACGGATAATGGCACTGTTTCTGCTACTAGTCTGATAGTAAAAATGCTAGAAATCCTAGTCTCTTATTGAGATTTTAGCCAGATTTCTTTCCCTTCCTAAACCAAAAAATCATGTATTAAATAGATATTTGAGTCAGTATTGACTTTCCTATGTTCATTTACTGTTGATATGGATCCTTCTTCACTTCAGTCTTCCATATTTTCATTTGAATATTTGATATCAAAACCTCCTGCACAAAGAGTTGTTTCACCTCATTTTACAGCTAAACTTCTACTTTAGCTACACGTCTACATACTCTTTTCCTGCAAAAAGAGGTAAGGAATAAGTATCTCGCTTAGCACATCCGTTCATAGGGCTGATTTTTTCAGCCCATGAGTCAGTATAGACCTTTAGGGAATCCCGATTTCCATAATCACTATATGACTGTTCAGATGAACTAGCACCTTTTGTGGTGTTTGATTAGCGTGATTCCTGCACATATACTATACGTTTGGTTCTTCGGCATCGCCTGTTCTGCCTCCCAATATAATTTCCCAACAATCAATCTATTAAAATCATATAATTGGATTCTTCTATTATTAACATTTCTTTCAAACCCTTTGTTCATGTACCTTGACCACTGGCTAGATTTAAGTCCTCACGTGAACTCATGGTATCCTGCACATAAGAACGTTGAAGATATAAGAAATTAAACCAGTCATATCCTAATGCAAGAGTGTATAAAAAAGACATGTATGATTTAAGAATGAATTAGTACAGAATGCAGTTATGAATGTATTAAGGCATGTACAGTCTAGTGGGTATGGCTACTCTGGATGCATCTTTGCACCCACCTGCATCCACGCACATGGATTGCGCACCCCAATCAACTCGCTTCAAACAACCAGCTCAATCAACACCAACTCCATCAACACCAGCTTCTTGACCACTCATGTTCAACGCATTCAGAAAGACTTTTTGTCGAGCCCCAATTGGTCGCCGCACGCTTTCACAGTCTCCGTATGCATTTGTATTTGACATTGACGGCGTTCTCATGCGCGGCTCCAACCCGATTCCACAGGCCCATGCAGCATTGACACTTCTAAAGCAGGAAAATGTGCCCTTTATTTTGCTCACCAATGGTGGTGGAGTGACGGAGAAGTCACGTGTGGAATTTCTTTCGGAAAAGCTCCAAACTGAGATATCTCCGCTCCAGATCGTGCAGAGCCATACGCCCATGAGGGCATGGGCCCAAGAGGGAAGGTATAAGCGAGTGCTAGTGGTTGGCGGAGAAAAGGATAATGCACGTCAGGCAGCTCTCGAATACGGCTACGAAAATGTCGTCATTCCTATGGATATAGTCCGCCAAAACCCCGCCATAGCACCACACCACCGCTATACGACTGCCGAAATGGCCCAATTCGGCCGTGACGTCGACTTAAGCCAGCCTCTAGATGCAGTCCTTGTCTTTAATGACCCACGTGACTTGGGCACTGATATTCAGGTCATCAGCGATGTTCTTAACCTGGAAAATGGTATTGTGGGGACCCGACGTCCTGCACACAGTGCCACGCCTGCAGTCCCTATTATTTTCAGCAACGACGATTATCTCTGGGCCAACAACTACTCCTTGCCCCGGTTTGGGCAGGGTGCCGTGCGGCTCATGATAGAAACGTTGTATGCAAGAACTAATGCACTTTCTGCAGGGGAGTCGTTACAACTGACCATATTGGGCAAGCCGTTCCGCATCCTGCATGACTACGCCCACTGGGTACTTATAGAGTGGAACAAGATCATGCACGGGCACGAGCCCCATGGGTTCCGGCCGCCTGTGGGTATCACCCCGGAGAACTCCCCGTTCCGGAAAATTTACATGGTCGGAGATAATCCCGAATCGGATATCCATGGCGCCATTGCCAACGGTTGGGAGTCCATTCTCTTACGTACAGGAGTTTACCGGGATGCCGACTGGGAAACTACAAAGTACAGGCCCTCCGTGGGCGTGTTCGATAACGTGCTCGACTCTGTGCAGGAGGTGGTGGACAATTGGAGACATAACAAGTGATGGGACTGTATACGGCACCCCAAATTTTATCATAACAACTACTCTACATTATTGTTATAGAAATTCTACGTTTTTCCTTTCACTATTGCTCGAAGTGGAATTGGAGGACCGTCGGAAGTGGAGTCTACACCCGTACACCAGAGAATCTCAGCATAACAAGTACCAACATTTCACACGTCTTCCCGAGAAATTTTGTAATTTTAAGATTGGTATTTGTTATAAAGAGCCAAAAGAAGAAGGGCAAGTTTGGAGAAATTTCAATAATTGTAGAGGGAGATTTGCATTCTGGCCACTCAGTAACCCGGTCATACGAACATTCCAAGGTGTATCCCACGCTCCAAAGTCCCCCAACTTCTGTCAAAACCAGATTTTTCAATAACTGCTTTTTCTCAAATTACTTGATCCTAATTACCTAATTAAGACGATAGAAAAGTGACACCTCATTGTATTTCGTATAATAGAAAAGGTTCACCAAATGAAAAGTCCACCCTGTTAAAAAGTAATGAATAAGACCAAAATATTCTTTCTAGCTCATTAAAATTATACATGTGATGATTTGGCGTCATTGAATTAGACAAATTAATGTAATACCAAAACCATAGTATGCAGTGCTTATAAGAAACATATGAAATGTTTTTTCCAGTGAAAAACATGGTCTAAGTAAGAAGAAAATTTAGAACATTTTATAATTACTTTAATGAAGGTAGTGAAGTTGTGGAAATTAGTGGGTCGGCATAGAAATCGGTGGTCTTATATGCAGTTCCTATCTAAAATAGGTCTTTAATCCTTCCACAAAAATATAATTTGGAAGTTTTGGAAATTTCTTGAGTTTTATTAAACGTAAATTTGAGTTTGATTCGATGTGTGGTTCTGTAGTGGTAGATATACGAATATGACACGTGATTCACATCAATTCCATGGCCCGGATAAACGGTTCCGGGGTGCATATTCAGTTCCAGTCTATTGACTTATGCCGGCTAATCACAATAAAATATAACGCCACTTTTTGGTGCTTTTTCATTTTTAGGGACCTTAATTTGGGAGGATGGGCATTAAGAAACAGGTACGGCTTACTATGAATGACACGTGAGTAATTTTTCCAGAATGAAATCGACTTACTGATCGTTTAATCCTGCCGAAAATTATTAAGCAAGTTTCAGAAGGAAGCATATCTTAATTTACACTAGTAGAGTACGGGAAAGGATTTAGCTTAGGAAAGTAGGTCACGTGATCAGGTAAAAATCGACCAGAATACTTAAACAGGCATTGGTTTTGTTCCCCAAAACAGAATTAAACTTTCTTTACTTTCCAAAGCTCCTCCTACAGTTTAGTTTCTGAGATGTAGCGGTTTCAAGGAGATAATTTGAAACTACTCATGGTGCATGGTATGCAGGTAGAGCACAGACACGTGGGACGAGAGGTAAATTGGGCCAAGGAAGTATCGCCAGCTTGTGATTACGACCAAAAGAATTACCTTACGACGCAGGGATGTTCCATGCATTTCATACATTCGTAAATCCCAAGGAAGATTATATAAGACTGGCCTCGCACTCCAACTAAGCATGCAAAGAATAAAAACACCAGTCTTCTAGGAAATAGAATGCATACAGACCAGCACTTAATATTCAGGTACGTCTAAACACAGTTTAACCAATCAAAAAAAAAGAAACAAACAAGGCTAATCATAAAACCACAGTCAACTAAAGGCTAGTGTGTACCAAAGTACTAGTCTTAAGTACATAAGACTGGTGTCTTGTATAGAGCTCAAGCTGCTAAGTACTAACTAAATTCATATACTATACAATCCTGCAGGGAAGTCCATAATTAAAGCAGAATTTCCACCAATCTAGAAATATACAATTTATGTCTACACTGAACAATTCAAGCCAAGTGCGCGAAATTCTGCATGAGTACTTCACAAGTGTGTATACATGGACAAACCAATGGAATGGACGAACCTTTATGCTAAATTCTGTGAAACATTTCCTTTTTGGTCTCATTGGACGTTTAAAAAAGCTAAATCCGAGTCTAAACTCCTAAATCCGGTCTAAATGCAGGCACTGCCAATCTAAAGTACGTCTAAGTGATCTAATTCTTAAGTGGTGTTTTCAAAGTTCCAGTTATGAGATTCTTTTTTAATCGGGCACCAGTCTAATGGGGGCTGTACAGTTACATATTGGTTGACACTTATTCTATTAAAACCGATTATTCTAGTGTTTCAACTCCGACTCAAACGACTCCTCCTGGTGAGTCTGGTAACGGTCGGCGCCGAGTTTGGTGGCGTCTATTTCGCCGTGGTACTTCTCGCAAATCTCCTCCAAGGTCATTCTCTTGGTCTCAGGAATCAACAACGTAGTGAAGATACCCAACAACATGAAGAGAGCGAAGATCTCCATCACGTGCGGTAAGAAACAAGAGTTCTTAGTTTTGCAGCCGTGGTTGATCAACGTACCAATGCAAGTTTGGGCCACAATGGCTCCCACCTTTCCAAGGGCTGCAGATAAACCATGCGCCGTGGATCTGTATCTAGTAGGGAAAATTTCTCCCGGGATAATAAATGTGGTGGTGTTGGGGCCGAAGTTCTGGAAGAATTGGGCCAACACGTATAAGGCCAACTTACCGTGGTCCGAGATCTTGTGGTAGGCGAAACCCAAAACGACAAAAAGAATCGTGAGGATAACGAAGCCTCCCAATTGGATAGGCTTTCTGCCCACAGTGTCGATGGTAAGAGCGGTGACCCAGTATCCTGGCAACGAACCTGCACAGATAAGAATCAAGTTACCCACGGCGGTGTTGTGCAAGGACTTGTAGACGTTTTTAGACGAGGCGTAACCGATGGTCTGCAAGATCACAGCGGAGTTCAAACCCAATCCGTAGTAGGCCACATCCAAGAAGAACCACGAGCCAGCAGTACCAATCAAAATCTTACCGTATTTCCATTGGCCGAAGTGGTGACAGAAGTCCCTGAAAGAAGCCTTTGGAGGGGCGATTTCTTCAGCATGAACATCGATGGCAGCCTCAGCATCGGCCTGTTTCTCCAAAATATCGTGTTCTTGAACGTCCAAAGAGTAACGTGGAGACTCAGCAATGGTCAAACGGTAGTAGAGCGCAATGGAGCCTGGAACACATCCAAAACCCACCAAGATTCTCCACATCTGGTCACAAGCCTTGATACAGTCGCCCACACACTCCTTAGAAGTGTTTGCTCCCTCTAAGTCGGACTTGTAAGCAGAAACAACCACAAGAGCCACGATTCCGGCAAACAATTGACCCAAACCCTGGTTAGAGAACACTGCGGCCATGATAGCACCTCTCCACTTGGTAGTGGAGAATTCGGAAGAAATAATAGACGACAAGGGGTAGTCACCTCCAATACCAATACCCATGATAATTCTCAAGGTACAGAAAATAGCAGTGAAGTTGATGGCAGGCGACTCTCCCAAAGTACATTGAAGAATGGTAGCAACAATCATGATAATCAATTCCAAACCGTAAATCTTCTTACGGCCCACAAGATCGGCCATAAAACCAAATCCAACCTGGCCAATCACCGTACCCACGGATGTGGACACCTTGATCAAGGTCTGTGTAGAGTCAGGGATGGAACCACCCCAGAAGGCATGTGCCAACATGGCAGTGCCCAAGTTGATGGCGAAAATATCGTAAGAGTCGGTCATGAAACCCACACCAGCAATCAAAATCATCTTGGCCTGGGTCCAGCCAAAGCCCTCGTTATCGATTTCCTCCAAGGCCAATCTCCGACGCTCCAAGGGGTCTTCAATATGGGCGAATTTGCCAAGGTAGTCTTTAAAGGCGGTCTTGCCGCCGGCGGAGCTCACTGCATGAGGATTTTCAATTTCTGACATGATCTGCTCTTTCAAAACATCATGGTCGGGGGGAGCGTGGGTTTTATAGGGTTTCGGAAATTGCTGCGATTAATTTCTACGCTCATTCATTAATTAGCTGCACGCGCTGCTGGCCGCATCGTATCCCATGCACGCGGCGTGGGTGCGCGCATCCAATTAGGCTGCCTGCAGGCGCAATTTATTTCCGAGTTTTACTCACCCCCGTTGATGGCCGGGAGGACGCCCAAGAGGGGGTAATGTAATATTGCGCTTTCTGATTGGCGCAAACAAGGTGTCTCTCATGCACGCCCTCGAGGTGCGAGACGGATTTAATGTACACTAAAGGGAATACTAGCACCAGTGCAGGCCCGTACACCGCACATGGGGCCACATGGGCGCGGCGCTGGGGAAATTGCACCACGGGTCTGGTGTATGGGTGTGTAGCGGAAAGTCCCGAGGATATTCGGACACCAGGCCACTTCACGTTTCAAAAAACATTCTGCCGCGTTTCAGGTTTGTTTCAGGTGCTGCATTTAAAGCGGCACATTGTTCCAGCCCCATCGCCAAGGTAATTGTGTCATTGTTGACAGTGCCAAGAGCCTGCGATAAAGTAGTGTGACCACTTACCCAAGTGCGAAATTGGTCCACGTGGGTGCAAAACTAGGCCGCGCATATTAAGGAAATGATAAGGTCTAAACCACGTTTCGTGGGCGCGCCACGACCTCTTCGCCTTTCTTTTTATTGCAAAACCTTTAGTGCATCCTGCATGCACTCCATCCAGCATAAATTAGTTCTTCGTTATTTTAGCCCTTGGTGTTTAGTTCTTCGCCCGTGGTGAATTGGGAAAGATGTCGTCCGAGGATATCTTGCATTTCTGTGCAGGTCGGCATATTAAGCAGAACTCTCAATATCAACGCACACAACTCTATTAACTTCCACAGTCCCTTCCATACCACCTACTATTTGTCATACCATTTAAAAAACTTCTTTACATCTTCTTACACCTCCGTACACCTCTATATAGTCTCGAGTTTTGCTTATATACCCTCTAGATACGCTTTATAGACCCTGTGAAGACCCTCTACTTGCAGTGTCTTCTTATTAAAGTTATGGAGTCAGCCAATTCCGTATTTATACAGGAAATACTTTGCTGATGAAACAGAATAGTTCATCCTCAATTGCCTTGGGTGCCAGTTGATCACGTGTACTTAAAATTAGGGCTGGTAAAATTATAAAGTGGTTTCCTGTATATAACCGCTTGCTTTTCTGTGCTTGGTCAGTATGTTATGCTCGGGAATAGAATCCGCTTATGTAAGACTGTATACAACGCTTTGTCCTGCTATTCTACTATACTTTGCACCAGTGCTGTATTACTGTACTTTACAATATATGTGAGTGTAATACTGTAGGTCGTGCATGTATCAATATCCCAATACGGCTGTTGAAGCTCTAATTGATTTCTGGGTGTATTATTATTTACCGGGTACTGCATATACAGTCGGGTCTTACTCTTCCACTTTAGTAACGTCTAATTTCTAAACATCTATAGACTACAGTACTATGTTAATATACACTACTCTAATAGACTACTACTCTACACTCTTTACAATATACTCTATACTTTTCTACTCTATACCTCTCTCCTGCATACTACTCTATACTCTTCAACTCCACTATTCTATTCTAAAAAAGCTGGATTAGGCAAAAAAGAGCTGAATTAGGCAATTTTTCGGGATCTATTTCTTCTGGTCGTTTCAGTGGCATGTACAGGTGAATTTTTGGGATAAAAAATAGATTCGGTCACTATGATTCTTTAATGGTGCACACCACTACATCACTGTACTACTCTATGATTACTATTCTTCTTTTTGCCTATACAGCCAAGCATTATACTGCTACTACGTTGATGTCCGTTCAAAAATACATTATGTATTCAGTGCAACTATATACTCATATCATTGTTCAATGGGATAGGCAGAAGACAGTGAAGAAGCAAACAGTGAAGAATCAAACAATGAAGATAGTGAAGCAAAGACGTGAAGAGCAGATATGGTTGGCTATCGCTTGAGAAGAAGAACCTGTTCTCTCAATTGGCTGAGTTCCCGCTCCTGGCTCTTGATCTTCAAGTCCTTCTCGTTGCTGTCCTGGTACAAGAACTCCATCTTGCTCTTGTACTGGCTGACCATGTTCTGGTAGTTGAAGTTCTCGTCGTTGTACTTCTTCAACTGGCTGGTCTTGCTCTCGTTGTCGAACTCCATGCTCATCAACTGCTTCTTCAACTTCTCTTCGCGGAGGGCTCCGTCGGAAACATCGCTCTTCAACGTGTCAATTTCCTCGCCCATCCGTGTCATGTTCTCCTCCAAGTACTTCAACTGCTCGTTGGAGTAGAGCTTGGTTTCAAGGTGCTCAACGCGCTTGCTCAACTCGCCGTTGATGGTCTTCATACGCTCGTTTTCTTGCACAATCACAAGGTTTTCTGTGCGGGCTTCCTTCAACCCTTGGTCGGCAGTTTCCCAGTTTTCCTGTACTTCTCTCACTTCGCTCTTCAACTCCTCTTTTTCTTTTTCGAGATTGTTGTTGTGCTCCTTGAGAATCAGACATCTTTCTGAAACGTTGGCGAAACTGTCCTTTAAATCCGTAAGCTCGGCAGTCAATTTCTCCTGCGTCGTCTCCAACTCTCTGTTCTTGGCAGTCATCTTCTCCAAGTTGCGGCCGCTCTCCTCGATTAAGTCCCGCAACGATTGGATAGTATTGGCGTTCTTGGCCAACTTGCGCTCCAAAGCACTCTTTTCTCCGGTAAGCACCAGCACCTCGTTCTTGTGCTCCTCGTTTTCCCGCAGATAGGTTTCGTTTTCGCTTGTGACCTTTTCGTTCTCCTCCATCACCTCCACCTTGATGCGAGCCAACTCCTTGTTTTCGATAGTCAAACGCTTGTTTTCTCTGATTAACTCCACCTCCTTCTCGCGCTTGAACTTCATCTCCGCATTGAGGTTCAGGATATCCTCCTTGTACGTCTCCAAGTTCTTTTTCTTGTCGCCGTAGTTGTCTTCCAAGTACCGGATCTTCCTCTCGTACTTGTCGATCCTCTCCTCCAAGGCCTTCTCCACCTTGAGCTTCTCCTTCAACTGTAACTCGCCTTCATCCACTTTTCCACGTAACTCCTTGATAATCATCTGGCTGGCCCGTACCTCCTCCTTAATCAACTTCAACTCATTGTTCATGTCTTCTCTTTCCAGGATGGCACGCTGCTCGTGTCTTTTGCTGATGGTCACTGCAGACTCCGCAAGCTCGAGTTTCTCAAAGTACTGGTCGCTCCTTTGCCTGAATTTGGACATTTCTTTCTCCAGCTCCATGAGACGGTCGTTCAACATGGAGTTGTCGACCTTGAGCCGTGCCAACTGATCCTCGTAGTCCTTGACACTAGATTTCATTTTCTCCCGCTTGATGTTGTACAATTCTTCCTCACTCTGGCGTAACAACGACTTCAAGCGGAGAATCTCGCTCTTAGACTTGTTCAACTCCTCGCGTGTGGACTTGAGCGTGTGGTTGATATCACTGTAGATCTTGGCAAAGTCCGTAGACCCGTTGAGGTTAACGGTATTGTAGCTGCTGCTCCGGGAAAGACTTCGGGTGCTCAGTTCAGCGTCGACGCCGCTCATCAAGTTGCCTATCTTGGATTCGAGCTCGTGCACCCTCTTTTCGGATTTCTTGAAGAGCACCTCGTAGTCTGAGAAACTGTCGATACCCCTGGTGGCCCGGATCTGGTTGAGTTTCTTCTGGAGCTCGATAGCGTAGTTTTCCGCCCGAGTGGCATTGGCCTCCTCCAACTTCAATTTGATCTGTAACTTCCTCAAGTCATCCTGGTGCCTGGAATCGTTTATCTGGCTGACTCTCAAGTCCTCTCCGCCGGCCAAAGATCTGCGGGCCTCGGATCTCTTGGAAGGGCTCTGGAAACTGGCATCCACCTTGGACCGGAGCATGTTGACTTCTTCCGAGAGTTTCTGGTTCTCAAACTTCTCATTGCGCAAAATGGCTGTTTGTTCACTGAGCTTGTTCTTGATAGTCACGTAGTCGTTCATGAGACTAGGGTCATATTGGGGTGGGAGGTTTTCCTTGTCCTGCAATTTGGTCAGGAGACTCAAAATCTCCTCCTTCAAGGCCACGATTTTGTCCGAGTAGTCTGTCTTGGTACGTAAGAGATCAGCAGATTCGATCTTCAACCTCTCCAACTCTTGCGATGTGGACTTGTGCTGTTCGAATTCCGCCTTGTGTATTTCCTTCAACAGCGTGATTTCTGCAAGAAGAGAGGCGTTTCTGTCCCCCTCTTCCTGGAGCTTCTGGGCCAATGAGTCCGTTTGCTCGATCTTTTTATTGAGCTCTTTGATGCTGCTTTCCGAGGAATCGTGCAACTTGGACTTGGCTTCCAACTGCGCCGAAACCTCCTGGACCTTGCTCTCTAAGCTGCGGATAATGTCGTTATTCGAGGCCATCTTTTGGTCGAAATCCACGAGTTTTTGGTCTTTTATGGACAATTCCCTCTTCATCTCGGCAACTTTGGCCGTGTAAGTGGAGATTTCCTGTTCCAACTTGCTCGAGGCTGCTAACGACTTTTCCATTTCCCGGGCACTGGAGGAAGACTTGGCACTGAGTGCTGATACCTCGGTCTCTTTCTTCTCGAGGAGAGCCTTGGTCGCTGCCAACTGTTGCACGAGCTCCTTGGCTTTGTGGGCTTCCTCTGACAATTTTTGGGAATCCAAGGCCTTGGCGTTGATCTCCTTCTGCAATTGGGCGATTCTTTCGCGATCATTCTCCAAACTTTTCTCGCTCTCATGGAACTTCACAAGCATCTCGGACTTGTCTTTGGATAGAGACTCACTGACCTCGCGCACTTGCTTCAACTGAAGAAGTGTCAGCTCTAATTTGGCAGCTTTGGAGGCTTCGTCACGTTTCAAAGTACGTAAGGCCTCGGTATTTTCTGCCATGGTTGCAGAATGTTTCATGATCTCGTCTTCCAATACCACCAAACGCTCCTTTAAGGAATTGTTCTCCGATTCCAAAGCAACCTTGCCGTTTTCGGCCTCTTTTAACTTGAGGTTGATCTGCTTTAAGCTCTCGTTCATTTCCTTGGAGTCCAACACCTTCACTGAATCTTCAAGCAAAGGCTTCAAGTGGATGAAGAGATTGAGCCATGGAGAGTCTTTCTGTGTCACCATTTGGTCAAGTTTTTGCATGTTCTTGGCAATAACCTGTGAGGACTTCACCTTGAGGATTTCTTTGCTGGTGTTGATTCTCGAGCTTCTTCCACGTAACACAGATTGCAACTTGGTGATCACCACCTTGACTGCAGCATCACGTTTCTCCTCCAAAGAACCCAAGATCCCACTTTTAAAGAATATCTTGGTGATTCCCACTCTGAAGAGCGCCGCGTCCAATTTGATGTGTCTGAGAATGATCTCACAATTCGACTTGTTGTTTCGGGAAAAAACGTCCTCCAAGTCGAGAATCGAGTACCGTTGATAGAAGTCATCAAAGGTCATTTTGTTGGGGTACCCGGCTCTCGTAATTCTGATTCCCTCAAGAACACCATTGCACCGGAGCTGATTGAGCACAAGGTCTTTGTCTATGTTGTTGGGGATTTTGTCCAAGTTGGGAAGAATACACCGCACAAAGTGCGGCTCAGTACTGGACAACTGCTTCATAAGCACCGATAATTGCTCCTTATGCTTCTGCGTCACCATCTTCAACTTGCTATTGGTGGAGCTGTTTTCATCGCTAACAAGACCGCGGATAAAGGCATTGGACGAGCCTGGGAATAAGCTGAGGATCTGGTCACTCACGGGGTCCTTATTTTTGGAGAGCCAATCCGTGGTGTTATATTCCACGGGCCCAGCATAATGGTTGATGATGAAGCCACTTCTCAACTTGTTGGGCTTGAACTGCTTATGCTTTTCCTTCCCAAAATCCTCGATCAATTTTTCCACGAATGACCGGTCCGATGATTTGGGCATGATACACTGCTCGTTGAGGTGTTCAAAAACTCCCATAGGTTTTCTGGCCTCGATCAAGTCAATGGTCGGCTGCAAATCCAAGCCGAAATCAATAAAGTTCCACTGGATGTCTTCCCGGATGTACTCACTCTGCTCAAGAATGAACGAGTGATGGTTGAAGAATTGCTGCAACTTCTCGTTGGTATAGTTGATGCAGAGCTGTTCGAAGGAGTTGCTTTCGAAGATCTCAAACCCTGCAATATCCAACACGCCGATAAACGACTGTTCTGTACTATGACTCAAACCCACAAGACTCTTGTTGATACGATTGATGATGAACTGGAACAACTTCTCGTACAAGTACTTGGAGATGGCGTCGATGGTGGCCTTGACCTCACGTGCACTCTGCAGTCTCTCCACAAACTCCCTGCCGGCCTTGACCTTGGGTTTTAGGAGACTTTTGGATAACTTCTCATCATCCAAGCCTAGCATTTGGGCAATGGTTTCAAGTTTGCCATCCTTTTTGAAGCTGGCCTGGTCGGCTTTCCAGGATGTGAACTCTAGGTTCCCTAGCAATAACACCACGGCAATACCCAGGAACACCAGCTGCACTTCAACTTCGGAGAAACCCATGATTTTGAATGACTCTTTGAGCAATTCAAGGTCCTTGGCATCGTCCACATTGGCAATATCAGGCGTAGACCCATTAAGATACTTGTACGCGTCGGAAGAGCTTTCTAAATGGTACAAATTCCGAAGGTTTGCATCAGTTTCACCTTTAAGCAACTGGTAGAAGATGTGATAGTTGCGCTCCTTGGGCTGCTGGTGCAGAACACGGGATTTTTCGAGCAAGTAGTAGTCGATGGTTGCTCCGGAGATAAGGCCATAATGATCGAAGAAGATTTTGATGAACTTACCAAATCGGGACGAGTTATTATTTTTGATGGTCTTGGCGTTTCCGAAACTCTCCAAAATGGGATTGGCCTTCAAGATCTTATCGTGGATGTTGTCCATGGCCTGCATGCTAGTGTCCTCCGTAGAAATCAGAGACAAGTACTGGATCACCTTTTTTGTGTTTTCCGTCTTTCCTGCTCCACTCTCACCCGTCACCAAGATGGACTGGTTTTTGCCGTTGGCTTTCATATTGCGGTACGAGTTTTCGGCAATGCTGAAGATATGGGGAGGCATCCGTCCTTCGGAAGAAGCAGAATGAAACTTTTGGAGTTGTTCATTGCCATAAATGTCCAACTTTTTGTAGGGGTTGATGGCCACCAAAAACAACCCGGAATATGTATAGATGCTGTCGTCCAAGTAGCGCAAATAGAGATTATGGATGACAGAAGGCTCGTTTAAATGCGTAAGTTCAGCCATATCATCACACCGGTCGAACTTGGCAGGGTTACAGCTCTCGACGACCTTGGAATCGAGCTCAAGTTCGGTTTTTTGCCCCTTTTTGTGCACAAGAACTCGGACCTTGGTGCCGTCCTGGCTGCTGATCGTGGCTTTGCAAAACACCTCATCTTTATCGGGCACCCACACCCAATTTTTGGTGTCTTCTTCCGACATGCTGTATTGTGTCAGGAGAGATCAAAATATACGGATCAAAAAAAGAGATCAGTATACGGATCAATAGATAGGATCAAGATGTTGATATCAAGATGGGAATGATGATTGTTTGGACTGGGAATGTAGTACTAATAAATGGTAAACTCAAAAACTTGTATTGGTATATGAGACTATGGATCTCTAGAAAGTTCTATGGTAGGGGAAAACCCGTCCGGGGTGGTGTATTTATATGAGGACAGAAGTTTGGTATGATGTTTTTTTGTTACCGTAATCTCGTCACGTGAGCGTGTTTGCGTCTCTCTTTCGTCTGCTGGGTCCTGCAGACGCGGGGCATACACTGTAGTTATGTGCAGGATCATAACATACCCTAGAACTTCACCAATCCTTATGGGGAATATTTCCACAATTAGTCAAACGATTAGTGAAACGATTAGCCATATGGTACTACTTGCCTTGATTTTCCGAGTTAAGGTTTTTCGAGTATTCATCGAAAAGTATGGTTGGGTGTTTAGTGGTGGGTCTTGCAATGTTTGGCTAGTTCTATATGCAGTTGCATACCATGAAGCTTTTAAAGTATGTTTTACTACTGTATTGGATTTTAGTTATGCTTTGTTATGCTTAGTTATATGATTAATGGAGCACTCCTTCGGATCTTCATTCGTGAAGATTATGCTTTTTTCCTGCATTGGTATTCCAAATGCTTTGGACTGGTATTATGTCAAGTACACTGCTGACATCAAGTTTCACGTGGCTATAAGAAACCACCATGTTGCTGATAATCGCTTCTCGAATTAACTGTAAAGATTAATCTCGCAATTTCAACATGACAAAAATTCCGCCTGTTCAAACTCGCAATTTTGATGACATGGGCAGCACCCAGTTGGATTCGTCATCGGGAACAGGCGAGTAGCCCGCAAACGTCAGGCCCTCGGAATGTAGGATTGGTGTCGTGTAGTTAGACGATCCCATGTAGGAGAAGATAGACGACTGCGACGTGGCCAGTGGTGGGGTAACAGGAAACACGCTGGGTCTGATGGGCGGAGGAGCAAACTGCCGCTCTTCGTGGTGGATCTGAATGACGATATCGGCTGCCCGTCTCAAGTTCTCGGGGATTTCGATCATCATGTCATCAGAGATGATCGATGCGCCGTGGTCCACTATGGTTTGCATAATGTGAGCGTGTTTGTGGGAGAAGTTGTGGATCACTGGAGTCACACCCAAACCTTCGAATTTTCTCTGCACCACCTCGGAAAGATCGCTCGACTGAAGAAGCAAAACAATAACGATTCTCCTCAAAAGGTTCATGACTTGGTCGTCACAACCCAGGAGAAACGCACCGTAAACGTTGGGAGCAGTGTTCTCATCGTCACCTGCCTGCAGGTGTTTCTTCTTCATCTCTTCTTGCAATGGGATATTATTAAGCAAGTTCTTGACGTGGCTTGCTGCGGTGGGCACGTGCAACATCAGGCATGCAATGAGGTTGCTGGCAATAGCCACCAACGAGGCCGGCATGTTCAAAAAGAACCGATTGTAGAGCGAAAGCTCACAGAAAAACCGGCCAACGGCCGTCACGGCGGATACCCGCAGAGACACGGAGTTCGTGTGCATATCATTGGAGCGGTTGTATTTACAAGGCGTGATGTCAGAGGAGACGCCAGCCTCAACGATGGCCAATTGGAGACATTCCTCAAGCAGTGGGTGACTCAACAGCCACTCCAATGTCGAGAGAATGTGCATTTCCATCTGCACGAACATTTCCTCATCGTAAGCATGGCGACACATGATGGCTAATTCACGGAGCGTGGGCACACGCAGCTTCTTATCTTCGTACTTGCCTGCTATCCAAAGCGCTGTGCATCCCACCAACTGATAGTGACGCTTAAAAACTATTCTCTTCGCACAGTAGCGGTCAATGATATTCACGCAGAGGAACAATGTGGATGGTTGTAAGCGGAACAGGGAGTGGAGCTCAATCAAAAAATCAAGCAAGTATGGACGCATGTACCACTGAACCTCGGGCTGAATATCAATCATTTGGGGATTGACCAGCAGCTGCGACTCCAACACGGAGAGCCATTGCTTGATGTCCTGGGTGTATTCCGAAGTGAGCTTCTGGTTGGCCTGAGTTTCAAGAACCTCCAACACGTAAGGGTAAGCTCTGGGCTTCGGATGAGGTGGACCGAATAGTCTAGACATGGAAGCAGATGACGAGTATGGCTTTAAAAGCGGTAGGGGTATAAGAAATCAATTGTGGAGGGGAGGGCGGGTGAATGGGATTGCAACCGAATTTGCGAGGCAGTAAAATAAGACTCGTATGTGGAAACCCCTGGATGGCAAGAATATATAAAAGATGCGAATTCCCTCAAAAAAAAGAGAGCACAACTGGGACCTCAAGAAAAATTGATCTAGTTTTTGGGCATCAAAAGGAAAAGTCTGGCGAAATCAATAAAGGGACAGCCAGCCTATGCAAACCAATGGGAAATGACGGGGGGTGGGCGAAACAAAAGAATGGATGTACAGCGGGGTGGACCGAGACAAGAAAAAAAACCAGTACAAAAGAGGAAAAAAGTTTGAAACGAAAAGGGTTTGCAAAAAAAAAGGGCCCTGAAACATGAGAGTTTGAAGCCTGTTTTATAAAGACGGCCCCCCAGCCGCGTCGCGAAAAGAAATATTGAGCTCCAGGAGCGCAGGAGGGCCCGCGCGTGCACACAAGCGCGAGACGATGCGTGAAGATCTCGCAAAGCTCCTGGATTGTTTCCCCGTGATCGCGTGCTATTGCTAAGGTAGCATAGGGAAATAATAGTGACAATCGGCATAGGGAAAAGAATAATCCTCCGAGGATCTTGGGGCAGTGCAAAGGTTGGATGAATTTGAAATCGGAAGATTTCAAACGCGGTGGCTTTGTAAAATGCCAAATTCCCCTTATGCTCACCATTTGGATGCTTCCAGCATTTGGGTTTCGTCATGCGTACCCAGATGCCTCGATTACAGTGGAGGGTGCTCCAAACGGGAGTAAGCCACGCATTGCAAGTGAACTTCGCAGTACATTTGCAACGCAACTGCGCAAAATCTAGTGCGCGAATCGGCAAAGAGTATGAGAGCTTTGAGGTCACGTCATATTTACATCGGCTATGGTGACGGTAAATGGAGTCATGCCGGTAAATTGCCTTTTCAGGGACCTATGCGTGGCCATTCATTAAGCTTCGGATAATCCTATGTCTGTGGCTTCCTTTTCGCGTGCTAATCCGTGAACATAATGGCCGGCCGGCTGCAGGCGTGTCTCAGTTGGAACCTTCGCGCGAGAAGATGCAAATCGCGTCCGATGTCGAGCAGCGCTTACCCTCTTGAAACGCATGTGCTCATAACGCGCGCCTCTCAAAAGATGGTCTGTTTCGCTCCATTTGACCTAGACTTAATCGCCATGCAGCATGTCTTCATACGCGCGATTCTCGAGACCTGGCCACATTTGGCATACCACAGCTTCGATGTCGGAGCTATAGTCTCACATAGTGACTCTACGGTTGCTTTGAGTTTCTGATTGTTTCCTATTTGAGAACTGGTCAGTGTCACTCTTGGAACACACTCACTCGAGCTCTCATTGTTAGTGATTTCGCGAGTGACATGTGCAGGCCGGAGTCTAGACGGTGTGAGCATTCTTCACGAATGGCCAGCTCTTTGAGGTTGCAACTGGAAACCTAATGACTGACGGTTTGATTGATTGATGACCCGATGATCCCATGATCTGATGATTTGGTGATGTGATATTTGACGATTAACAATTCCGGCAATAGATCTGGATCAAACTCTGACTCTCACTGACGTTACTACATCGATAATCAGAATGTTCCATGACAGCCATCGTGCCTCCAAGAAAAAAGGTCGAGGGGTGCGAAATTTACTCGGCATTGCAACCAGAATCATCTTCGAGAAAGAACGCATTGGCCTAGTCTTAGGTGGGGTAGTCTGTTGCTTGACGTACCCCTCACACTATTCCTGTTGTAGTATCATATTCTCTATTCTATCCACTACTCTACTCTCCATTGCCATCTACTACTTACTACCCTCTACCCTGCTGACTAACCACAATTACTATTATCCCATTGTCTAGCATACTGTCATGCAAGCTATTTCCATATGAATAGGTTCTTGCTGACATGCAGTTCTAGCAGCATCAGAATGTTATCTATATACAAATTAGGATGATTACGTATATGCGTGCTAAGAAAACCAATTTGTTCTGTGCCACACTACACAACTCAATCATACCATACTGTAACATCTGATTTAGATGTAGCTCTCAAAGATTTGATAAAAGGATTGGTTCTAGAATTATTATGAGTTTAGCCCAAATGACTAGAAGTTCTAGAGCGTGTCCACTATACGTCTAGAGGACTTTTGATGGAATGATATATAAATATATGTGTATCATATCTACTATTTAAATGTTTATAAATAGAAAAGTATAATTAGACATTGTAGACCAGTAGTATAGTAGTATAGACAATGTACACTAAAAATAGCATTAGAGTAGGAATACTGGTGATCGAGCATAGTGCTGCGGAACATTTAGCCCAGTGAAATAATATGCAGTACTTCATTGATAGCAGTGTAGCAGTAGTATTATTTCAGTAGACACCTACAGTAATGTGTACTGGTATGGTAAAGTATCATCGATTATATATAATTTTCAATTACCTAGCAGAATTAGTACTATAGTGTGCCACAGTGTAGTAGAGTGTACTGTAGTGTCCTGTAAATATAGTTGATGGGCTAGTAGTAGTATAGTGTGATGGTAAGCATTTTGTGGTATAATTATCTCCATTCCTTAGTTAAGGACTATTTTGATCATTCAACAAGATTATCAATGTACTATGTCAGACTAGATATAGTCAATGGAGTTTGGGATCGCGGCCGGAACTAGCCAGCTCCAGGACCTCCAAAAGAGCACACATCACGATATCTTTACAAATTGTAATTTATTGAATTATAAAATCTTCATAAAACCCATTTCCATTAGTCTACCATCAAAAAAGGTGCGTTGCATTGGACCTTTTTGTGCGAAGGTCACCCGGTGGACGGGTGTTTTGCGGTCATTCCAAGGTTTGCAACCAATCTAGTGACGTCCAGCTATCAGGATTATTTTATTTTACTTCAAGATTAAAAGTTTTGCAGAGAACTTAATGATATTTGGAAAGATTTCTGATGGAGTAAGCTTTTAAAAAGTTCCAGCAGAGCAAATTTACACTGGTCTTACCAAGTCAAGTGGTCACTGCAGAGAAGATCAGTGAGTAGTCACTCTAGTTACATCTTTACGATTACCATTTAGATAACAATTTCCAAGACTCAAAACTTTCTCAGTTTCCTTGAGAACAATTGACGAGTCACCACTACTAATTAGGTACTGGCACACAAAACTAACAGAGATTATGATATGAAGGTCAGTTTTATACAGGATAATGGAGTTATACTTGGGGAATGGAATTATACAAGAAGTAGGTTGGTAGAAAGAGAAGACGTATTAAATCGATTCATGTAATTTTTTGAAAATGCGTAACCATTATGTTGTATATGAATATGGTCCGAATGCCTCATTCTGTGATAGTCCGTTTGTAATTCTATCTAGCACTTGAGCTACCCAATCCATATTTTTACAATCACACCATTCAAAACAGATTTCATTTGCCTAATCTTTTAATACTCAATTCATATAATACTTAGATCTTCTAAAAAGAATATGAACTGTACTTGACCAATAAATGAGGCCTTACTGACACTAATACCATAAGTTTTTGGGGCTATTTCTAAAATATATCCAAAGAGCTCATCACTATTCAAAGACTTTATTCATCTCACTTAAAGAGCTCATTCCTAGAGTATTCACTAGAAACACCATTAGGCTTGTTCAAAAGTTAATTCCTTCCTACTACTTATGAATAGTGTTTGTTTAAAGTGTTTAGTTCTATTCATAGTCATTATCATTAGTACTCTTTCAAAGTACCATCTATAGCTTTCTCACCTGGTCAGGTGAGTAAAAATGATACATCCTTGGATATCAATGAACAGGCAGTTTTTCTTGAATTTGGCTTTTGATTCAATCGCTTTCAACTGGCCACTCATTTTAATTCATCAACTGACTGGTACTATTTATACTATTAATATTCATCTATTACTCCTACTCCATATCTACTACTCCATGGATTTATTCTATAGTACATTAGAACGCGCCCTGGCCGCGTCCTCCGTTTGCTTGGTCATCCTGGTTCTTGATGGTCTCGTCCACAGAGAGCAACAAAGTGGCGGCCTCTGTGGCCGACAGAAGCGCATTCACCTTGACTAAAGATGGCTCCCAGATAAAGCTCTCCATGTTGTTACCCACCGACTCCTTCTGGAAGTCCACTCCATACCAGGTTTCGCCCTTAGCGTGCGAGCTCCTCAACACGTTAAGCAATTCTATACCATCCAAGCCTGCATTTTCACAAAGCTGTCTAGGAATCACCTCCAATGCACGTGCAAACGATGCAATGATCAACTGCTGCTTACCGGCCACGGTCTTGGAATATTCGCGCAAGTACTTCGACAACTCCATTTCAATGGCACCTCCACCGGCCACCACCGAGCTGTGCTTGACTGCTCTCTTGACAATCATAATGGCGTCGTGCAACGAGCGCTCAACTTCAGCAATCACCTGCTCTGCTCCTCCACGTAGGATCAAAGTGCATGTCTTGGCCTCGGAACAGCCCCGGAACAAGTTGTACCTGTCACCACCAATCTGGACTTCTTCAAACTCGGCGCACGTGCCCAAGGACTCTGCATCAATCTTGGTGGTAGTCGACTGCACTGTACCTCCCACGGCCTTGATCACACGCTCCATGTCTTCGTTAGCCACGCGGCCTGCGCAGAAAATGTTTCTGTCAGCAAAGTATTGCGTGGCCAAGTCTCCAATGGGCAACTTAGAGAGCACGATGTCCGCGCCAGACTCGCTGATGGCGTCCAACTTGTTGAAGATAATCTTCCACTCGGCATCCACGATTTCCTGGTAGTCCTTGACTTGTTCCACGCGCACTTCGGCGTTGTCTTTTTCGGCCTTCAACTCCAACTCGATGTTCAAACACAAGACCTTTGGGTTCTTGAACTGCTTGGGCTGCTGTTCGAAACCGGCATAACTAAATGTCTTTTTGAACGCCACTCCATCAATAAATAACGAGTCTTCCATGGCTCCTCCAGGAACCTTCTTGATTCCGATCATGGACTCGTCCAAGTCTTCATCGAGCGACATCACTGCATCCACAACCATCTTTGTAAAAAAAGCGGAGTTTTTGCTAATCAACTTCGACGACATGGCCGTAGTGGCACACCTTTCCAAGAGGTTACGGAAGCTGGCCTCGTCATCCTTGTGGATCTCCACCTGGATATCCCTGATCTTGGCTACAGCCAAGTCACAGGCCTTCCGTAAGCCCTTAATGATCAAATGTGGCGAAATTCCATCCTCGATGAACGTTTTGCTCTCCTTAAGGAACTCACCTGCCAACACAGTAACCGACGTGGTACCATCACCCACCTCAGCATCCTGAGACCGTGATATGTCCACCAACATCTTAGCAGCCGGGTGAACAATATCCAACAATTTCAAGATTGTGGCACCATCGTTGGAGATGGTGGTTTTACCATTGGACGACTTGATCAATATATCCGAGCCAAATGGGCCTAGCGTGGGCTTCAACGTCTCTTGGATGGCGAGGCATGCATTGATATTGTTAAGGATCTGGCCTTTTCCCTGCGACGCATCCGTGCCTTCTTTCAACACCACGATGGTGGGGGCTTGGTTTGCAAACGACATGTTGGAGGAGTATGCTGTGCGGTGCCGTCAGAAAAATATATCGTAGGACGTGCGCGCCTCACTTGGCTGACCAAGAAGCGTGGAACCTCTTGGTATTTTTTTTAACTACTAGATGTGAATTTATTTGTTACTGCTTTCGTCTGATTTGAAAGTCTTGGTAATTTTTTAGACTTGAGTTATTTCTTTTTCTGATCTGTTTCGATACTCTCTGATACTTTCGTCGGTACTTCATTGGTACTGCTTATAGACGTACTAGTGCACCAGTTGGGCCAGTACAAGGCCAGCACCATGGCTTAATTCGGCAAAAATCCTTTGAAATATATATATTCACTTTTTTATCATCTTTGCATTTTCTCTTTCACATCCAAATCCCTCTAAATTTCCCTTCATCTACTATTCTCTCCTTGTCTTGAACGACTATTCTGATGGACTGCACACATGGGTCGCATTGAAAATCTACTCATCAATCTTCCATTCTTCACCATGTTCCCCAGCATAAAGCAAACCACCAAAACTGGCCAGCTCCGGTTCATCAGGGCCGCCAGTAGAGCCGTGAATTTTGCCAATGATGTCCATCTCTCCAACAGAAGAGTCATGCGCAAAATCGAAATGGGTAAGGCCAGACCCGCCATTTTCCACCAGTTTGAGACTTTGGTCGAGTTGAGCGACGGCTCAGTGATCAAGAGAAGGTCCCAAGCCCCCAAGGACGAAATCAGAATGATCAATGACCAGAGAAGCAGCTCCTTGTGGAATCCCACACGGTCGGACCTCTCCAACGCCGATCCAAATGCCACCGGAAAGGTCAACAAGTTCAAGCAGCGTTTCTCGGGCTTCGAGGCCGAGGAAGACAAGGCAGACAACTTTGTGGACTTGATGGGTGACAATGTCACCGAGGTTCAGAAGGGAGGAAAGATCCTAGATAAGAAGAGAAGCAAGAAGTAGGCTTGTCCCTGTACATAGAGTAAAAGTAACCTTTGAATATACTTAAACATAATGAAATAATGAAAACAGTTGTAGAAATATAGCTTTCAACCTAGTGTAGAATATTTTTTTAAAAAAATCGATGCGTTGATCCACTATAAGCATTTTGTACACGCAACAAGTATATCAAACGACTGTGAAAGACCAAAAATAATTCATATGGATGAAGCAGCTGTACATATAAACATAAATTCAGCAAAAAGAGAATACTACAGAATCAATCTTTTCATATTCAAAAACCGGAAGTCCGGATAGAATGTTTTATTTACAGGCACTGTGAGGACGAGATTTGTACTAATTAATCATAGAACATTGCCAGCATTACTTATAGGATCTTTCACTAAATTTCATTGGCCTTTTCACTTTTATTTCTAGCTATTACCGTATTCAATTCATGCTTATCTTCTTGCCCCAGAGCAGACCCTTGGCGAAACTGTCATAATTAACTCATGGATAGTATGCTAAATGTTTATTTCTCGGCTTATATATATATGTGAGTAAATGACTTCAATATGTGTATGTATGTGTGATTAATGATGAGTTAATGTGCCTTGTATGACCAATAATAAATGTGTGGTGGATTTACACATTCAAGAAGTGTTTCTTGATATCAGAGACAGGCACCCCCAAGTGATTGAGCTCCTCTGTACACCATGTAATCACAGACTGGTCTTTTTCCAACAAGGCTTGCTTCATGATCACCATCAAGCAGTTGACCCTATTAGTCATATTTATGGTCACAAACTGCTCGAGCTGCAGAGGAAGCTTTAGCAATTCAAGATTCAAGCTGTAGGGGCCGTCTTTGGGAAACTCAAAGGCTCTCTGCTCGTAGATGCGCCGACTGATTCGGTTGTTGATATTTTGGCTGATAAACCGGATAATCGTCACGGTGAAATGTGGCCATGAGTCGCTGGCCAGTTGCATTTTGGTGATAAATTCAGCAACGTATTCTTCATACACTTTGGAGAAATTTTCCTTCAACTCTCCATCTTTCTCCAACTCCCCACCCAGTTCCTTTCCGCCTTTCTCCAAATTCTTTGCACCTCTACTTTCGTCTGTCCGCCTCTCTTTTCCCGCCACTTTTCGATCTCGCCTTAGAAGATACGTCAATATGTGCATTGCACCTCTACTGGCCACCAAGAAACTTGCATCCCGAAACATATCCATGCACTCGGTCACCTTGTTCTGAGAAAGAAGTTTCTTGACAATGACCTCGAAATCTGAGGCGTTGAGACCTCGCTGTGTCCGGAATATCGTCTGCATGATTCTCTCGGCGGCTTTCTCCTTATTTTGTGCCAAAAGGGCAGAAAAAAGCGCCGAGAGTGTGCTCCGGCCTAGCGGTGGCTTTAGGAGCTTGACAAGGTTCTCAAATTCGGGGCCCGGTTTTTCTCCGTAGAACTTGAGCGCAAAGTCAAGAAGATGCGGATGCTTTTCGTAGTCCACATGCTGGAGAAGAGACTCCACTGTTTTATCCCTTTGGTTGACATCATTACTTAGGAGCTCATGGAGAATGGCCTCCAAGAGGACAGAATTGCGCTCTAGGAACGGGCCATGGATATCATGCTCACTCTGTAAATACATCCAGAGATTGGCTGCCCGGTAAACGTTACCGTGGTGTAAATTAATGGCAATCAAGTTCTTGATGGTCGGAAGGTAAAGATCAAGGAGAACAGGATCTAGCCATGAAAGAAAAGTGATTCTGGCGTCTCTGGACACGTGATCAAACAACATATTGACAAAGAACGGGTTTTTTGCATCCACGCTCATATTCAGGGTCATCTTAAAGTAGGTTGCAAGCGGCACAGACTCTGGTGGAAATAACCGGAGCATCTTGAAGATGGCATATGACTTATAGTGGTGCAACAAAGGGTCGTATATGCTCAAGGAAATAAGTATTCCGTCCAAGATAGCCGGTTTGATATTTTCTCGGAAACCTGGACTGATTTTCTGGCATTCCTCCGCTAGAGCCACGGCAAGTAAACTTTCTCCGGAATGAATACAAATGGATAGAAGCAAGTTGGACGCTATATGAAGGACTTCCTGGGTGCTTTCTAACTCGACAGAACCTAATTCCACAGACGCCCAGTTGACTAGGTCTATTTTCAAATTTTTTGCTTGGTCCTTTTTCAACATGTTGACATATTCTGTCTTTAATCTGCTGATCCGGTTATAAAGCAAACTGACCTGCACAGACTCCTCCTCCAGCAACAAGAGGTACTCTTCCATCAATTTGTATGCGGATATCATGGACTCAAAGTCTTTGTGGCGAATATTGTCCAATATTTCCTGGAGCAAAAACGCCCTCATGGAGCTGCTTTTCGTGAAGATAAAGCAGATCCGTTTGATCACGTCGGTATTGATTTCTCGGTACCGCAGCACATCCTTAACAAGGTTCAAGCGATACTTTGCTGGGTTTTCGTTAGGACCTGGTTCCATATTTTCCCGTGTTTGTTGGCTCTGCTTGTAGTATTCATAGCACTGACGACTTTTCTCCGTGTACGAAGTGTGTTCGTTGCTTAGGATTTCACTTATTTGAGAGACTCGAGAGAGAATGCCTCGCGACTCAGACTCTTGACTGTGCGTGACATTTTTTCGGATCCCCGCTACTAGCTTCAGACTAGCTCGTATACGGTTCATCAATGGTTCTATAAAAGTGAAGGTGCAATGCGGTGAAGGGATGCCAGTGTTAGTCTACTAGAGGCATGCTCACTATACCTCTGCGCAATGTATGCAGTACAGACCATCTACTGGGGACATTTAGGAGGTGGAAAATCCTGTGGTTTTGGAGATTAAATATTTTTGAGATATTTAAGTGTATCTGGTGTTCTAAGGAAGCTCTGAAAAATTCTTAAGGCTTTTTTGGATTTTTGGATTTTTGGTGTCCATTTGTAGAATACTAATTGTTTGGTTTTGCAGATTTTTGGTTATTTTGCAAACCTCTTAGCATAACTCTCACTACCAATTTTAGAACTACACAATCATTTTTAGAATTCCAATTTTTTAATTTTTTATTAGAGTACAATTCCGATTCCAATTCACAGTTTCTAACTCCGAATCTTTTTTTCTCCAATATTACAGATTTCACGACTTTCTACGTTTCTATTGGTTCGATTTCTTTATGTAGATTTTGCCTAAGTCTATCCTCTACTTCTACTGATAATTTTACGGATGTATCTACAGGATTTAAATTCTTATGACTTATTTCATTCTAATCTCTAACTTAATCTCTTGTTCTATCTCTAATCCTCCTCTCATTTTTGTCTCCATTCTAGACTTAATGTTTCCTGTTTACGTGATCACACAATCGCCAAGACTCAAGCCGTACATGACCTTCTCCACGTCCTTCTTCACCACGTTCCAGTCCAGACGACGCTGCACAAACTCGTAGATCTCCTCCTGGCTGAAAATCCCGTTGAATTTCGACAAGTCGCTCACCAACTGACCTATGCTCTTGGAGTCCTCACCGCCAATCAAGTATATCGTTCCCACCTTTTTCAACGCCTGGAACAACGGGTATATCATACGCTTGTTGCTCTTGATGTGCGACAAAATGAAGTCGTAGTAGAGGTTGAGGTCAGATATAAGCACCACTGCTCCATCCACGGAGATCACCGACCGCCTGAGAACCTTCACAATGGTCTGAAAAAAGCGCTCCGCCACTTCTTGTTGGAAAACCTCCACCACGGACTTCTCCGCAGATCCCACCAACAAGTCTATGTTGTCCGCGAGAACCAGCACCACTTTTTGCGCTGCCAAAGTCGGACCGTCGCAAAGACTGCCGGGCTCAGGATTATAGTCCAGGTCTTTGAGGAGGGAGATGAAAACAGAATCAATTTCCTTGAAGAGAACGTCTATGCCGATATTAAGCCCATCGGCAACGAACTTATCCACCATGGCCTCCACTTTTCTCTTGGCCTGTAGCGAAGGGTTGAGAACAGAGTTTTCGTTCTTCACCACATTCTTATGGATCATCTCCTCTTTGTAGAAAATGTCCATCATCTGCACAATGATATCAGCCATATGAATCAGCTCGAAGAAAACAGTGAGAGGTGCAATGGCACTGTTTCCTCCAAAAGAACTCTCATCCAAAGAAGACAAACTCCGGGGGTCATACTCCTTCAAGTACGCCAACGACTTGTCAAAGCCTAGCTTCAAATGCTCGCTTCCAAGCGACTGGAGAACGGTTAAATACTCCTCCTGCATGGTGGCGTAGATATCCGTCAAGATGCTGGCGATAGTGAATTCCTGGAAATTCAAAAGCCGACCCAACGAGCTTTTTGCTGCCTGCAAGATACGGAGAGCCAATTCAGGACTGAATAATTCCGTCAAAGATTTCAAGTTCTCTTCCAATATTTTAGCATGCGCCTGCACCTTGGAGTAGTTGACCATTCCAGGCTCCTTATCTCCGGCACTATCCTCGCTTGCATTTATGGTGAACACCTTCCTGAAATTGGTCAAGAAATCGTTCTTAGTCTCCACCTTCACGTGCCGAAGAATCTTCTCACTGGTTTGCGCTTCTCTTTGCTCGAGCGACGTGTTCCAGTCTCTGATTGCATCCTGGCACATTTGCTTGAAACTCATTTTTTCTTCGCTAATGTAGTCTGCGACATAAGAGTCGTATGAAACGTCTATAAGACCATGAACGAGGGACACGTAGGGGTCGCCTGCATTTTGGCTGGGCGTAAGCAGCAGCAAAAAGTCCCCGGCAAGTTTCTGGTACAATAAAGGCACCAATTCAAGATATAGCGACCGCTCTCGCCCGGAGCGTATAAGCATTATGATCATCTCCTGAAGCTGGTTGGTTATGAGCTCTTCGCTGATTTTGAGCATCATTGGCACTCCGGTTGGGAAGATGATATCCACAATCCGGGAGAGGTGGTTGAATGTCGTACCCAACTCGAGTATGAGCTCATCTATCCTCAGAACATTGATGGAATAAATAGTCTTTATTTCGCCAAGCTCGCTGGACTCGGGTTCAGACTCAGCACCCGAATTAGTATCGGTCTGCACATAGAACTCATCTCCGGACACGGCATCTGCATTCATGAAGCGGATATTATCATTATCGAAGCAGATTTTCTGCAAAAAAAAGTCAATTAAAGTCTGCTCATTCTTCAATTCCACCAAAATGGCCACAAATTCCTTGGCCCTCTCGTATTCCTGGAGGTCGAAGTGGATCTCCAACTCTCTCAATAAAGCATTCTCAAATATCTCCATGATGTCGGCTATTTTTTCTGCCACCGTTTTTTTGGACATCTCATCAGTATCCACGGCATTGTACCGCCTCAAATTGCTTAAAAGCCGGGCTTGTTCTTCCGGGGTGTGGAATGCCTTGAAGATCCGGAGATTATTATATGCCGTATTAGATTGAAGGTCTTTGTAGTAGTCTTTTAGTGTAAGGCGGATTTGTAGAATCTGAAATCGTGCTAGTTTTGGCGCCTTGTAGATTCGGTCCAAACACCGTAAAGGGTCCTTTAGCGTCGAGAAATCGTACCCGGATGAAGAGCCCGGCACTTCCGACTCAGTATTAGGCCCCGAAACTTCCCCTTCCTGCGGTTCCTCGAGAGCCTTGCTATAAACACCCATTTTTCGGAGTTTGTCTGTCCAGAGGCGAGGGTCACGAGCGGCTTTATATGCATTTTTGGATAGGAGCTGGAATGTCAAAAGATCGGGGATTTCCAAGTACCATGAGATGGTGCGGGCCACAGAAACGGGAATCACCTTCTCGTTGTACACATCGATATCGGTATTCCAAAGCACCTGCGCCATGATGGAGGCTTGCAGTATGGGGTATACGGCGTTAATGCGTACCGTGTCTGGTGCAGTGTAAAGACACCCGTACACCTCAAATTAACTGAAAACTCTATTTGGTAAGTTTTCACCCTTAGAAACCAGAAGTTGGAATAGAAACTATAGAATGGAATGCTTATAAACATTGGAATATTCTGGATTCAATCGTTGTATTTAGAATTTATGAGGTTAACTGGAAATACTTCAAGGCTTTAAATCCACACAAGCATGAAATACTAGCATTATCTTAACAATGGAATCAAAGTAGACTAACAATGAATTTTTAGATTTACAAAGGATTTAAATAGCAATTAAAAAGTTATATAATTTTACATGATTTCAGGTTTGGTTCTAGGTGTAGAATGTTTGGCGCATAGTCGTAATGGTAGGTGTATGACATTAACTTTAAATTAATAGGTATCTGGTGCAGGTAAATAAAACTAGCCTTTAAAATACATTTTTAGAGCTAGCTGTAAACTTAAAGCTTGTAATACTGGGTTTATGGTTTACGGTGTAGAAAGTTATGGTGAGCGGCTTATGTGCAGTACTTTGGACAACTTTCCAGTCAAGCTGTTTATATAAAGTGATGGACATAAAATGTCACGGGATGTGAACTCAGTGATTATTAAAGGTAATGAATTATTTCATATCTGTTTAAAAGGTTCATAAAAAGCGTACTGGCGTAGTGAAATGGTCTGTAATGAACTGCGTAGTATCTTCAATAATCTAGTTCATAGTAACATGTATCATCTACAATAATCTAGTTCGTAATAAGATGCTTGATCTTCAAAAATTAAGCTTATAGTATCATGTACTATGTACACAAATATTCTAAAATTCAACTATATACCATCTAAAAAATTCATTCAAATGATAATCTGTGGACTGTTAGATCCACTATGGCTAGCCTACTACCCATGGAGGGTTATTTGTGCATAAAATTCTCGATGACTAAGAATATTAACGCCATACAGATATTCTACAGGCATCGGCGTAGACGTTGTTACAAGGCGACCCCTTACGGTATGCTGTGACTAGGTGCAGGACTACATCATGCAACCCTCTTACCACGATAGAAGAACTAGATTCTTTGCATGGAGGAACAATAGACGAATGAATAAGCTAATGGGGTGCAGACGTTACTTGGAACCCCCATCCTGGGATGCTTTGGTTGTTGCATGAAAATGTGGTGTACCGATGTTCTTGCGTATTTCAAGATCACTTCACGTGACCATATCCAATGAATACTCAATTACTTCGCGGGCGGTGTACGGGTCTGCACATCACCTTTCCATCACTCCAGAGCATACATGAAGTCCACCATAATAGCATAATATAATATTAGCATAACAGAGCATATACCGCAGTTAGCAGATTTAATAGAGCATAATTATTTTAGCATAAGTGATCCGATTTCTGGCATATTGCATCGAGCATGTCTCTCCAGATTCCGGCACCTCGCACCACTCGTGCCCTACGATGTCTTCTACGATGCAATTACGTCAATATCCGCTACAGGCATAGCATTTCAGATATTTCTAAGGATCTGGGGAAAGATAGCCAGAAAATTCCAAGTGTGCAGAAAAAGATCTCTACTAAAAGCTGGCCTAAAGACAATATGGCCAAAACCAAGCCAGAATCTGGCCCAAAATCTGGCGAATCTGACCCTAAATCTCTCTCCCAGTTGATCTACAAGTTCTTCCAAAAAGAATCACAAATTCTTTCTGAATCGTTAAATATTGATGCCAAAATCAGCCCTCCAGAGGTCAACACCGAAGCCTTACCCCCCCACATTCAGCATCAAGTGCAGGCACAAATGGATAATTACAACAAATTTCTCGTGCTTCTAAGTCATCACCCATTGGCCGTGCCGTTTGAAGTCCTTCTAGGCTATCATTCCACGTTGAGTAAGGTGGATCTCGCAGACAGCAGACGGCTCATCCGGCACTTGATATTTCACCATCGCTGGGCCGACATTTGGGATCTTACGCTACGGGATGAAGTTACACTCAATGATGTGGAGGATTTGGTAGAACAGATTCATGCGGGCCTTGCCGAATTTGACGACATGTTTGCCATATGGGGTGCTCTTGAAATAGCCCACAAAATGCCTTTCTCGAGTCCGAAAATCTATGACCTCCTAATGGAAAGTGTCCAATACAAATTTTCCATTGACCTGCATACGCTAACCCGGTTTCTGGACGCTTTAGACTCATTGGATGGAGCCCAATATATGTTTCTGCAGGTGCAGGATCTAGAAACCACCCTAGAGTCGGTCTGCGGTGATGCCGTGGAATTGAGGGCACATTTCTTGCCTCGGGTCTTGGAGAAATGCCTGTTTGAAACCAGGAATTCATACTTGACGTCCAACGTGCAAAACAATAGCCTAATATATGCGTCATGCAAACAGGCCCTCAATGTGAGTCCCGGCCTCGACAAAATCCCGGGTTTTATCTCCCATGCTGGCGAAGTTTTTCAGCAATTGAACATTTTGGAACTTCTCATTTACCCCATCCAAGGATTCTCTTTTCGCATAAGCTACAAAGACTTCTACTTCATTCTGCAGTCGCTCACGGTCGATAATGCACACCGGATGTATCAGTTGTTCTGCCGGATCCACAAGCAAGACGAGTACGTCACCAATGCGTTTTTGATACAACTATACGAGCTCCAGTGTATAGAGGCCCTCATACAAGCGCTCAAAAGGTTTTACCCCTACGTCAGCAAAGATACCTTGATAGCGGTGTTTCACCAAATGACAAGTGATGCCAAGGGCATTGCTACTTTAAGGCTATTTTTTCGAAACCGCCCTGCCATTTTCGGTCCGGCCCTAATGGATGTTCTTTCCAAAGATGTGCTTAGCATTTCTTCATTGTACCAAATGGTGGATTTTATCAACGAACAGACTCTCGGGCGCAAGATGCTCCGCTCAATTCTCGCCAAGCTCTCGGAAAAGTGTCTGGCCTCGGAGCTAAGAAAGGTATATGCAGATCTATCCAGCATGGACCTTTCTGAGTATAATACTACTGAGATCTGGAGGTTTGGGGTGTCGAAAAAGCTTCTCGATTCCAAAAATACCGGGATACTCGTTAGCAAAATGCTCAAAAAGGCAAGGCATTCCCACGAGCCAGAAAACCGAAGTTTGGACTCCAGCCATAGCAGGCTAAACGACGATTTTCAAAAGCAGTATAGACACGCCACCGAGACGGAAAGACACCGGCTTTTGGTTCGAATCCAGGCCATTTCCCAGTCCATATCTACCGCAGACGAGCAGCAAATTGCCTATATTCTTGATAATATCTACAGGCATATTTTTGGTGCAGAAACATCACAAACAACAGAAACTTTTGAAACGGTATTAAGTGACGAAACAAACTCAAATGAACCCGAATTGATAGAAATTCATAGTGAGAAGGGAAAGAGACTGCACAAGCAAAGTTGCAGCTTTTTCATCACCAACAAGGCCGGGAAGCTATACATCTTCCGGCACCTCATTGAACAAACCGCCCATTTCATCTACAAATCATGCATGCCTCCCCAAGGGGTGGTCAAACTCTCCAGCATACTACGGCTCGTACACTTCCGGTCCCACGAATTGGAAGCGTCGGTCCACGGGTACATGGTTCAAGCGAACCCACGAATAGCATTGAGAATCCTTAGTATATACCAGCACAAGCGAAACCAGCTCCCCAAGCAGCTCATGAACAAGGCCGAGCAGGGTATCATAAAAACTCGAGTCATTTCTGGAAAAGAAAAGCTCGAGCTTTTCTACGAGTTCCAGCTGAAAAAAGCCCTTCTTGAATTTCCCCACCTGCTCGCAACCCACACCGTGGTGCTCTTGGGAAAGCTTCTCTTCGCCACCCTCGGCCCCAACATGCACCCGGACCAAACCAAACTGTTTAAACAGTTGGCGTACGAGAAGAAGGTCCCAGTGAAAGTTATCCGAAAGTTGACTCAAGGATTCAAATCCTAGTCAGTCGAATTGACGTGAATTATCTTCATGCTTTGTCTCCGCTGGGTTTTATCTCTGTACCGCCTGTTTCCGAACTAAGGTTAGCATATATATAAGGTAAAATTTTTGTAAAGATACGTACCCAAACCCTCACTTGCTGAGGTGAAATGTTACACTTTTTGGCTATTTTCTCCCTTTCAAACTTATTTGGATAATTGCCACACACATAATACTGTTCGAGAAAAGTTTTAGTTTCCTTATCGAGGACGTTCCTTTTTCTGTAAACCTTCTCTTTATAATGCTTGACTGAAATCATTGTTGTTTTGATGGTGTAATTGGTCGTCTGGGGTCTGATCATCTTTGCGTTTATAGATCTTTTCAATTGATTCTGGGCCTGAAGCTGTATCAACTCTTTATCAAGATTCAATCCTGCTTTTTTGGCAATCTAGTGGTTAGCTTTTTGTCATTTTCTAAAATTTGGCTGTAATTCTGGCGTTAAAATGTCATCGATTCAACATACGACACTCATGCTGTGAAAGAAAGATCCGCCCTCTACCGACAACTGTAGACCCAGGGGCTTCACATACATGGAGCAAAATTCTTTTAATTCATTCACAGTCTTGCGTAAATCTTTATCATTCAAACCCGACATCTCTATGGCTTATTAAATACAATGTGCGGATTAAGCTTAAAGTATATATGGATGCACTGGTCACCTCTCACGCACATGAAACATGTGTGAGATGTATCACATTTAAACGTGCATGTTGATGCATCATTCATTCAGGCCTCAGTTTTTAAAACATCCTCAATTCTAAGACCAAAAATCTCATTATTATAGCGCATTGGTGCCCTTGCTTGCTTAGCCTGAAACTTTATAACTTTAAAGACCACTTTCGGTTTAGAAGTTTCGCAATACGTGCTTGCACATAATTTATGATAAGATTTCGGAACGGTTTTTGGGGGCGTATTTCTATTTGAAAAATTTTCCAAGTAGCGTGCGTCCAACGATGCTAAATATCGGTAATAGGAGTCGAAAGCGAACTTTCTATTTTTCCAGAGCTGTACGTTAGATAAGACTAAGAAATGGGTTTCTTTTAATTCATACCTGAGAAATTGCTTTGGATACTTGTGTTTGACAGTAATAATTTGAGAGAAGAGACAGCATGTGATGCCTTGCCATGATAAACGGATTCCTCGAACGATAACGTTTTACTTCAGAGTCATCTTTTTGGTAGTTTCTTGTGTATAAGTTTGTAGATCTGTATGGGAACTGTAAATCGCGACCGCCCTTTGGATCCCGCTCTATCCTGGGTAGTTTGAAAGTGGAAGCAAAAAGTAAAGGGCTTTCACTCATTATGGAAGGTTTCTTATAATGCTTAATCACCTGTTGCGTAGGTGTCACTCTTTACGATTTCAAGTTCATCTCGTATTTTTTTCTTTTTTTTTTTTTTTTTCAAAAAAACGGTGCGGCAACTTAAAAAATGTGGTACTTTTGTTCCCGATTTAGCTATAAATTCCCTGGGTGAGCAATTGGAATTGGTCGTAAAGCCGAGTATACATACTACCCACACTCTTCGCGATCAAGTTGTTCTCAACAAATTCATCACTTTCTTGGGCACTCAATTCTAATTGTAATCTTTGCCTTAACAAAATTCCCGTCTGCGCCTTATTTTTGAAACATGGAAGAGTGGAGTCCTTCTGCATAAGGTCAACAAGATTTATGAGTTGATCACAATGTGACCGCAATGAATTAAAACAAACCTTGCACAAATGTGTAAATAATTTGTAGTAATGAGAATCGAGTCCACCAAGGACATCCACATACTCCATAGTCAACTTGAAAGGGGCAGCTTCAAAACCGACACTTCCTGGTGAGTTTGAGAGTATGAAACCAAAATCTATGTGGATGATATGTCCCTCATTATCAAGCATGATGTTTCCATTATGCCTATCCTTGATTTGCAAGACATAACATATGATAGAATAAGCGGCTAGGCTTCGAGCAAAATTTTCTTGCGCTTTCTGGTACTTGACGCTGTCTTCGTTACCATGTATCTTGAGGAAGTAATCTTTGAGCGATGCCACCACGCCTTTCGGATTTTCACCGCTCTTAATAGAAAGTTCAGTCATCGTTTTCTTAATGGAGTGGATTGAAAGGGCATTGTTAATTGTCTCAACTAAGCCTGAGCCAAAGCTGGTAATAACAATTTTCATGTTTTTTGTCCAAACAGCTATCTTATCAGTTTTCCAGGCATGAGACACGACTGATATGAGTTGACATGCCAATGCCTCCTGCTGTAAATCATCACCGTTCTTTACAATGACTGAGCAAAGATCCCAATGTGGAAGATGTCCATAGACGCTTGCTTTGCGTATTCTTGCACGCTTGGTTGCCCAATCCTCACCGATTTTGAAATCGTTTTCGATCTTTCTTTCTCCAGCATCTTGTTCTTCGTGACCTTCATGAACTGCACTGATCTCACGAATTTGCTGATAGTCAATCGTCTCAAATTCGTCTTGTAAGGCCTCCATGGATTTGATAATTCTTGTTTTAATCGCTGCTGATTGATCAGAATTGGCTTGGCCTGACTTTTCTAACTGCTTCAACATTACAGCAGCGATCCTTATTTGAGCAGACAAATCTTTTGTTTTGCCACTCGATGCTAATAGTGGAGTTTCTTTAGGAGCATGTGGAAATTTTTGCGCAAGAGAGATTCCCCGGTTGACATGGGAGGTCTCAGGTGGCAAATTTAGGTCCTTAGACATGTTTGCTCGTAAATGATCCAGAAAGTGCAACTTTTTGTTCGAAAGAGAAATGACTGAGATGTCACCTAAGTCTGCCTCGTCGGCCTCAAGATCAATTGAATCTCTTGATTCGCCCGGTTCATTTCCCTGATTGAAGGCATTTTTGAGATTTTTAGCTGTTAGTACAGCCCTATTCTTATCCGTATTTGGATCAAAGTCCATGTCTTCACTTAAATACTCGATGAGCAACAAGTACGGGACTCTTTCAGCAGAATTGAGAACGCATGCTTCTGTGATATTCAACCTCAAAATCCGATGGTATCTTTTGTTTGGCAAACTGCTAGGGGGGAAAAGCTGCGGTATGTCAATTTGAGACGGAAGCAATGCATTGTTGATGATTGAAAGTTCAGCTCTCAAACTTGTTAAGCGTGCTTCCTTAGGAACATGAGACAATCTAGATGAGATATTTTGTAGAACCATCATAAATTCTGTCTCCTTTCTAAAGTAGTTGGATTTTAAAGTTTGAGAGTCGTCTTTTTTAAGCACATCGCACGACGTAGCTCTTGATAGACGCTTCGGGGAATCTATATCCAGCGAGACCATGGATATGTTGGAATTGATGCGTAAATTTGGTACATCATTCAAGTTCGTATCCCGGCTGAGGTCAGGCATGGATTGTGACATGTTCTCACCATTACTTGAAGAAAAGTATGAGGAGGTGTCACTGGACCATGATCCTTTACTTTTGATAGGATGCACTATTGGCCTTCTCGTGTGAACTTTTCTCTTCTGAGTTAAAACTCTACCATCGGAATAGTCGCTGTCGTAATGGACTTCGTCAGGATCACTGTCAATTGCGAAAGTAGAAGAAGCACGAGAGTTACGCCTATTACTGGCAAGCACAGATTCGGAGTATCTCTGCTTCATGGTCTCTTCCTCTGAATCATTTTCTTCGCTATCTCGAGCAGAACCTAAATCCATGGGTTTGCCTCTGTTTTTCAAAGTCAAGTTTTTGGTAAGAGCCTTGTGAAAGTTAGCCAATTTGAACAAAAAAGATTTTTGTTGTTTGCCTTGCGAAATCACAACTGGCTTGATATGATCATGGATATTGGGAAGTCCTAACGACGCCCCGATTGCTGCCCCGATGATTAAAGCTGGATGCAAATTCTCTCTTAAAGCCACTTGCTGATCACCATCTTGATTTTGATTAAACATAATATCTTGCAAGCTATTCACAAAGCTTCTAACAATATGAAATGAATAAGAGTCAGGTTGGCCCTTGAGTTCATAAACATAAGCCTGTAAGTTCCAAAAAGATAGCAAGCAAAAATGGGGATATTTCCTGCAATAGTCGAGAATAAAGTCTTGTAACGCCATGGAATCACTTTCATAGCTGACCAAGATTTGAATGAGTTGGGGGATGTAAAACTCAAGTTCAGAGTACAGGTATGTAGCTAATTTCTGTACAAGATAATGCTGCACCCCTATATTCTCTCCATATTTGCTAAGCTCATGGATGCACAGAGAGCAATCAAACGTAGCCGATTGAACACGCTCCAAAAGTTCTGAGTACATTACCTCTTTCTCTTTGACCTCAAAACTTACGTAGCGTCAACATTTGACGATTGTCGGTCACGTGGACAAGTGCGAACTCACACACTATGCAAATTCGAAGATCATATTTTTTATACATTCTGAAAGGTGGTACTTGATGATTCGTGTTCATTTACTGTTGGCTCCCCGAGACGAGGGAATCTAGAACTGTTTAACAAATTTAGTGGGACTTGAGGATGTGTATCATCCGTTAGAGGGTTACTAAAAGTCGCTCTCAGGGCTACCTTGACACGGGCAAGGTAATCTAAAATATGATCGAGCGGCGTGGGGTTAAATCATCTCTATATGTAAGACTTTGCATTTAGTGGTTTTAACCATATACATGTTAACTCAAACTCTAATCGAGCTTTTCTGGAGCTGGAAGCTCGAAGTCATCTTTGAAGTTCTGCCCCGGCAACATGGGCATGACCTCAAATAATTGCCTTTCTAATTCATCACTGCCTTGTTCAAGATCAAACCGTTTATACAATTTGTACTCAAGACCTCCAGATTCCTCTTCTTTCGGATCAAGAACTTGGAAAAGTTTCGGCTCAAACTCTTTTCCTTCTTCAGACATTGCCTTTGCTAGGTCTCTTTGACTTGATTCAACCCTCGCTTTTTCTTCTGTGGCCAACTCGTGATTTCTTTCTCGGAGAGCATCAATAGTAGGCTTCCATAATTTTCTGGATTCTCTATCCAATTGTTCATTGAGTGGACGGACTTTTGGACTGACAACCTTTGATTTATTCGTGTCATAAAACACAGTTTCTTTTCCTGTCTTATTGTCCTTTATGTCTATGACATCATTCCATTTGCCACTGAGGCTAAAGAGAAGCTCACCGGTGTTGGTGTTCGTGACCTTTCCGTCAATGACATCGTATGCACCACTTATTAGCCCTTTGACTTTGAATTCAATATTAGCTTCTAAGTTTAGTTTAGGACATTTTACGACCATTGTGTCACCTAATTCACTTCTGAGCTTGCCAAAGAGGATCCCCCTGCAGTACACATTGGGCTGATTCATGCTGTAAACCTCTTTATGTCTATGAAGATTCACAGTACCCAAACCTTCCATTATAGCAGCTGAAGAATTACCAAGGAATTTTGACCTGGGAACAACAGTGCCATCCACACGAATTTTTCTTTCTGGTATCAAATAAAAATATGACGATTTCGGTGGATGATGAGAAGTTTGCTCAGAGACATAGTAAGCATTTGAGCCATCTGGTAAATCATCCCAGTAGCATGCAAAAATTTCCCCTAAAATTGGATTTAATGGCTTCTTGACGGCTTTTGGTGCAATGTGCCATGACGCAAGATACCATTTCAAGACTAATAAAAAACGTTCCAAATCATCCTCGGTGTCGTCGGCCTGCAACAAAATCTCAGGAATTTGAAAAAAATTAGTTATTCTTTCGAGCATGGACTTCTTCTCCAAAATAAACGTTGGAAGAGTTATCTTGGACAAGTCTGCACCAAGCCGTAACTGCGAAATAATTCCCATTAAAATGGATTGCCCATTGTTATCAAGCTCATCGATATCATCAGTGTCTCCAGGCGCTTGGCTAGCTTCACCATCTTGAGGCTTCAATCTAAGCTTCTCCAATTTCGAAGTCAAGCCCATTTGTTAGAGTTGCTGTGATCGGCAATTGAACGCCCGCAATCGTAACTAGAAGGGGCTCACGATTTGTTCTCCGCACGACAATTATGAGGTGCGCTTGCAAAAAGGCTAGCTCTGTAATTAGCTTACCACCAAACGAACATTCGATTCTTATTATGAACCAAGGAAGTTTGGGCGTAACTCCTCCGGTCTCGACTGCAAATGCTCTGAACAAGGAAATCTCACTCAATGATGATCTCATCAGAGAGCTTAAATTACGAGGCTCTTTCGAATCTGAGCAAGCTACCAAAAAGAGAGCTGAGGTGCTTAACATTTTCCAAAAGATGACTGAGGAATTTGTTTACATTGTATCAAAGAAAAAAAACATGAGCGATGGCATGGCAAAAGATGCTGGCGGAAAAATCTTCACGTATGGGTCATATCGTTTGGGTGTATATGGTCCTGGATCTGATATTGATACTTTAGTTGTTGTTCCTAAGCATGTTACGCGTCAAGATTTCTTCGAGGTGTTCGCTGATTTACTCAAAAAAAGACCCGAGCTAGAAGAAATGACATCTGTACCCGACGCATTTGTTCCCATCATTAAAATTGAATTTGCGGGCATATCAATTGATTTAATTTGCGGGCGACTCGATATTTCTAAGGTCCCGAGAGACCTCACACTTGATAACAAAAACTTGCTTAAAAACTTAGACGAAAAGGATTTAAGATGCCTCAATGGTACGAGGGTCACTGATGATATTTTGCATCTTGTCCCTAAACCAACTGTATTTAAACACGCATTGCGGTGTATCAAAATGTGGGCACAACAGCGCGCTATTTATGCCAATGTGTTCGGATTCCCTGGAGGTGTTGCTTGGGCTATGTTAGTAGCCAGAATTTGTCAACTTTATCCTAATACTGTGAGTTCTGTTATAATCGAAAAGTTTTTTCAAATTTATTCGCAGTGGAATTGGCCGCAGCCTGTTCTATTGAAGCAAATTGAAGATGGACCATTACAAGTTCGTGTATGGAACCCAAGGTTATACCCTCATGACAGGCAACATCGAATGCCCGTGATTACCCCGGCTTATCCATCGATGTGCGCAACTCATAACATTACGAAATCCACTATGGAAATAGTGATGAAAGAATTAAATCGTGGCATGGACATCACAAACAAGATCCATCAAGGACTGGCTAATTATGCAGACCTACTTCAAAGACACACTTACTTTCATGACTACAAATTTTATCTATGCATTGTGGCAGCTACCAAGTCTTCTTCTGCTGAGCATTTAAAATGGAGTGGAATGGTGGAAAGCAAAGTCAGATTATTGGTTCAAAAACTTGAAGTTACAGAGGGTATCAAATTAGCTCATCCTTACTTCAAGACTTTTGAAAACTCCTACGTTTGTAGCTCAGAACTTGACGTAAATAATGTCATAGGTTCCTATGGCACTTTGGGTGGGGAAAAAGACGCTGAGAACGTCAAAGTTTTAGAAGCTGCTAGTGAAGAATGTAAAGAGCAGCCTAACGAAGTTCATCTCACCAAACTTTTTATCGGCTTAGATATAGCTGAGGGCCAGAAGAAATTGGATATTCAAAGTCCCTGTGCAGACTTCTTTGGAATCTGCAAAGGTTGGGCAACATATGACGAAAAAGTTCACTTTGTCCAAATCAAGAACGTTAAAGTCTATGATCTTCCAGATGACGTTTATGTTGAAGGTGAGCAGAGGCCGGTTAAAAAAATATCAAAACGCAAAAGATCTTCAGCAAATCAAGATGGTTGCAAGCGCACCAAAGCCATCCCAGGGGCTGCATCATGAAAATCATATATATATATATATAGCAAATCCTAGAAGCGATATATGGAATATTTGAATCGGTACTAAAATGATTCTTCGTGTCTTGATACTTCTAGAAAATAGAGAACTTAGACTTTTTCGAGTAATCTCTGGGCTGGTCTGGTATTGGAGATGGGTAGTTGCCCAAGCCGAAGTAGCGCAACACAAACTCCACATCGCCAATGGCAGCTCTGTCGCCCTGCATCACCACCGAAGGCTTGGCCAGCTGGGCCCCGTTGCCCTTGCCTGTGAAGACCTTTTCCGCCACGCCTCGCACATCCTGGATAGTCAAGGCGTTGATTTTGTTCACCATTTCGTCCACACTGGTGACTTTTCCCTGGCACTGCACCTGGCGCCCAAGATCTTCCAATGCGGCAAGCTTGCTCTCCACGTTCATGAGAAGCGATGCAGTGAGCTGGTTTTTGGCCCTACTGAATTCTTCCTTGGAAATGCCGCCTTTGCTGACGTCCTTCTCCATCACCTTGGAGAACTCATGGCAAATAACTTGCGCCATGTACTCGGCCTGCTGAGTGTAGCAGGAGATGGTGATACCAAAAAGACCCAGGTCGCTGTGTGCGTGGTTGAAGGCCAAGCAGTTCTCCACGAACGGGTACTGGTTGAGCACGCGGAACAAGCGAGAGAACATACCTTTTCCAGGGCCACCGGCGGAGAACGAAGACCCACCGCCAAGCAACTTCTGCAAGGTAGCCAAGGCATAGAGATCTTCGCTTAAGAGGCCTTCGGTTTCAAACGCAATCTGCATATGTACAAGTTGGGGGAGATTGCTGAAGCGAGGCTCCTGGTAGGGCAACTCAATTTCAGTGCCACGGTATTGGGATGGGCGGTTTTTAGTCTTTGTCTTAGAGGAGGACCAGTCGCCTAAATGGGACTCGACCATTCGGAGTGCCTTAGCATGGTCCACGCCAACCATGGCGACCACAGTGTTTTCTGGTGTATAGTGCAACTTGTGAAAATCCTGTACATCCGATAAATCCATATTCTGCAACGACTCATTTTTGCCGTAGATGGGCATGCCCAATGTATCGGGTCCGTAGGCAGCCTCGTGGAGGAGTTCGGGCAAGAGCATATCGTGCTTGAAGGAGAGCTCTTCGAGCTCATAAAGTCCCGTGGAAACGGCTTCCTTGAATTCCACATCCAAGAGCTTTGGAGCACGCACACTCTCAGCAATGCACTCAAACATACTCTCGGCATCTTTATTGAAAACCGAAGCCTGGTAGAGAATCAGCTCACGTTGGGCTCCACACATGTAGTTTCCACCTAGACGGGCCAATTCGTCCATCATTTCCGAGCCTTTTCGACTAGCCGTAGACTTCCAGGCCATGCGGTCAAGAATATGAGATATTCCACTATTTGTGATTGTTTCGTGGCGGCTTCCTCCTCCAACGTAGGCACCTAGGGCACTGAAATGCCCAGGAGTGGAGTCGGTGACTAGATGAAGTCCATTTGAAAGCGTGGAGATTTGAATTGGGTTTGCATCTTGTGCCATAGCAGACAAACTCCTGAAGGGAACTCGATTTCTAGCTGCTTTAAATAGCATTTTGTGATTCAATATGACTTCAAGTGACAAGTGAGAGGTGATTTAGAGTGAGTGATGAAAATGAGTGAAATGTTTGGCTATGTGCAGGATGGACATTGGCCAGACTTACGTGCTGACTAAACGATTGCAAATTAAAGTGACCGAAAATAATTCTAGACTATTTTTACTTTTTCTAAATCTTCAAAATTTTTTAAGGTTTATGCTTTCTCAAGATAATGATAGAGAGAGAATACCACAAAAAGTACTAGAGAGAACCAGAGTGTACTACAGAGATCACTAGAGAAATCACTTTAGAAATACTAAAGATAGTAACAGATTAAGTTTTAGAAGAGTACTGTAAATAATCAAAAAATTTTTTAGAGTTTTTATTAAGTAGATGCAAATTTTTCTTAGTACTAGATAGTACTAGAGTACCAGATAGTTTCGAGGTACTATTAGTAATCTGTTCGATTGATTTTTTCTACGCAATTAGCCTAGACATTTATTCTAGACATATTTTATTATCATATCCTTGTAATAATAACTAGGAGTTATAGCTTATGCATTCGCTTCTAGTTCCCATACAATGGGATCTGGAGTAACTAAGACCTATGGGAGCCAAGACTAAATCTCAAATTGCGAACTAGATACAATACGAATCTAACAATAAATCTGCACACTTTCTTTCATGATTTATTCCGTTGATATTCCACTTTTTTCCTCCACTGACTTATTTCATGATTCTACAGAGTTATTCTGCTGATATTATATATCCACTCTATAATTCCAATCTCCTGATTTATTCTTGTGACACGTTTGTATTTGGTAATCTATTGCATCCGTGACGATTTGAAGGGGGCCTGGTCATTAACGTATTTAGAATATCTAGACATCAGACTATCAAATACAGAATCCAGAAATTCAAAGGACCATATCTATCTTTTCATACTACTGGGTGGTGTTTTAACACACAGCACTCGCACTTTGAAGTTGAGTCCACTTTGAACTTGGAAACATTGTCCTTACTTCAAATATTCCAAAGGTCTAATAACTTCACCTTGGTCAGTGAACACTCTTAGGATCGCAAATAGCCTTATAAAATGAAGAAGAGACACACAAATAATTGAGCTTTTGGCCAGTGTCATGCCGTATACACCGTAGGCACGCCAGAAATAAAACAATACTTGTATTTTATTCCCTATAGGGAAACTAATAATCTATACTTGCTTTATAAGTATCAAGTATTCAAGCTATATTATCATTCTGTGAAGGCTTCATGAAACCGAATCCAAATTATCTAAGCTTCTCTAAGAGCTTTGCCCCAGAAGTTTTACAATGGCCGCTTGTGCTCACTTCTGTCCAGCGGTTGGTTCCTTATGTATGTAGACGGTACCATGGTAAATCTGGAGATGTCCTTCAATTCTAAGACCCACTCAAGTCAAGACACCACCTTTATGATGAAAGCCTCAACCGATTGATCAGGTACAATACAATAGGATTCCGGGCTTCTCCGAAAGCCAGCCACCTCTCCTAAAGTTTCTAAGTACCGCGTATTCACTTGAGGACTCTTCAACAAACATACAAGTTGCTGATCATGTACTAGAGGTACAAACCAACATTTAAAATAACATTAAGTGACTCTGGAACTAATGAAGAATAGATATGGTGAAATTATGAACTCTATAGATATGTTGGAATTTTCGAATTAGATGTGACAATACTGTGAACCTGGACAAGGTATTGAATTCCAGATATGAGAACTTACTAAAGTCTAGATGTGGTGGAGTTGTTAATTTCAGAGATATTATTGAGTTATAATACAGCCGCTTGAAATCTAGTATTGGTGAATTAAGCTGGTGTGGTTGAGTTGAACGCGTCTGGTTACTTGTTGTCTGATTATTTCTGGTTTAGTTATTTCTAGTTCAGTTATTTCTGGTTTAGTTATTTCTAGTTTAGTTATTTCTGGTTTAGTTATTTCTGGTATGGTCAAATTGTTCTGTTATGGTGACTTCATTTATTATATACGGAACAAGATCATACTAAAATTTCTGGATCCACTCTCTTTCTCAATACTTTACCTCGGATAGGCTAATACCAGAGGCAAACACTTCTTTATGAATGTATTCCATAATACAATGATGTGTGCTTATCAATGACTAAACTGCCCGAAGGATTATCGAGATTCTGAGTATGTGGAATCATTGAATTCTGTATCTGTGAGCTTTTAGGTTTCAGGAATGTAAAAATTTATGATTCTGGAAATGATGAAGTAAATTCTAGTTTGGTATCATAATTCTGTCTGTGGTGAAATTGTTAGCTCTGACTTCGATTAACTTACTTAGGGGGCCTGAGCTTTCAATTCTGTTATGTATCCAGACAACCGTAGCACAACCAACCTCAAAAAAATTAATTCTTGACTGAACAGTGAACACTATTAGTGAGAATTCATCCGATACCTCCATAGAGGATAAATGTCAGGGGTAAGTATGTTAAGGACCATCCAGATTCTCTCCGTACACCGTTTCTCTTCCATAAAAGGAGGAGGTTTCAAGTGGAAATACCTGATATTTCTCAGAACACAACACGATGAATGTTACCAATTAGAGTCAATTCGATTAGTTTTTAAATCTATTCCAATTAACTAGAAATATGGTCCTTATGGGTTCGAAGTAAAAACAACATTTTTGAACTTAAATATAGAAAGTGTGGCTATGCCCAGGTTAAATGCTATGAACAACCACCTCCCTTATATTTCGGAGATAAGGTAGAAAGAAAGACCTTTCAATGTACATAGGCTGAGATGAATATGTTTTGCTACCAGATGACTTTCAGAATTGTCCAAGTTTGAACGCAGGTATTATACTTGATACCGGAAAAAATGATTCTTCCATTGGAACTCAACAAAACTCAGTGTCGTAGGATGAGGAGTTTCTTTTTTTTTTTTGAAAAAAATAGGCTTGTTGTTATTGGCCGTCACTGTTTTTTTCACTACCGGAGTAAATGCAAAACATTGATTTCAAGTGGTCACATTGTGAGGGTATTGTTCGGTTTTCAGCGGGTACGGTACACTTCAAAGTGAAGTACAGTCGTGTAAATGATTCAATACTCCAGCAGTGTATCATGGTATACTATGATATAGTAAATTATTGTATAATAGTAAAGTAAGGTGTATTATGATGGTATAGTAGTGTCTAAGTATATTGTGGTGTATGTGGTGGTGTGATACAGCAGTATAATAGTGTATTATAATAGGCGTATTATAATAGATGTAGTACAGTACTATAGTAATGAGGTATTATGGAGGAATTTAATGCAGTCATTTATTATAATTTGGTAGACCCTTTGATAGTCAAGTAGCAGCTGTTTGTTCTTGATATCTTGTGGAGAGTATCTGGGAAGACGGAAAAATCAAGGGTTTCTGATGCTATTATTCATAGCATTGGTAATGTGGTCTGCTTGTTATTATTGCTGGGCTGGGCTTCTTTACTGATACTGCTTGTGATAATTCCACCTAATATTGACCGAGTCAGGCTCTTATAACCTCTTTAGGTAGTGACGTGTCTGTGGAGATTCAAGATTATCCTGTACTACTAAATAATACGATACCATATTATCACACCATACTACCACGTCATATTGAGATATCAATATCCCATGTTGTACCATATTACCCTTTCATAGAAATATCCCATATTGAAGCCATGTATTGAAGTCCCATATTGTCATACCTTTCATACCATATTACACCATATTACACCATATTTCTGTAAAATACAGAATGGTATAGCTTGGTATATAGTTTTCGTTTAATATTCTTAGCCAGCATAGAAGTAGCTATGTAACTATATCTACACGGGAGTTTCGTTTGTTAATGGTGGTGACATAAATAAAATATAATTGCATTCACACAATCAGCAGATTCAATTTACATAATACCAAAAATTAATTCACATAATGGCCATTCACATAATATCAGTCCACGTTCTATCATTTATGGACTTAAGCTCTACCAATTAATATTGTTCCAGATTTTATTCCGACAACAGGATATCTATTTCGACAACTAGGTATCTTTCCCAACTAGTATATATCTATTTTGACTTCTCTAGATGTCTATGAATCTGGCCTCCGGATGGTAGAATTTCGGGCAAGACCAGTAGGGTCTTCGAATGCCGTCCCAAACACTATTATCTGCATCGCCAAGAGTTTCCTTAGGCACGTCCACTTCGTGAAACTCGCATTTCAAGCCGTAGTTGCCCAAGTCTATTTCCACCAACTTCTTGTACACCTCATAAATAACTTGGCGGTCAGCACCTAGGCCGTTGAAGAAGGAAAACACGCCATGGGGCTTTAGAAGACCCACGATATAGTCAAACAACTCAAGCATATCGGTGTAGTGCTCAGAAAAGGTGTCGTAGTAGATTCCGTTGAAGTAAACTTCTCCACTTGAGAGTAACTTGTCCAACTGCTCCTGCCAGCGGCCCTCCAAGATCACCACATTGGGTTTTTCGTACCAGCCATCATCTTTGAGTTTTTTCAAAACGTCTGGATGAGCTTCGCAGATGTAGTGGTGGGTTGGCTCTTTTTGCTGAATCATGGTGTCGATAATACCCATACCAAAACCGATATTGAGGATATTGACTTCTGAGTCCTTTTCACCTTCAACAATGGCCCCTTTAAAAATCGACTCGCAGCCGAGGTTCATGAGGTCGGTTTCCCATTCCATCATGACTCCATCCTGGTGCGTTTCTGTGACCAAAGCGCCATTCTTGTACTCGAGCTTGGTCTCAAGGTATGCTTTCTGATTGAACGAGGGGTCTTCCAGGGATTCAGACTCTGGCTTTTCGTCTCCTTTTTTCTCTTCTGCTTCTGCTTGATGTTTTGAATTTCCCTCTTCTGTTTTCTCTTCTGCATCCTTTGCTTCTTCTGCCTTTTCTGCTTCTTCTTCCTCTACCTTATACTCTTCCTTGTTTGTCAACTGGGTCACGATGGCTTCATGATCCAAATCGTCCGTGTCACTGATCACTTCCATATCATAGTCACTGACTTTACGAAGCAATAACTCAGCACGAACTCCGGCAGCAATAATTTGTTCGTATAGAACCGAGTCGTGCATGTTGCGGCGAATCAAGATACACCCCGGGGTCTCATTTTTCTCACTTGTCAAACACCAGCCAGCACCGTACTCAAGAAGAAGAGTCACCATCTCGTCTACCACGGCGATTTCCTCTTTTGTGGCGTCACTGGGAAAGTGCTCGAACATGATGTGCAATGGAGTGGTGGTGGTGGACGGCTCCTCTTCGATTCCCTGCATGTAGTTGTGGGCTTCTTCGAGGGTATAGGTAGCAGGGATTCCAGCCTTAAGGTAGTGTTTAAGTTCCCCTATATACTGAGGGGAGATTGGCCGGTTTGGGAACCGGCAGAGCTCGTGTAAGTCGGACATGAGTGGTGGTTTCGGTACACTGTGCGAGTGCGATGAGCTGCAGCGATCGCATGATAAGTAGACAGTTGAAATCAAAACACATCCCACAGTGCCCTAAATAAAGGAACCCAAATAGAGCCAGGGCCAAGAGAAAAGGCATAGCATAGATAAAAGAGACATGCTGGGTCTATAAAGGGCCTTGAATGAATTATTTTACAACTTAAAATGTGGGATTCTTTCTGGGGTAATAAAAACCTAATGATACCATAAACACAGTTTCTACGGCCACTTCATCCCAAACGTCTTATACTTAAAATATGCTTTATTGTTCGTCATGTTCTTCTGCATCAAAGAATTTGGTGTTAAATGTTTTAAAAGCCGAATGCATATTCACAATGGTGGGTAGGTGCACATACAATAGTGGGAGCCAAAATCACAATATACCCAAGTATACGGCTCGTAGAAAGTGTTTGTGATTGTTGGAGCCATAGTTTCATTTTAACTACGACGTCTGTCTAAACTTTAGTGAACAAATCTTAAATACAATCGATTCCATATCTCGAAGCCGAGTCTACGCAGGAACCCCACAATTTAGGCCCAAGAGGATACTAGAAAAGATATAACAGGGCTATTTTTGTAGGCCTTATAAGCAAATCCAACCCTATGACCATATGTAGAAGCGAAATATTTGGCCATAGTTGGCGAAATTTATCCCCACAAAAATCGAACCGATGCCCTCTGCATCAGCTGATTTACTTTAACATTGCATTTAGGAAAGTGATATTTTCTCGTGCATGCACAGAGCGCTGTAGACGTACGTCAATGAAGAGGTTGCATTTTCAGTGCATGATACCCACACCTGAGTCTTAGGCGAAAAGCCTTGAGGCCGGTTTTGGAAAACGCAAACTCTTACTGAACCCAACCCGCGGTGTGCAGAGCCCTGAAATCAAAGTTCATTCTTTTTCTCTGTTAGCGAGCATAGGCTAAACTAGTACCGAGAAACACTGCATAAAGTACAACGTAGACCCCAGACTCAGTAAACAGAAGCGGTATACCGGATAAGTAGAAGTTTGTACTGTGCCGAGGACAGATTCCATCAACTCCGCCGTTGACGTGTATTGTCTGTGACAATGGACAATCTGTATTAGAGTGCGTCACGTGATGCTAGGCATCTTCGCAAATACCACGCGCCAAACGCAAGCACAAGCTTCAACAATATCACTTCCCCCACTTCATGAACGACGATGAAAACTATATCAAGCAGGAACAAATTTCAGACAATGGCATGACGGATTTGGACATAATTCACGATGGCCCCACCTCTTCCAAGCACCCAGACCTCCTATCACGTACAGACACCTACACCACGAGCGATCCTGACCTTCGACCCAATCCTCTAGACGACCTCGCTATGCCCAAATACAACCCTTATCAATACGAAGACTATGGTGGAGCACAAGACGCACTTCCGCCCGATACCTACGGTAATTTTACTAACCTGTACACGGTGGACGGTCAGATGGTGGTGCCAACGGTCAGCGATCCGGGGTTCTACGAGCTACGGGCCGCCGGAGCCAGCAGGAACGAGTACGCCCTCAACCAGCCGCTCGAGCTACCCAACGCCGGCCAAGTGCAGCCCATGTTCAAGATGGGAAGCTCTCCTTCTGCGAAAAACAACACACAAATAAAGATGGAGGAGTCCGAGGCAGTGGATATGCACGGGACCGAGGACCATGGAGCTTTGGATGGCTATGGACATGCAAAGAACGACAAGAAACCTCGGGCGAAGCTGGCACATAACCTTATTGAGCAGCGATATCGTAACAAGATGAATGAGAAATTTCAGGTGCTTCGGGACTCGGTGCCGGTGCTTCGGGAGTATAACAGAGCGTCCAACGGGTCCAATGAAGAGGATTATGCGACCGAGGAGTTGGGCCTGCTCGGTGACGAGTACGGTGTTATGGGCGAGCTGGCCATGACCCCGGTCAAAAAGCTCAACAAGGGAATCATACTTACCAAAAGCATTGAATACATCAAGTACCTTGAGTCTAAAAATCAGAGGAAGATGATGGAGTACCAGCAGTTGCTCGAGCGGGCTGAGATGCTAGGGTATAAGGTGAACCGTGACTAACCACCACAAGGAACTGCAACTGACCATTGTGTGTATCGGGCTAAGCTGTGATTGTGTTGTATAAGGCTAAATCTGGTTTTGCTCTATTTGCGCTAAAACGGTTGTTTTATTCAGGCTATTGTTATTCATACTAGAAGCTGAGGCTTCAATATGCTTCTGGGATTGAGCTTAACTCGCGGGTTGAATCGCGGGGTTCATGGATTTGGACTGGCAATCGCCTTTTTGGGACCTGGCTTTTTGGGACCTGGCTTTTCGACTTTGGAATCTGGCTATCACCTTGCCTAAGAATTATCAGTTGAAAAAATGTTAGGGCTACGGGCTACTGTGAACACGGCCAAGGTAATGGCATGTCAAACGATGAAACTACAGGCAATGTTTATGAACTGATTTGTGCGTATGCGTTAAGAGAGCGTGTGTGAGAAGCGACTACAATGAAAATTGGTAGAACGAAAAGGGAAATTCAAAGCGGTTTTCTAGGTTTTTTTAAAAGGCATATCTCCGAAAACGGCCAACCTGTGAAGCTGGCCGAGCAGCTTGGTTAATCCTTGGTCATGTTATTTTGTTCAGTCCTATGACCTATTGAAAAGCTCTGTTTCGTCAGACCGCATAGCGTCACGTGGTGCGATCGTACCATCGCATCGCAACGCGCTTGCCAAAACCGCGCCTGCACCCGTGCACCGTCGTATAGACTTTGGTATATTTTTTCCAGCTTCGGCTGTTGTGAACTCATTCCCATACAATTTTCTGACTTTTGAAATGGCCATTCAAGAATTGGTACTCACGGCCTATGAATCCTTTCAGTCTCTTTCGTTACCATGGAAGCTTGCGCTGGTGGTACTCGTGCCGTATGCCTACCATATTTTGTGGCAGGTTGCCTACTCTTTTAGAAAAGACCGGGTGCCCTTGGTATTCTACTGGATCCCATGGTTTGGTTCAGCCGTTGCATACGGAATGCAGCCCTACGAGTTTTTCGAGACTTGTCGGAATAAATACGGAGATGTGTTTGCTTTTGTTTTGTTGGGAAAGGTAATGACCGTGTACTTGGGCCCAAAGGGACATGAGTTTGTTCTTAATTCCAAGCTTGCCGACGTTTCCGCTGAGGACGCTTACGCACACTTGACGACGCCTGTTTTTGGAAAGGGAGTTATCTATGACTGCCCTAATTCTCGTTTGATGGAGCAGAAGAAGTTCACAAAGACTGCTTTGACGAAGGATGCCTTTATCAGATATGTGCCCAAGATCAAGGCCGAGGTGTTAGACTACTTCAAAACGTGCTCAGACTACTCTATGAAAGAGCGCAACAATGGAGTCGCCAACATCATGAAGACGCAGCCGGAAATGACCATTCTCACTGCATCCTCGTCCCTTTTGGGTGATGAAATGAGAGCCAAGTTCGACCCTTCTTTTGCCGAGTTGTACTCGGATTTGGACAAGGGCTTTACGCCTATAAACTTTGTTTTCCCTCACTTGCCTTTGCCTGCTTACTGGAAGCGTGATGCTGCTCAGCAGAAGATTTCTGCCACTTACATGTCATTGATTAACAAAAGAAGAGAAACGGGTGATATTGATGCAAACAGAGACTTGATCGACTCGTTGATGGCCAACTCCACTTACAAAGATGGCGTGAAGATGACGGACCAAGAAATTGCCAACTTGTTGATTGGTGTGTTGATGGGAGGTCAGCACACGTCTGCTTCTACATCGGCATGGTTTATGTTGCATTTGGCAGAAAAGCCTCAGCTCCAGGAGGAGTTATACAATGAGATCCTAAGCGTGCTTGCCCAAAGAAATGCCAGCTTCAACGATTTGTCCTACGATGACTTGCAAAAGATGCCTCTCGTCAATAACACCATCAAGGAAACCTTGCGGATGCACATGCCTTTGCACTCGATTTTCAGAAAGGTCAAGAACAATTTGGTGGTGCCTAACACTAGCTATGTTGTGCCTAAGGGCCACCACGTTTTGGTGTCGCCTGGCTATGCTCACACCTCGAAGGAGTGGTTTCCTAACCCCGACACTTTTGATCCTCACAGATGGTCGGAAATGGACAATGCTAATAATGCACAGGAGGATACCGTGGACTATGGTTTCGGAAAAGTCACTAAGGGTGTGGCCTCTCCTTACTTACCTTTTGGTGGTGGAAGGCACCGGTGCATTGGAGAGCAGTTTGCATACGTGCAGTTGGGCACGATTTTAACCTCCTACATCTACAACCTCAAGTGGAGTTATGCTAAGGGCGGCTCGCTCCCTGCTGTTGACTACCAGTCTATGGTGACGCTTCCTACGGAGCCTGCTGAAATCGTGTGGGAGAAGAGAGAAACCTGTGTTATATAGGTGTCAGAGCTACACAAATACAATTAATCAAGTGAATACTAATGCTACCAGTAAAAGTATCTTCGACTAGAATTATGGGCATCTTGGCATCTTAACATCTATGTCTTGTGGTGTACAGGTGTGACACGTTAAAAAATAATCTCACAGCTAACTATCGACAGCACCATGACCTCCTTCAAGCTCCGAATCCCTGCCTCCAGTGCCAATATCGGCCCCGGTTTCGATGTGCTCGGAATCGGCCTCAACCTATACCTCGAAATTTTCGTGTCGGTTGACCCATCCCTTGACACTTCTGCAGACAAACACAGTGCTCTTTTGAGCTATGAAGGAGACTCTGCCAGCGGCGTTCCACTCGCCAGTGAGCGTAATTTGGTGACTCAGACGGCGTTGTATGTGATGAGATGCAACGGTGTAGAAAATTTCGAGCCTGGAACGAAGATTCACGTCAAAAACCCGATTCCATTGGGTCGTGGTTTAGGTTCTTCTGGCGCTGCTATTGTTGGTGGAGTGATGTTAGGGAATGAAGTGGCTAAGTTGAATTTGTCCAAGGAGAGAATGCTTGATTATTGTTTGCTAATAGAGAGACACCCGGATAACATAGCAGCGGCCATGTTGGGAGGTTTTGTTGGGCTGTACTTGTGCGAGTTGAGCACCGAGGAAACTGAAGCTAAAAACGTACCTTTGGAGAATATCTTGCCCAACCCAAGCACTGATTTGGCAAGCTACGAGACCAGGCCGCCTCCAGCTCATATTGGCCAATATTTGAAGTATAACTGGAACAACAAAATCCGGTGTGTGACTATTATACCCGAGTTCGAGGTCAAAACAGACGACTCGCGTGCTGTTCTCCCACAGCACTACGAAAAGCTGGACATCGTGTTCAATTTGCAGCGGTTGGCCATTTTGACCACTGCTTTGACACTTGATCCGCCCCAGCATGATGTCATTTACGAGTCCATGAAGGATAAGATCCACCAGCCATACCGTGCACAGCTCATCCCGGGGCTTGAGACGGTCTTGCTGCAGGTGACGCCAAAAAGTCACCCAGGTTTATGTGGAATCTGTCTTCTGGGTGCAGGCCCTACCATTTTATGCTTGGCCACGGAAAACTTCGAGGCCATTGCTGAGACCGTGACTTCTATTTTTGCGTCCAACAGCGTCAAATGTGACTGGAAACTCTTGGACTTGGCCTACGACGGAGCCACTGTCGACAGAACATAGACTCTAGGAAAACTAGAGTCGGCAATAAACAGTAAATGTCATCATAGAGGTCTCTTACCCGAGAAATGTTTTTGTAAGTGTTCCCATTTAGATTAAGTAATACTTGCTTAAAACTTATTTAATAAACTGTATACCTTCTCAGGTGATTTCTTTTAAACAATGTTTTATTTAATCCTCGCATGATGAGATACGAAATTAGTCGTAATCTTTGTGACTTGTGTAAGTTGTGTGAAGCATCACTTACTGAGTGTATCAGCTCTATTAAGGACCACTGCATGTTTTTTGAACATGAAAAATTTTTATCAATAAAAAGACGAAAATAACTGAGTAGTAGTCTAATTAGTAGTCGATTTGATAACTACTCAATTAAATTAGAAGTCTGATACATACTGTTCTGATTCATACTAGTCTTTATACTAGTCAAAATCAATTAACATTGTTTACTGATTAATAACTGGTTCCCACTTCCACCCAATTCTTGAGAACCACTCGAGCACGTAGAAAATGGCCTTGTGTTTTTATTTTTTTTCTAGAGCCTCGAGTTAAGCATAAAGAGTGTAGAATTAGCTTGTGAACTCAAGTAATTTATTTCTTCTCAATTTTGAAATTCCTGAATTTTGTGACTCCCTATGCTAATATCATAAATCTGGACTTGATGCTTTCACAGGATTGGTTGCAAACCCCGGAATTATTATCGCACCAAATACCCGTCCACCATGCTGCCCTAAGAAAAAGACTTAACTAAAACGACTCATTCTTAACCGCTAATTTATTAAGAAGGCCTTTCTGAAAATTTATAAGTTTGAGGACTACACTGGCTTTACTTTGAGTAAAAAAGCTCTTATGTGCAATTATACAGACCATGGAGCTAATCAACTCGGGCCGCGGCTCCAATTCCGAGGTCCCCACACCATCAAAATCTTGTACTCTGGCTTGATTTTGGAGTAGCTAATACTTGCTTACTAATGGAAATCAAGCACTTTACTTTTAGCTGTATTTACTCCATACTGTACTATTTTATATGTAATATACTACTTTATCACTGCTTGCACATGGGTAGCGCACTACCTAGTGGATGAACACATTGATCAGACAGGGAAGAAGGCCATATCAGGAAACAACGTAGGCACACCATGAGCCATCATTTAATCAGCTTTTTATAATACTAATTGTCATATCAATTTAATTGTGATACTAATATGGTGGAGGTCCCTTTTTCTGGTTGAATAATTCCTCTCGGAGATAATCAGCAATTTACAGTTACAAAATCGGACGTATCAAGAAAATAACAATGTCAGGTCAATAAGTAGCTGAATCATCTAAAGTACTACTAATAAGAGTCTGACTTGTTTAAATTTGGATTTTTAGAGGTGAAATAAATTTGTAAGAGTGTGAAGAGAATGGTAAAAAAACGTAAATTGAGACTGTATCACTCCCGTTAAACCGATTGTGAACTGATCAAGTTTCATAAAATTGAAAACAATAGATTTAAGAGCCATTAAATAAGAGCAATTCAATTGATGGCCGTGAAATAATAGTAATAAAATTAGTCTAGTCTATCCTTTGAGTCATGCAATATTTCATTTAGCTACTTGCTCAAACTAACCTCCAATGACTGTGCGGTGCGACTAGTTAAGCCCTCGCGCGCAGGAAGTGAACTATCAACTACACACATGAGCAACAGCAGATTGCACAACAAGCTCTTCGAGGAAGACGCGCTCGAAACGTCGCAATCGCGGCCGTTATTGTTGAGCCAAGTGGAGGTCAGCGGCGGTAACAATTTCTCCCGTGACTTCTTCTCCAAGGTGCTCAGTCCTTTGATCGACGAGAGCGACTACACATTGAAGGAGCTTTTGCAACGGGTGGACGAGAGCTACTCGAATTTGGAAAAGACCCAAGTGTTTTCGGCCATTTATCCTTCGTTGCACGTTGACTACTTGCATGGTATACCCGACAAAAAACTGTACAACCAGGAACGGTCGATCCTCACTAAGGTGTTGTTTGACATTGAGACCAAGGACTTGACCTGCGGCCAAGCAGCCTTGGCATTTAATAGCGAGGACAATATGATTTTAGACTTGAACTATGCGAACCACAATGTCAACCACAATGCCGAGTTCTTCGGCGTGGGCGTCAACTACAGGCCTTACAAGCCCCACGAACACTTAAAGTCACAGATTAAGCTCACTTCCAACTTGCGCAATCCGTCGTACAAATTTATCATCGACTTGTTCAATGTGAATGACAATAACCAGACCTGGCAAGGCAATTCGGCCAAGGCCTCGGGCGGACTCATTGGTGTTCTGTATACCGACCCACAAAAAACTCTTTCCCTCTTCAATGGCTTGCTGTTGACCAAGAGAAACATTTATGACATTCCGGAAGGAAAGCTGAAGGATTTTAGTGGTGATTACTTGAAGTCGGCCATCTTATCCAAAGTGTCGTACCACCGTGTGCAGTACCTTGGGGGCATCTTCCCAGTGGACGGCTTTAAAACCTCTTTGGTCAACGAGATCGCTTCTGATCAGCAACAAGATACCGAAAACAAACAGAGTGTTTTCTTCAAGACCCTGGGGTCAGCTGAGTACTTTAAGTCGTTGGCAAGCAACGCATTGACCACGCACTTGTTCGGGGAACTTGGATACATTAGAAGTGACCAAAAAGTCCACATATCCGATAAGTTTTACTTGGGAGGCTATGACAGCTTTCGGGGTTTTGCCAGAAACTCAGTCAACGCTGCCGGAGGCTTGCAATATTATAAGGTGGGTGCCACGCTCTACGGTCAAGTGCCTCGCTTTATACATGACTCCGAGCTCAGCCAAACTCATCCTTTGAGATTGTATGCCACCACCATGGTTGGAAACGTGGGTGATAACTTGCATGCAGAATCCGGGGTGGCCAGTGTGGGTGCAGGGCTTCGATATTTCAACCGTTGGGTGCACTTGGATGCAGGTTATTTCTTGTCCCAGAGGCTCAACTGTTCCAATGATGCGGGAGTGAGAGATGGGTTCAAGCTCGAAGTGTCGTTGAACGGAGCTCGCTCAAGCTAGATCTGAAGTGTTGCACAATTATCGAAGTGAAGCTAGGACGAAAGTGTTCAACAATTCAGTGAAATCTTTATTGAAAACAAGCTATAATTGAGGGTTTGTGGCACAGAATTTGCGCAAGAAGTGTAAAAATTCTGACATTACGATTAAAGATAATCATTTTGGTAGTATCGTAATTTTGTACTGCATATAAATCTAACATGATGATCAGGCCTGGGGTCGCACTGATCAGCATAACACAGAAACTAGACAGTCATACTTCTACGACGATATCCCAGAGTTAATAATAATTAGAGTCACTGATATTACACAGCTGAAGGTACAACTACATTCAATATATTGAATAGGCACAATTCTAGGATCGTCACAATCGAGCATACATCAATGGTTAAAGACTGCATCTGACAATACCACCAGACACTTGAACAAACAGCATACATTCAATCAAACACTACAACGATGCATAATGAAATAATATCTAACGTCCTATTAACAATTGAACAGCATAAAGGAAATCTTAGTTCGTTTAAGAATGCCATCCTCAGCGACGACTATTCCGGAAAAGGAAAGCATTTCTCTCGCGTGCTAGTATGGAAAACATCTTTCATCACGGAGACCTTGAACATTCAAAAGTGGCAAAGCAGTCTTCAAGCTAGTCGTGTGATTTATCACAAACTCCGCAAAAATCCACAGCTTGTCATTCCCTGGTATACTTTGGACAAAGACAACGAGTTCTGGACCGGTAAGGCTGGGCTGCACAATCGGCTCCAGCGATTTAAGAACGTACAGAGAGACCCCTTGAGTCCAGCTGAAAACGAAGACGGCTCTTTTGGGGAGCAAGGCGAGTGTGAAGACAACACGGAGCTATTACACTCAATAGTTTTGGACGTGCAGCGGCTTTTCCCAGGAGACGAGTTTTTCCACCATGCTCCCAACTCGCTCAAGATCAAAAAACTGCTCATAACACTCATATATACGTGGTCCAAGTGCAACTCCAATGTGGGCTACAAGCAGGGTATCCATGAAATCTTTGGCCTTGTGTACCGGGACTTGTACTTAGAGTCGGTCACTTTGGACGGTACTCTGTACGCCCCCGAAGATATGGACATTCTCTCGCTCTACAACCTACATTACCTCGAGCACGATCTTTTTTCCATCTTCAATAAATTCTTGGTGTCCAGCGGAATAGTCAAGTGCTTCTACGAGTCTGAGGCGCAACTTCTCCTGTCCATCCAGACTTTCAACGGGTACTTGATGAAGGTGGACCAATTAATACACTACAACTTGATTACCAAACTCAAGCTCGAGTCGCAGCTCTGGATCATTCGCTTCCTAAGGCTCCTTTTGCTCCGAGAATTGGGCTCTGATTTAGATAAAATCTCCTCGCTTTGGGACAAGATGGCAGTGGCGGAATCTATGAAGGTGTCCGGCACGCAGAACCTCTTGCCAGATCTCGTCAGCTTTCTCATAGTGGCGTTACTAATTCACATCAAGTCGGAATTGATCTTATGTGACTTTTCCGAAGCGCTTTCTCTCTTGCTCCACTACCCTATCGCTGGGCGGGTCAAGGAGGATCCTAATTTTTTCAGCAATTTGTTCAAGGACGCTATGCAACTCAACTCAATTAAGGGTCAGGACTTGAAGCTCTACGAATACGGCATTAAGATGAACCAGAAGTACAACTCGCGTATCAAAGTGACTCTCAACCACACAGGAGGCTCTCCAAAATCCTCGATGGAAACTAATGTCGACGACAAGAAAGCCAAGATGGCTTTCGAAAAGTACCGCATGGAAATGCGTTTAAAGAAGAAGGCTCAATCAGTGATGAATATGGAGTAATAGACTTCGAATTAAACGATTTAATTATCCCATTACCCTTTGCATTGATCTACCTTTAACACAGCCCCTACTCGATTATTTGGTCTTAACTTTAGTTTTCTCTTGCGCTTTAGTCTATTCTTTTACTGTAGACTGTCGCTGCTTTTGTACTAGTGCCTTGTTGAGCTTCGCACACATGATATTAAAGATTCTCACGTTTAAACCTCTCCACCAACAACATGGGTAAAAGAAAAACGGCGGCCAAACCCCAGAAAAAGCTCAAACAGAAGCTTGATATCACATTTCGGTGTCTCTTCTGCAATCACGAAAAATCCGTCATATGTACCATCGATAAGAAAAACGGAATCGGCGATTTACATTGCAAGATCTGTGGCCAGAGCTTCCAGACCGCCATCAACGCCTTGTCACATCCCGTGGACATTTACTCCGACTGGATCGATGCCTGTGAAGACTTGGCTGAAGACAACGATGGAAAAGCAGACGACTCCGATGTCCCCGAAAATGGTGAAGAGTATAGTGATGAAGACACTGCCCCACGTGGTACATCTACTAAGACTGTGGACTATTCGGATGACGAGTTCTAAGAAGATAGGGTTTGTTTGGGAAGTAGCGTATAGAGACGATCAAAACTCTTTGATTTGCATGCAAGCTTCATCGAAGGGTGAGCAGGCCGACCTTGATAATAAATTGATGATTATTGGGAACTTGTGTCAAATGTATTCGATTGTAATTGCACTGGAATTAATTGTAAGTGATTGGTGTGAGTAAGTGATTGGTGTGAGTAAGTGATTGGTGTGAGTAAGTGATTGGTGTGAGTAAGTGATTGGTGTGAGTAAGTGATTATCTTGATTAACAATATCTTAGTATAGTCATCTTGATGTGATGATTGCCTCTGTTCATCTTGATGTGATGACTGCCTCTGTTTATCTTGTTGTGATATTTGAACTTGCTTATCTTGATTATACTATCTTAATGATACGGATTGACCATTACTTATATAATTAGACCATGCCTTATTATTATAGATGCTGACTATCGCTCCGGGACACTCATCTGCCTCAAGATGCGGTCATAGGTATCGTTGACATTGTCCTTCTCGTTTCTGGGAGAGTCCGTGGATTCTTTATCGACATTCAAGTCGAGCTGCTCGTTTTCTCCCTCGGCCAAATTCTTTTTGAGTTCCTCAAGCTTTTCCCTGATCTCCTTCAAATTATCACGAGGCTCGTTGCCTTCTTTGTCGTTGAAGATGTCCCGCAACCCCATGCCCCTCTTCTCAGCCTCCGAGAGCTCTTTTATAGTGGCATCAAGGTCCAAGATATTTCCGTTCAACAATTTTTGGCGAATCACTTCGCCTGAGCTATCGTGAAACAAGTCCTCTTTGCTCTCAAGCCGCAGCAACTTCATTGCAGAGCCCTCTTCCTTGTCCAAATTGGAAATATTGGTGAGCGACTGTGGCCTGGAGATCCGCACCGACGACGCTTCCATGGGCGAGAGGGCATCGTGAGGCACGGCAAGAGCGTCCTGTACTTTGGTCAATGTTGTTTTGTTTAACCCGCTTCTTTGGTCTTCGGGTCTGTTCATGTTGATAAGATCCTCCGACGTGAAACTCTCCTCTTTTTTGACAAGAGAGGTGTCGATCAACTGGAGGCCTCTCTCCAACGACGAGTCGACGTAGAGCAACCGTATAAGGGCTTCTTTGCCCTCAATGCTCAAATCTCTCTTGTATTGAAGGAAAAACAAATCTCCAATGGCCTTTTTCAAGATCTGCCTGTAGTTCTGGATACGCTCAATCAAATGCTTTGCTGCGGGAGACTCGAGGTCGATCTTCTTCTCTGCCTTGCGTGAAATGAAAGCGTTGAGCTCGTCGGTGAGACTGTGAAGATTAGTCTCTGCCTTCTGATTATCCACGCTCGACTTCATGTTCTCGTCAATATTTTGCTTGAAAAACCGGTCCATGTTCCGCATGTAGTAAAGGCCGATTTTTTCTTTGAAGAGCTCTGGGAGCTTTGAAAAATCTCCCTCCACAGTCACCAGAGACGGCGAAATCTTCAAGCACTGTATCAAAGTCGTGGCCAGATAAATGTCTAGGTCGTTACCTAGAATAGAAAGATACCCAAGAGTCTTGCAAAAGGGCACAATTTCCAAGAGAGAGGTCAAGCTCCGAGACGAGAGTCCGTTGTTCTCTATGTGCAAGCACACTAAGCTCTTGAAGTAAATTAACTTTGAGCAGAAATAGCTGGTGATGGAGTCTGGCGTGTACTCATTGGAGGCACCTTCGTGATTCTTATCAGTATGCTTTGGTGAGCCGGGACTCTCTGGCGTTTTGAAAGCCGTGTTCAGTTTCTTAGGTGATTCAGGATTCTTTGTAGTATCGGGGCTCTTTGGCACATCCACCAGTTCAGCTTCAGTGCTGGTCAGCGAAATTTCATCTTCGGAACTGCTTTTTGAGTGCTTTGTATCGAAGTTTCCAAAGAGTTTGGGGTTGTTTGACATATCCAAGTACCTCAAGTTAGGCAACGTCAAGATGAGCTTCTCAAACACTAGCTTGAAGTCCTCGTTGAAGCGGAGGTTGGTCGCGTTTAGACTCAAAAAGCCTATGCGGGACAGCTTCACAAACTCCCGGTACTTTTCAGATTTGGAAAACTCTAACAAGATCTTCAAATAAGTGGTCGACAGGAAATCGTTGTAACCGAGATCAAGGCCCCTTGCAGTTTTCAGCGGTAGCCACGAGTCCAACACGATTTGCAATTGTTGTGGCGTTAGTTGATTGTAAGCCAAGCCGAGTTTAAAAGTCTTGAGAACCACTGCTTTCCTCATTAACGACTCGAAAACAGCCCCGTCTGTGATACAGCATCCGGTCAAGATCAACTCCAGAATGCCGTTCCGTGCAATCAATGCAGCAGTAAACAAGGACCAATCCATATCCGATCGGTTTTCCTTATTACACTTCATGCGCTCAATCGCTTCCTCCTCCGGCTTTCTCTTTTTCTTCTTGCGCAAAAGATTCACTGATAGAGGAGGGCACTGAGTGATATCCAAGCGGTTCAATATCTTGTTGCGTGATAAAAACCAACAGAGAAGAGCCCAGCCTTCGGAGTCGATAGGCGTGTTTCTCAAACTCAACTTCTCGAGCTGTGTTTTGGCACACATGGCACTTAAAAGAATCTTGAACTGCTCGTACGATAAGTTGACACCATCAAGAGAAATACAGATGATTGGAGCGATCCGAATGAAATCGGCAAAAGTGGCAATTTCCACCATTGTGGGCGTTGGATTTCTCAACTGTAAGACTGGGAGAGGAGACATTGAGCCCTTGGGGATCTGCTTGGCGATTGCCGGAATTGGAAGAATCTCTCGTAGGTGGCAGCATCGTGTATACATGAGATCGAGAGCCATTTTTTGCACAGGTGCTGAGTACGGCCGTTTTGGGGTGATGACTGTTCTTTCGATCCCCAAGGACTTGGCATGCTCGTCCACTGCCACGTCCGAGCTATCGGTGGGGAGTTCCTCTTCTTTCTCATCAGACTTCTCAATAAGGCCAAGAGCACCGGTACCACCCACGAGCAAGCCACCGCCCTGGCCCTTGGCTGATTTTTCCATCGCCTCCTTGTCGGCTTCTGTAAGTGGGTTCACACGGACCTCGCCGCTGGGCAAGACCTCAACGTTTCCCTTTCTGGGGTGTCTGGAGGGGATTTGCTGTGGTGGATCGATGAGAAACGTCTGCGAATGGAATGCCACATGTTTCAATGGCTTCAAGTGCTTCAGTCCCGGAATTGTGGGCTCTGGATCCATCTTTTTGGTAGCAGCAGGGGCTGTGGTTGGGCGGTGGTGGAGATCTGCTGCACTGGTCGAAGTACTTCTTCTTCTCAAAAAGGAAGAGATTTTAGACTGCTGCTCCGGGGCTTCAGTGATTGTAGTCGCTGGTTTCAGCACCGAGTTACGTCTGGGATCTACCGAGTCCAACTTGATACACGAGTCGTTTCGCTTATTCTGGCGAAAGAATCGCACATAATTCTGTAGCCTTGGGTCGTCCAGAAATTCTGGGGGCTGCTCCTTTTCGGTGTCGGGTGATACCGGTTCTGGCAGCCTGGAGGCTTTTTTGGAGTCGGAATCCGATCGGCCGCTTCGGGACTGGCTGATGGAGTAGTCCTGGTTAAATATGGAACCCAGTTTGTCAGAACTGTGCTCGTTTCCCACCGATTCTGATCTTTGCAAGCGGTGTTTGAGCTTCGAGAAGAACCCTCCGGAGCTGGCGCTGCTATCGATGCTGGAAGCACTCCCAGCACTGGAAACACTTGATCTCCGGCGACCAAAAGAATAATTTTTAGCCGATGACCTCAGTGCGTAATCCTGGAAAGTTTCTGCCTGTTCCGGATGTTCTTTGGCGTCTGTAGGGAGTTGTGCATGTGACAATTCCTCTGCTATGGAGGGTATGGAAGGCTTGGATTTGGCCACATTGTTGTTGTAAGAGTTCAGCACCGAGAGATGTGGTGATGTAGGCGTCTTAAGTTGCGGTGAAGGCTCTTGGTTTTGTTCACTGGCGTCAGTGTCGGCATCCTGCTGGGTGTTTTTGTTGAAAGAGACATTGGAGTCTCTGAGAAACCAGTCCACATCCGTGGTGTCTATGCCCTTCATGGTTTTATTGGACTGATCCAAAACAAAACCATGGAGCTTTTCCCAATCCAAAGGCCCCGTCATTGCCAAAAGTATTGAAACCTGATATGCTGTGTGTTGAGGATATTCCTATGTGTGACCAGGAGAAGGTTGGGGTGCGACGATCGGGAGTAGTGTGAGAGTGTATATGGGTGGGGCGAGCATGGGCAGACTACCAAGGTGAGCTGGAGGGATGTGTGTGCGTGTATGGGTGGAGGTAAGGGCCCGAAGATATACTTAAGATTGGTTTGGGATCTACTATTGATTCTTAAGGGGAACGTTTTCACGACGATCGGCTGTTTGGGAAAAGCTTACGTGTACCATATGCAGTATGCATAGGTCACCTCACGCAGTATACTGACAAGCTTTTGCGCGGGGGGTTTCTCCGATATGGGTTTTAGGATTGTTTTGATTTTTCGTGAATTTACATGATTCTCTACGACGATAACTTTCTGCGTTCAGGAAACTCTATTAATCAATCAGCAAACTATCTACTAGCCACGGTCACTGTACAGCAAGTAAATGATAAATGCACGTGACGTATTTAACCGACATCACCACGAGGTCCCGAGCACATTCAATCGAGAAACTGTAATACGAGTTTTAAAATCTATGACCAATTAAGTTTATCACTGTATGAAATCCTTTAAATCCATGATTGTGACGAGATAGTTTCAAAATTATAGCAGCCTAATTCCATGATTGTTATATCATTAATTTCGCTATTGTAATATCCTTAATTCTATCATTGTAACAACGCCGAGTCCATTAGTATAATAGCATTAATTTCATCACTGTTGTAACTCAATTTCATCATTGTCATTATCTGCGAATAATTATGAGTGCTTCACGCCGTACATCCACTAATTAGTATACATGTTCACATACCACCCATTCCTCCAAATTGTTGCATCATCTTCTGCATCATACCCGGGTTCTGCATCATTTGCTGGGCTTGTTGCATCATTCCTGGATTTTGCATCATTTGCTGTGCTTGTTGCATCATTTGCGGATTGTTCATAAATGACGACATATCCGGCATTCCTCCTGCACCGCCACCGCCAAACATGCTCATAGCTTGTTGCATAAAATTAGGGTTGGACTGAGCCTGTTGCATCATGCGCTGCATGTTACCCCCTGCTCCAAGGCCTGGCACTTGGCCGCGAGGTCCTCCTGCTCCCATATTCTTCGCAGCGCCAGCCATGGATGACATCATTCTTTGTTGCTGCAACACCATTTCCACCTCGACGGCTGAACATCCCGAGCCACGGGCCACCCTTATAATTCTTTCAGGTTCTCTGGTGAAAATACGCCCGTCGCTGTCCAATTCACTGGACGTCATGGAGTCCATGATGTAAATCATGTTTTTGATTTTCTTGCTGGTTTCCTCCTCTCCCACCTGGCTCATGATGTTGGACATTCCGGGGATCATGGATGCAATGTTGGTCAAAGGACCCATTTTTAGGAAGTTGTTCATCTGCGTCTGGAAATCTCTCAACGTGAACTTGCCCTCCTTGAAGTTCTCAATGGTCTTCTTGTGATTCTCGTCATCCTGAAGATTCAAGCCTTGCACGTGCTCGATCAACGACTGGATATCGCCGATTCCAAGTAATTTAGAGATAAACGTTGTTGGCTTGAACACCTCGAAATCTCCCACGTGCTCTCCTGTACCGATAAATACTATAGGCGTCTCCGTTGCTGCAACTGCAGAGATGGCACCTCCACCTTTGGCGTGGCCATCCATTTTCGTCAAGATAATGGATCCAAAGTTGGAGCTCTCTTTGAACGCCTTGGCCTGGCCTTCTGCTGCCTGACCAATGGCCGCATCCATGACCATTATGGTTTGTGTGGGCTGCACTGCCCCACTTATCTGCATCATTTCGTTAAACAAGTTCTGCTCCTGCTTGTGACGACCTGATGTATCGACAATAATGATGTCAAATTTGTCTGCCTTGAATTTTTGCACACCCTCGTAAGCTACTTTCACGGGATCAGTCTCCAAGTACGAGCCGTAGAAGGGAATAGACGATTTGATTGCATTCTGCTTCAACTGATCGAAGGCACCGGCTCTGAAAGTATCTGCACACACTAAGCCCACTTTGAAGCCTCGCTTTTTGTAGTACACGGCCAATTTCGTACAGGATGTGGTCTTACCTGCACCCTGCAATCCAACAAACATGATGATGTGGGACTCGGCGGCAATTTTCTTGGTCTTCTTTCCGTTTTTCAGAACGGCTTTACTGGCCTGGGACAATTTCTTAGGCTTAGGAGGCTCCTCGTGAGAATCAACGAGTTTGCACAACTCATCGAAAACAATCTTCTGTAGCTTCTTTCTCTTGTTTGCTGCCGACTCGGCGTCAGATTTAATTTCTGACGCAATTTTCTGTCTAATATTGTCCCTCAAGCGGGCAACCAACTTGATATTCACGTCACTTTCTAGCAATGCAGAACATATGTCCTTGACCATGGATTGAATTTCCGTTTCAGACACGGACTCCACGGATCCAAGCGCATCTCTTAATCTGGATCCAAGATCAGCCAAAACCATAGTGTCTAATTGAGCGGTGCTTAGCGTGTCTATTGTGAGGTTTAGCGTTGAGGAGAAAAATTAGCAGGGTGCACGGGTGTGCGCACACCCAACATCAGACTGTAAAAGGTTAGACGGAAGTGGAGAAGTTGTAAAATTGGGATATTTGGTTGTGATGAGCCTCAAATTTTGTAGTCGTTTTGGGCGAATTAGGTGATAGTTTTTAATTAAGCACCGAAGGTAGAGGAAACGGTCTTGTAACCACTAGCTCATTGCCTCTCATTAACCCGTACACCCGTTACATCTGTCACTAAAGAATATGCACGCGACGTTCTGTAATGACTGGAGATAGTATATGCAGGCCATGGAAACAGTATTCATGGTTCGATGGTAAGGTGGTTTTTATATAACCGAGCATCTGTAGAAATAATGTCTGACAACAATCATCAATATTCATGGACATCGAAAAAAACTCTTCTACCCTGTATAAATAAGGCAACAAGGAAAAATCAGTTGCATAGACAACAGTAAAAATCTGCGGAGAAAATATGGTCAAAATCGAGAGAGGAGACTTCGGGAGCGAGGATTTGATCAGTTTATGGCCAACAATTTTTAAATTATAATTTATGGTCATGTACTTTTCTTCGCTATGTTCTCTAATCAAATGTGGCTTTTTTAGTTGAATACCTTTTCTACTCACGGTTCATATTCACGGTTTCATCTACTGTTTCATCTACTGTTTCATCTACTTTATTATCTATTTTTTACCTCTCGTTATCATCACTATTCTTTTTTTTATTGTTTCCAGTTTCAACCATTCCACAGGCCAAAAGAACGTTACCACGTCAATTTGCATGCAAGTTTTGGCATGTGCTAGCGATAAGGTAATCGCTATGCAAAAAGGAATGTGAAAAGGCTCGCATGGAGCCGACGGACAATCAGAGCGCAAGCCCCAAGATAGCCGCGAAGCCACAGAAAAAGAAAACGCAATTGGAAGGCTGGAGTGCGATACCCCGCTGTATTCGGCTCCACCGTTATCAATAATGGAAACTGCCGATTCTCAGAAGGGTCGACCAATCGTCCAAAAAGGCGAAAGAATCAACGTTGTTTACTTTATTTATGTTTATTTCTTCTCGGTATTTGGTTGGTACTATCAATACACGTCTTTTGCATGGTACGTTTATTAAATGGTATTAGCTTTATTTCATGGTAATGGCTGTATTCCTTTGAATGCCATTTTCTTTTCTAATATTATAATTTCGTTCGTTCGTTAAATCTCAAGGTTCAATTCATCAATTTATTCCTATTCTTTTCATTATTCTTTCATTTATTTATGCTTAATGTGTGGTAGACTCACTATGACCAGTCACAGCAGCCCGTACACGGTCTGTTCTAAAAAACTTGGTGCGGAGACGGTTCAGCTAACTTATCTTGGTGAGAAGAGAGGGCGCCGCAAACATCTGATCGATTCGTTTCAAATCGCTCTCCAAATTCATGCGGGGCAAGTATTGCTTAAGGTCCAGCCCAAAGCTGTAGCCGTCAATTTCGTCATCATCGTTAAGGTCTAAGAGCACGTGATGTGCACTAGCCATGTCCAGATTGCGCAATGAGTATGAAGATGCGTTTGCAAGACGTTGGCTAGACAAAGCCATTTCTGGCGCGCGCTGTGGCGGGGAAATGGTGGGTTGACTCACGAATTGGCTGGGTGCCAAGACAAACGGCGCCTCGTCATCGCTTTCACTTTGAGAGTCTGAAAAGAACGACATGTTGATACAATCATAGTCTACCTCAATGTGCCTTATCCCCAAGCCGGTGGGAAGATCTAGTTGGACCTTAGGGATTTTCTGTTCGAGCCGGTTGACCTCGGCAGGAATGCCGTCTTGAGACCTGCTGGTCTTCAGTAGTTTCCGTTTGGAATCGAGATGATTTTCTTGTTCGTGGGAGAAGTTAAACATCAACTCGATGTCTTTGATAGACTTGGAGAAAATCTCGTTTTCTAGCTTGATTCGCTTGCTTGATTTACTCATGGTTGCAATTTGGGCGGTTAGAAGATATGGTAAAAGATAGTAGATAGATATGGTAGACGCAATTTTAGGTCGTGCAAATTATCACGTAGGTATATGCAAATGGTGGTTTCAGAAAACGAAAACGAAGAAATTATAAATAAGATATTAATTGCAGGGAGATGGTTGCTTATAAGGTCAGAAAATAAATAGGAGAGGTTCCGCTTCGGTGCATATTTACCTGTGCGCACGGCACTGTTTACAATAGTTACGTGGTAACAAGGAAAGGTGAGCGCGAGATAAGAAAGCGCCACTTTGATAGCCTGCCCCACAAGATTGCCTGCACATATGCCGCTCGACCGTGCGGACTTTTGCGCGATCCAGGCCTAATCTAGAGCGCACTCTCTGATAAGTGAAACTTCTTAAAGACTATTATTAGGCGGTGGGGGCAGTGGCGCTTCACCAAACCTCTTTTGTCTCGTTCTGCATATACTCAATACCTGACCTCGAACCACCTCGCTTCTTGGACCTGGGGTAAGCGCGGATCCTCCTACCGCGGAGGTGACGGATGTGGTTCTTGAGTGCGCCCCAACAGTGCCAAGATAGTCGAAAAAAAGCACTTTCCGGAGCAACGAGTAGTTACGCAGCGAGGGGATTTCGGGCCAGAAATTTTTTCTGATATCATGCAATGGAAAAGAATTAACCACATTCCGCACAATCCTCCCCCGTGTCTGCGGGACATTCTTATCAGGTGAGAATGCAGGGAGGAGTGGGTGAAGATCTACAGCATTGTAGTCCGGTGTGTAACCGAACTCAAAAGAGAATTTAAAATTTGGATGGAGGATATTGTGGCTTGAAGTGTGGCAGAGCCGCGATCATGAGTTTTTTTGAACAAAGTCAATGATGCTGGGCTTGCGATTTGTACAGTCCAAAACGGGCCTGCGCGGGGAATCATCGTCAAAAGCACCGCGTTTTTCTCCATAAGCGTCTCGAAGGTCATTGTAAAAATCTAAAAGCAGCCGATTCTTTCTGAAATAGCACGACTTTGTACTGTGGCTGTTTCGGTACACTCCGATCACCCGATTCCAACAAATTTAATGTTATCTTAAGCTACAAAGTAATGCAGTTTCAAGAACAGCAGAGTTTCAAGGCTCCGAAACAGGATTCCTTTATAACTTACATTGAACCAGTTGATGCGATAGAAAAGTAATTAAGAAATAGTTACATCAAATACACGAGTAAGAAGGAATTGAAGAGGATTAAAGGCACAACGAAGACATACTAAGGATGTAAGACGAAGTCAGAAACGTAGACTTTGATGATGCCTCTAAAGTCTGTTTTAAGTTATTGCTCAATTCCACTCATTCGCTGATCACATGTTTCCACTTGCCGCTTCTATGTGCTGATTCTTTCGCATGGTCGCATGCGGAAATTACACGCCTAAGTCTGGATTTACTGTCTAGATCAAGCATCCAGAGTTGACAATTTATTCAGTTATAGGAATCAACAGAGTCAAGATCTGAACAAGTTTGTATTGCTTCTCATGCAGTGACATTCTCGTGTTTATCGCGAGAGAAGCTTGCTCTCACTCGCTGACAAGATGCAGTTTACTCAAGAGTTGACATCACTACTCAAGAATTGCTACGTTTTCAATCTCTGATCATTCTAGATTGTCCGATTTATTCCATAAATTCTTGTTGAATTAGTGGTTTCATTACTTTTTCATGATATGCTTACGATAAACTTATGACATTTCTCAAAGGTTGTGATATTCTAAACTACATACATTGGTGTTTAGCCGTGCACTCAGTACACCACCAGTAATCATCTTCTGCGACGTACAGCCTGGAACTGGTCACTGAGAAGATTGATCTCATCGAAACCATCTTCGTTAATGAAGATATCCTCATTGTCCAGACAGTCCGAATCGTCCGAGTCTGCGATAAAGTAAGAGAAGTCTGCTTCCTCCTCCGAGTCTCCAATATACTGGGAGTCTGTTGCCTCCGGGTCTCCGATGAAATAAGAGTAGTCTTCTTCCTCATCCGAATCCTCGAAGCGATAGAAATCTCCGTTCACAAGAAGATTGCTCATGTCATCGCTATCTTCCGTAATTTTACTACCATCTCTTTCATTTTTTGCACCCTTGGTCTTCTTCTCGTAGGGAATGATTTTCTCCGAGTAATTCCACCAAATTTCAAATTCACCACGAATCCATGCCAATCCCGCCACACCAGCTATCAAGCATGGAACAATGTATAAAAGCGCAGGTTGTCCACGCCCACTGTATGAATTCACTCCTACCGCACTAGACAATCCAATGACATATGCCGTAACTGCAACTGCAAAAAATCTGGGTGTACCAACGCTTCTGAGTCTGTGGAAAGGCATCTCATTCTTGGAGTAGTATTGGAAGTAGTCGAAACGAAGACAGAGCGAGATGAACCACGAAGGAACAACAATGTCCCCAAGACCCAAGATGGCAAACGACTCGGGAAGAGTGTTTAACAGACGGCTGTAAATTTGCGCCACACTCAAAATCTCTTGGGGTCTCTGAGGAAACAAAAATTTGCCTGGGATATCCAAACCAGTGGCCACCTCCATCATGCGTGTAGATGCAAAGACAAAGTAAATATCGTAAAAGAATAGTCCCACGAGCAAAAGTGCACCGACCTTAAAGCTAGCCAACTTTATGTACTGCACGCCCATTACCGCAAGGATCACAGCAGTCAAGTTGTTCACTATCCAGTTGATTCTTGGAAGCTGATAGCTGACATTGAGTGCGGGATTGAAGGCATAATACAAATACCCAATGACACCAGACACCGGAACCACAGCCCATATCTTAGTATCCATGACGAGATATGCTATTTGCTTCTTGGTTCCCACTTTGTTTGTTTTGACGAACTTGACATTATTCACACGTGACATGAATTTTCTATAGTGCTTGTACTTGGATTTGGACATACCGAGTGCCTTCATGTCTGCCACATCATATACTCCCAAGGGGAATTTCTCATCTTGTGACAAGGTTAAACGGTACCTTTTGAAAAAGAAGCCCAGGTTCCCCTTAAGACCCAAGTTATGGGCCACTTGCCTAGCCACAGAGTCATAAGTATACAACAAAGTTGAGATACTTGCTGGAATGATCGTAAACAAAATGTAGCTATGCAATATACACGATTTTGACAAATCCAATTTCCGCAAAAGTATGGAAGCGCCAATCAACGCTCCGCCAGCAATAAATGGGAGAGCAGCGGCAGTAGAGTAGTCTATGAACTGGGAATTAATTGCCTCGCTACTTGAGGGTGGGATAATGAAAGAGGAGCCATCCTTATCTGATGGGTCGAATAACTCATCGTGTTTGCCTAGCGCAGGATCTTGAGCCGATTGTGGCTGGCTAACCGTGGCGTAGGAGCAGAACACTACTAACAAAGCTGCAGATGATATCATGACAGCGTAGGACATATGGTCGAACTCCGCCACAAATCTGTGCCCATATATATAATGTGGGATATACACAGAAGCTCTGTGGATAAAGGTGAGGCTATCAACAGTAGAATTGCTGGTCACGAACATAACAAAGAGGTAAGCGCAGTAAGGGCGCAGTGAGACTTGCGATGGGTTGGACAGGGGGCCGTGTCTATGTGCAGTCCTGTTTATTAAGTCCTCATTTATTTTTGAAAAAAACTCCGGCCCTGAATGCAGTATTCTTAGTCATTGCACTTGGTTGCTTATCCAAAGCCCTGTTTGCTGTCATTATTGTTGGCACGTTAGCCTCGCTCGAAGCAAATCGCCTTCCACGCGTGCGACTGGGCTAAGGATGACCCCAAACGCATGGAAATGCCTTGTATGCACGACAGCCTCAGCAACTTCCCAAACGGACAAAGTCGCTGATTTTTTCGGTCATCAAGGAGACCTTGAGGTTGAGGAAGGGGCTATAAACAATAGCTCTTCCGCCATAAAAATTTAGTCAACAAGGGAAATGATTAGTGATTTCTTTTCCGCCCCAAGCTTTTGTCTAATTGAATTCCCATAAACAACATAAGCAGCGGCACAATCTCCGCAAGACACAGCGCAAAGAACCATCCATCCCTAGTCGCACTTTATAGCTTATTACCAGCCACAAGATCAAATTGCTTAGGCGATTCATCTTATAGCAACAAGGTCGCCTCGCCTGTTTGCATTGCAAGCGCGTCTGGTCGCAGGAGAGGGCTCGGTTGCAGGTCAGCCCACGATCGTCTTTTACACGCTGGGGGTGCGTCACTACGGCATACGGCGAAGTTTGGTGATGCCTGGCTACGTGACCAATTTTCGAAAGATCTCTCCACTCACCGCGATATTTAATTCTCTCCTCACGAGACGTTTCACTCCTTAAATTATTCGCTGACAACATAGACGTTGGGACCTAGTTATCACGATTTTTATTTATACTTGATTTGCCACATTTCTACCCGAGAAAGCATCAAACTCCACTACTCATCTGATATAAACATCCCATAAGAGTGCTTCAAACCACCCCTACAAGTCCACAACTGCTGCACGAACGACGATTATTCCCCAAAATGTCACAAAACTCTAAATCGGAGACCGAGTCTCAGGTTAGAGAACGCCAAAATTCTATTTTCGAACGATTTCTAAGTGTAAGCCCGTTCGCTACAACCGCAGAACATATTCCGAAAAGCAAAGGAGCGGAGGCGAAGGTTCCCACCGTGAGCAGCCCTTGTGACACACGCCAGCCTAAGGACGTTTTGAGCAGGTCTATGTCTATAGGCTCAGCGGGATCGCTCACATCTGGACAGCTGATCCGTTGCTATAACAACGAGGACTACATAGCCCCCGTCTTGGACTCATCAACGGAGATTTTAAGCGACCCAAACACCGATTTTAGAGACGTGATCGTGATATACTGTGACTGCATAGATGACGAGGCAAAGTGTGAAAATCACGTTAAGCGAGCACGCTCGCGGTCCGTTCTATGCAATAAATTGATGAGGGCGCTTGAGGAGAACCCAAGTGAAACGAGCATCAGCAAAGACCACACCATGGGCCAAGTTCCGGAAGATGGGAAGACCCTCAACTTCTACTCATTTGCGGAAACACTTGAACGCGAAAATGAAGCAGAGAATTTCAAAGCTCGCAAAATGAGTGAAATTATCTCCTGATGCATGCTTTTGAAGCTGACAGTGTGTGCATACGGTGGAGGCCAAGTCCGACGCGCGTGACTTGTCTGTGGGGTGCTGAAGTGTAACAGGAAAAAATGAGCTTTGGTAGTACACAGGAAAATAATAGTCAAGTGAACAGGGAAATACTCGAATGAGATCGCACTTGCAAATAAATACATTTGTTACTCCTACCAATCACGTATGAGATTAAGCACAATCATCACATGAGTCTAATTAAGCATCCAATTGTACTGCGAATAGACTCGTGCATCGTAGTTGCAAGAGGAGAGAATATTTATGCCACGTAGCAAAATCGCAGTGCGCATTCTTTAGGCAGATTAGTGTAGTGCCTAATGTGGCTGGAGAAAATCGCGCGAAATATAGTTCGTTTATTAGCCTCTACGTCCGGCCCTGCGTAAAGCAATAAATAGCACGTAGACGGCAATTTTAGACGGTAAAGAATAATTTTTAGTATACAGTATTTCGGAACGAGAGTGCACCCAAAAATTCCCCTTGCACCTCATGGCATCTCTATGCAGCATGCTACGGACCCAAATAATGTTCCTTCCTACTGTTCCCAGTTACGAATGACGTACTATTCTCGGCCCTGCACCTAAAAGGCCTCGTTCTGTATCCAACATCCTTCGGCTGCCCACCTTTCCGTTCTTGACATTGTCTGCTTCTTTCTATTTACAATCGCAAACAGTCGTTTCATTTCGAGTTCCCCGCTGTTGTGTACTTGAGCCACTGCTGAACCCTCGCTCTATAGGGAAAACCCCCACCACTTCAACTGAATCAACCCCTCTCTGGTTGAAGCCCTTCACCCTTTTTTCCCCAACTCGCAAAACCTTATTCAAGCATTTGAAGTGATCATTTAGTGTCATTGAAGAATAGTCGTCTAGTTTTTGTATAAGACTGAATTTCCAAAAGAAACTTTTGTGGCTTGATTCCTCCCATTCATCGCTTAAAAAAGCCCTTTTTGAGTAAAAAAGAGCCAACTTTACGCGACCGACAAACCCTCACTATGTCGTCGCCTGAATTTGACGGCAACGTTTTGCCTCTGTTAGATGATGATTTCGCTTCGGCTTTGATAAACTATCGTGTTTTGGTGTCGGCAAAAGAGGCCGGATGTCTTATTGGCCAGAATGGTCACGTCATCGACTCGATAAGACTGGAAACCAATACGAGAGCTGGGATCTCAAAATTACAGCCTGGTTCCTACGAGAGAATCCTCACAGTCAGTGGAACACTTGATGATGCTTCTAAAGCACTAAGTTTATTTGCTCAAGCCCTAGTGAATGCCACAGTCGAGAGCCAGTTCACTTACTCGTATTTCCCGCTCAAACAGTTACTGTCGATTCCAAATGTTCAAGGAAAAACTACGATATTGAGATTACTTATCCCTAATTCCCAAATGGGCACCTTGATAGGTGCACGAGGATTACGAATCAAAGAGATCCAAAAGAATTACAATGTTCTGATGATCGCTTCCAACTCCTATTTACCAGGCTCCACCGAGAGATTGGTTGAACTTCAAGGTACGGTTGAAGGTTTTTACGATTCATTGAGGGTCATTCTGCGTTGTATAATAGAGGATTTTTCCTCTGTTGCCGGCGCAACGTATTACGTGCCTAAAGCCACAAATGCCCGGCATGAAACTCCACCCAAGAAAACCTTAACGACAACCATTGCTTTCCCCAACCAAATTGTGGGTGCCTTAATTGGAAAGAACGGATCACGAATCCTGGGAGTCCGCAAAGTCAGCGGTGCCACTATTGCAATATCCGAAGTAGACGAGAACGATGAGAGACTTTTTACCATTAGCGGTTCGCTGCGAGCTATCGATCAAGCCACCAATCTTTTGTATCATAACATGGAGCGTGAGGAGCAAAGACGACTTCAGAATGAGGACGCGGGCGTTGATAACTCGTCTTAGCGAAAAACGCAAGGAATCCTACAATGAGAGTGTGCTAATTGAAATTTGTATGTTTTGGCTCTCTATAATTTTATTTGATCTTAAGTAATATCGAGACCCCCTTTGGTATAAGCCCTAATCCTAGTGTCTCTTGGTCTTTGGTATCTACCCAATTACCATAGCTCACCGACATGTGGTACCAAATAAAATTGCCCGGTTCGAACCGTCAGTCACTACGTGAAATTACCAGCGGTTTGATTGAGCTATGACATTCGCAAGCTTCTCTAAATATTCCCGGTCAATATCGTCGAATCCATTTTCAACAACGCAGTCAATATCCAAGACACCCACTGCCTTTTCATTAACAACAATAGGAACAACTATTTCACTATTTGTCTCACCATCGCATGCAATATGGCCAGGATACGTGTTTACATCAGCCACTAACTGAGTACTTTGCATTGAGGCCGCATTTCCGCACACCCCTCTACCATACTGAATTGTTTGGCAGGCGACCTTCCCCTGGAACGGGCCTAGGATAAGCTGCTCAGGAACCTTTGGGTCTTGCACATAAAATCCAGCCCAGTTTACCGGTATGTCAAGCTGATGGTAAGCATGCCAAAGAAGCGAAGACGCATTAGCTAGGTTGGCTACCCAATTGTCGGTATCTGCTGCCAAGGCCTCGTAAGAGTCAAGAACACATTGGAGCGTTTCGGACTTCAGTTCTGAGAGGAAGTTGGAGTAGTCAGCATGATTTTTCGTATGAGCTGTCATCATGCGTGCTGATATCTTGAAAGAAGCTTTCAAACTCTTGAACGTCTAGGCCAGGCACTGCACCAGAGTCGCACACTGAGGTATTGCCCAGTGCGCATTCCACCACAGGACTCATGGCTGCAAGCTTGGTAAAGGGCCTTGTGTATTCCCATTCCCCGTTTTCCACAAGCCCGATCCCATTTTCGTACTGCACTAGGATTTGCCTCCCCGCGGGAATTTGAATGAGGTAGGGTATAATATATGGCTGTGCATAGTTTCCCTTTATAAACTGACAGGTAACTGCACCTGAGAATTTAATAGCGTTTCCCATAATGATACTCAGCGCTAGGGTTCCGGCCACCAGAGCCTCTTCTTCCGCGGTTAGACTTGCCAGTGGTGAATTAAGAATACCTATGCCCACATTGATACTAGCGCCCACTCTTAATTGCGCCAGAAATGTGGTACTCACGTGCCCATCTCCACCATATAGAGAATTGATGCAATCTGCAATTGGAACCCTGTTCCCTAAAATCGGGTTTTTCCTGGAACTGACATGCTCGTGTTTCCGAAGCAACCAGCTCTTTTTGTCCCGGCTGTAGTAGATTATGATCAGCTCCTCTCGAGAAAGAAACCTGTTCCTCTTATTTTTGAATAACTTGGGGAATTTCTCTTGCTTGAAATCATTCAAGTCATTGAAAATGATTTTATTCATAAGTATGGCTTTTACTGGATCAGTCACAAGTGCTTTGATCAGCGCCACTTCGTGGGACTCGAGTTTATTCTTCAAATGTGTAGACCATTCTTCTGTGTTGAGGTATCGTTCTTTCCACTTTAACTGGCCTTCCCTGAGGCTTTGGCTAAGGCTTTTGAGGTACTTATGGACTTTAGGCATCTTCGAGCAAAGGTTGTATTTTGCAGCTTCCACAGCGTTACTTGCATACTCTATCCTGAAAATTCCTTGGAATATATTAGGAACCTCAAGCGCATGGCTAATGTAGAATAAAGGGATTAAAGTAAATAAAATCCAGCCAATTTTCATCTGTCTTACTAATTTGGTTTATAATTTTTGTGTGGATTTTGTCAAGTATTTATACTTTGTTATTCTGCTATGTTCGTTTTTTTGTTTTTTGCAAACTTAACGCACTGCAGAATAAAATTGGAAATGATGAAGAAAAATGAAAATGCACCTGCGGACTGGAATTATAAATATGCCACCTCAAAATCCATACTTTTCCAGTCTGCTACTTAGTAAAAGTATTTTGAGTTAAGCTGCATTATACAAACAGATGCATTGGACGATATCAATTTGAAAAATGAATATGCACAATTTATTATTGATCATTCCAAATTTCAATCTGCTCGGGATACTTGCATATACAAGATTTCGCATATATTGAATATCTTTTCCCCTTTCGCCAACTCTAAAACAGCGTAGACGTGAAATATGGAGGATTGTCCGCAATACTCTCTAGCTTTATTTCATGAACTACTACGATTTAGAAACGTGACCATTGAGTCCAGGAAGAGACCCTTGTCAAATGAGCGATCATCCTCCCATGACTCAGCCAGAAAATGGCTCTTCGCCAGAATACAAGCGGAGATCAACGGAACTTTGCCAGAAGAGTCCGGAAGCTCATCAGATGCTGATTCCGAAAATCTGTTCGTTATGCACGAGTTTCACCGCCTTTTTCTGTCACGAAGGTCGAATGTGAACCCTGATTTTTTCTACAATCCACTGCAAGACATAGAAAGGAAATATCGATACACCGGTACAAATCAGGTATTGGGTGACCGCAGATACTCAAACAACACAGAGACAAATTCTCGCTGCACCGAAAGAATGTTTCTTGATTCCATACGTGAAAACAAAACCGCTAAGGAGATCTGGGAACAGAACGACGACCTCACGATATCCGAGACAGCTATCGTTCCTCTTCACAACATAGGTGAACCTGATACGAATAATGGCGGAGTTTATGACCCATACCGTCCGAGTCTTTACACCGTGTCATATCACGACCCAATGCATTTACTTGAACTACCGCCTGCCGAAAAATTTCGTGATCTGCTCCAACTTTATGGGAAGTGCTCTTTTTCTTTGACTGAATTCGAGAGTTCCAGAAAGGGAAAAGGTAACCTTTCTTGTTTGATAAGTGGGGGGGGTAGTCCCGATCTTTTTGCTGTTGCACATATGTCCGAAATTCTTATTTATGAATTTGACGAAACTTCGAATGGACTTAAGAAAACTCCCTCTTTAAAATTCGAAACTCGACCGGACTATACAATCAATGAGCACGTCCAAAACCTGACCTGGGCGTTGTACCCACACACAATTAACAGCCTCAAATCTCACAGCGACTGGGTGAATGGTCCTGTATTTGCTGCTTGCTCAGACGACGGAAGAGTGCTTCTTTGGAACAAGAGTGTGATATTGGAGGAAATTTTAAACTTCAAAATCAAAACTCCCATCAAAGTATCAGTGACCTGCGAAGTGAAAGTCAACTCATCAGCTTGGGGAATCGACTTTATGACCAAATTGAGTAGCTCAGGAGCAAGGCATCACATCATGTGCGTTTCCGCAAACTCTGCAACCATAAGCTTCTTCTACTTCGACAGTCATAGCCAATCCTTTAACTCGGTTGAAAGTCATAAGCTATCACACAATATACCGGAGGTTCTGTTTATCAACTACCAGGTGAGGAACGAAAATCACCTTGCCCTACTTAGCTGCACTACAATCCAAGGAGAGCTTATTGTTTTTAAAGTGTTCTTCAGTGTAAAGACGCCAAGTGATACTAAAAATAAAAACCTTCAAGTAACTTTCGAGGCTCCTGAGGTTGTAAGGCGCACGGAATTAGATGGCGATGGATGGACATGCAAACCCATACATTCTAGGTATTTCAAGAAAGTGCAGTCGCTACGGGCATTGACAGGAGACCCCAACATCAATGAAATGAACGAAGCCGCAAGTATCCTTTGCGAATCAAAAATTTTGGGCACAGAAGGAAGGAACTCTCCATCTCTTTCTTTTGGTATTGCGAGCTATTGGCAGTATTTCGAAACTCCTATGGTGGACCTCTCAACGACACCACCGACTCTGGACACAAGTGCCAAGGTTCAGTGTGTCAATGAGGAGCATCAACGAATTCATCAGGCCTACAAACTTCTATGCATCCGTGAAGCAGACAAAGATCCCGTCTTCAAGGGTTCAGAAGATATATTTCTCGCGGTGTCATCACTCAAAAGTCTCTACCTCTATCGAGCAGATACATTATTTTGCGCCGCGGCTACCCGGCCTGCTTTCACGTTAAATATTCCTTGTGAAGAGGAGTTCAAGTGGTATGACCGAATTTCCATCAGTCTCGTTTTGCCGGAGCTTTCTTGCTTCATAGCTGTCACCCAAGTAGGATTAGTGACTATAATGAGATTATGCGAATACAGAGGGGTTTATGGAATGAGACAAGAACATTTGTTCCCGAATGCATTGACTTATAGTGGGGAGGGAGATACTCAGAGAACAGTCATTGGCTTGAGCCTGCGGAACTTGTCAGTTCTGGCCGAGATTCCAAGATTTTTCTTGTATTTGATATACAGTGACGGCTTTACTCTTACTTACGAATTGCGGTCGAAAATGGACAGCGAACTAGAGATTATTGAGATCTAACGCTTTTAGATGATTTGGAGTGCGGGCACTAAAAATTGATGAGTATATTCAGTAATAAACAATTCAGGACTCACTGATAAACAGATTAGTAGTAGTAGTTTCGCGTTGCGTTTGTTATTGTTTTCTGACGCGCGGAACGCGATACATCACTATTTACTCCTCACTCTAGGCAGCACGTGAACAACTTTAATTACTACTCCTACACAAATTTCAGTCCTACCGCACACTCATGGACCTATTAAAATTGGGAGCTCAGTCCCGGAAAACCGGTATTAAACCGAAAGAAAACTTGGCCAAAGATAAATTTGATATGGAGGACATCGATGAGTTCTTTGAAGAGACGACTTGGCTAGATTCCCGCTTCCCAAGCTCCTCTAAATCACAAACGACTGCCCCGATTGTCCCTAAGAAAGCACAAAGTCTGAGCAAAAGATCCTTGGGTGTACGCAAAATATATCCTATCAAGTTACTTGACAGGATGACTGAGCTTGAGGACAACTCGGTTAAAAGACCTGCATTGCAGGGTGAAGAAAAGACATCCCATTCTTCAAAGAACAAACAAGTCCTAGAAACCACTGAAAATGAAGCAATACTATCAAAGGACAAATTTTCATATCTAGAGATTCCGCCAATGGATTTGGACCAAGATCTCGATCAGATTGAGCCCGAAAAAGGTTATGATAGTGAGCCTCCAGATAAGAAAACTGAAAGCCTAGTGCTTTCACCTATCTCTGATTTGTCTTCTATTGATGAAGAGGAAGTAAGGGATAATCCGAGAAAAATACTGTCTAAAAGACTCACCAGCGAGACGAGAGCATCAAAACTTACCAAGAAGATGGCTTCAACAAAATCGAAAAGAGTCACACCGAGAATCTCTGAATCTGAAATAGACGACATTGAACATCACCATTTAGAGGATGAAGTTCCCGAGATGCCTTTCTCAGATAGCGATGACTTTTCTGACCTCAATTATAATACTCAAGAGTCTAAATTCTCTACACAGAGTTCTACGCGATCACAACCAAGCAATTACAAGTCGTCACATGACGAATATGTTACACAACCCTCTCCGCTACCCTCACCGCCACCCGAAGGCCTTCGCAGATCTAGGAGAAGGAAAATAGCACCCCTAGCCTATTGGCGTAATGAGCGCATTGTGTACTCTAGAGCAGATGAAGAAGCTGCTGATCCAGATAGCACATTGATCAGAGACATTCGAAAAGTTCCACTTCAAGAGATTCGAGAAGTGGTCCATATCCCTGAACAGACTCCAAAAGTCACATCAGCAAGAGCCAAGAAGCCTAGAGCGAGAAAAAATTCGAAACCGGACACTTATGACTACGAATCGGATCCGGAAATAGAGGGGTCGGAGTGGTTCAAGTCGAAATCATTAGAGACCGAAGTTTTCGAAAACGAAGAGACTAAAAAGAGAAAAGTGGTAGCCTGGGCACCTGATGGAGGCTCATTTGAACTGCCACTACCTTCTAAAAACGGACAACAAGTCGTCGAAAACTTTCGGGTTGCACCGCTCTTCGATGCTGATCTGGATGTGATTGCCGCGGGGCTTCTTGATTTTCCCTTCGAGGGTTTCAAGAGCTTAAGAACAACCGGAGAATCTCTGTTTATATTTCATGTTGCGAAAGGTTTGATTGAGGTTACACTCAACTCTGAGAAATTTGTTGTGACTCGCGGCTGTTCTTTAGAGGTCCCCAAATACAATATCTACAGTCTCAGAAATATTGGTCAGGGAAGCGCTAGATTGTTTTTTGTCCAGTGTCAGCTCGGATAACATCAAAGAAGAGCATAGATTTCAAGGATTTCAGAAAACAAAACGGCAGTTTGCATGCTAATAGACCTATTTTTTATTTTTCTTTTTTTAATTCTAGCTTCGAGATGTAATTATAATAGTAATACAAAGTAATATGTAAATCATTTATGCATTCTTGTCTTTCAAAATTCAAAGCTCCGAGACTTCACCACTCTCAATGTTGTATTGGGCAATCATCTTGACTTTAAATTCGGAAGCAGCAATTCCGAACTGTTTTAAGATCAATGCTTGGGTTACACTCAACACATCACCTTTCAGGCAAACATGGAAAGGTTCGTTGAGGTAGATTTTTCCAGATTTAATCTTGGTGGGAATCTTATACTTGTTTCTCAAAGTTTCTTCTAACGAGTGAGACATTGGGACATCTTCCTCAATTGAGATCTCACCACCCCTGGAGTAGACAATACCTTCTGGGAGATCAAAAGAAATTGGCGATTTAGACTTGGCTCTGCAGAAGTCTGCTTTGGTGTAAGCGGTGAAATATGCTGAGACTGTGTCGGGTGTTTCGTTAGTGAACAATAAACCGGAGAGACCTGTGCAGAGTTTTGAGACTTTATGAAGGTTGTCCTTATATTCTTCTTCGGGGGTGTCACCGAGAGCCTTCTCCAAAACTCTTCTTCTTCCCAATATTAATTTTGAGCCCACCCAGTCAGATCTGATGTCTTGCAATACTGGAGTTCTCACGTCATCTAATTGCAAAATCCACAAATACTTATACTGATCAAGAGATTCTCTCACCTCATCGAATATACGGCCTTTGTTTTCTTTTCCCTTTTTGTCAGTTTGAGCTAAAGTGACGAGCTTCGAACGTTTGGATCTGGGCATCTCGAATAATTAATATACGTATGAAAACTGTGAGATGAGCTACTGCCTTATAAAAAAATCCTCTCACGTGCATCGCACTCTCATTTGGGCTCAAAAACTAGCACACAGGAAATCCCGCCAGATCATTAAACAAACTTATCATTAATGAAATTCGTAGAAAAAGAATGCCACTCTTATAAATTCAATATTATAAACGATTCTATGGCTTTTGCTTCAGGTAGGTTTGAGTCGGACTATGCGATTCATAATTATTCAATCTGACAACTATACAAGTGTTTAAGACGTTCAAATGATTCTCAAATATCTTTAAGTACTGTCAAAAAGCTTTCACTTTTTTAAATCTATTTCATTTCAACTAAAGTAGGATGATCACAAACGTTGCTCGTTGAAGCATCACTATCGGAAATTAAGCGAACTCAAGGATGATGAACACTAACTAGCACGGCAGGACTCAGGACTCACACTCTGTAATGTATACAGAATCGGGAAAAAGCGATGAAACGCTTGATAATAAGCCGGCACTACAAGTGCGCTTGAATAAGCTTGCAACGGACTCCAAACACAACTTTTGCTATCGCTCCATTATAGCATACCAAAAAAGTTAATTACCAATCACCTGGCACCAATGGCTCTTTTGGAGGAGGAATGTTTCTATCATACTTGGTTCCTCCTGGTCTAGATGGTGGAAAATATGGATCTGGGTGTGCGTATTCAACTAACTTTTGGTTTGCGCTTGAAATGACAGACTCCAATTCATTCGGATCCAGAATGTCTTTGTTGACTTGAAATTGAGATCTAATCTTTATCGTTTCTTGTCTGTATGCGTCGAATTTGAGAGAGGAGTCAAAAGCAATTCTCAATGCTCTTCTATACAAAGAAGCGACTCTCTTGCTATTGGCTTCGGTAAAGGGGAGAACTTTGGACATTGTTTCGTACTTTTAGTTGAGAATATAAAGTCGTTTAAACAGGGTTGTCAATAGTACATAAATATCAAAACTTTTATTGGACAAATCTCACGAAAAAGTGTACGGTGCGCATCTTGCATATAAATTTCTAATTAAGCGGAGCCCTCTACGCTCATCAAGCTTCCCAAGAAAGACAAGATCAATCTTCCTCTAACCTCGTTAATATCCTCTGGAACCAACCAAATCAAAGCACCGATTTTTCTGGCGATGGAAATAGCCAATCTTGCATTCGCGTATTTTTCTTCATCCGTCAAATTAGCACCTTGATGCACCAAATCATAGTCAACGTAGCCAGGCTTTAAACCGTTCAAGACGTCTAGTAAAAACACTCCGTTCGACAAAGACAGATCTTTAAAAGAGCGAATACTTCCACTTTTTCCATTCGAGGCTTTTGAGTTAGCCCATTTCAATATATCTGTGTCGGAGATGTTCTTTCCGTTTCCTAGCTCAGACAACGTATTGACAATATTTCTTCTCATCAATTGCCAAGCAAGACCTAATGTTAAAAGCTTGTTGCCATCAACAATATCAGACCCGTCAATTCCAACAAGGGAGAAATGATTGGCTTTACCGACCTCGACACCATAATTGGTGTTTTCTAATGCCTTAAAGCGAGACATCTCACTGCCATTTGCTGGCTTCTTATTCACATGCTTCAAAGAAACACTTCCTGGTAATACTTTATCGAATGCATGCAAAATTGCCAAACCATCTTTCAAATCTTCGAAAAGTGACACAATTGGTGGATCTACGTCCAAAGAGTTTAACCAGAGAGTAAATACTCTAGCCTCTCTTTCACCCTCGGCATCAAATTCCTCGATTTCAGGAGCCTCATGCTCTTCCATCGGATCTAAACCTGGGTACGTGTTGAACAAGTGGGCCACGAACGCAAGATTTAATTTGGGGTTTCCTGCGACCAAAGAGTTTGGCGTCAAGTACTTCCTAACACCAATTTTATCTGCGTTTTGCAAGACTTGCTCCGCACGTTGTAACAAATTAGATGTTTGCAAAGGTGATAAGTCACATGATTGAGGTTGTAATTGGTTCAACAAAACCGTATAATTCTCACCATCACTGACATCTTTAGAGAAGTTCGAAACTCTTCTTGACGACTTGGCATTTCTCAAGTGGTAGTTGAACCAGCGCAACAAGATTTGCTCCGGGGGCAATCTAAAGAATTGTTCTAAAGTCTCGTCGTCTTCCAAAAGCCGATATAACTCTGGATGATGCTTGATATCAATTTTAGCTAACAATCCACGACGTATAATTTGCCAAATTAAACCCAAAATCAAGTGCTCTTTACCATCGATGATATCTTCTGAGTGAACATTGACAACAACGCAACCTATAGCTTTCGCAGAATTAATGACAATATTTGCATTTTCAGACATTTGAAAATTGTTGAGTGTCTTTTTCTTGGCATTAGGCATGTTCAAGACTCGAGTGTCAATCGTGTCAGGAACAGAGTCATTGACCAATTGAGACAAGACCAAACCATCACGACATTCATCGAATACTTGAAATGATTCAGTGTCAAAAGGTAATCTGTTCCCAACCACTGAATCACCCGCAAGAACAGAATTAATGTGGCGAGTAAATTCCGATCTTTCTTCATCGTTAATTGAATGGGTCGTTCCTGAAGTTTTTCCTCCAATATAAGTTTTGTTGGCAGTACTAGCAGTGGCAATTGGTGCATTGAAAACTGCCTTGCCTGGACTTGTTGGAGTCTTGGCAGCTCCCGCTCCAGGACTCGATGGGGCAAGGTGATTCGAACTCGATGAGTTGTTGGAGCCATTGAGCTTAGAAATCAATTCAACATAGTCTTCCAACTCCACATGACCTGAAGCATCAACATCAACCGTTTTTAATGTTTCTCTGGCTTCATCATACGAAAAACGGCTTTTCTGAGAAACAGAGTTGATCACATCCTTTTTCTCCACCCAGCCTTTGTCATCCAAGTCAATTGCTCTAAAATCTTCAATTATACTGAAGATATCTGCTTGATTTAACTCAGGATGCTTTTTTTGTAATTTTAATACGTTCATGTTTGATTGTTTTTACGACGTTGATCCTGTCAAGTGCGTCATGCGGAGCCAGGGAGTTGCGGAGGCGGTGTATTTACGGTTTCCACACGACCAGAAATAATACAGAGATAACAAAGATTCTTCTTGATAACTTTATCCTTTTTAGATACCATGAAAACAACACCTAGATAAGAGCCAATCAGAATTTTGCAATCTTCAGTATTCCACACCGTAAAATTTTGATAATGTAGCAATGAATGGCAGTTGTGCCACAGATGCGCTAGGGCCAACTGATTATCGAACTCATGAATCCGTACATCTCTGATCTCGCCTCCAGTCTTGAGCGAGAATTAGCGGCACGTAGCGTTAAGTACATGATGCACAAATGAACGAAAGCGAAAAAATAAAGAGTCATCATGAGAATCTGAGGATAGCTTCTATAGCTCTGGAAGAGGCAACTTTCACATTGGAGCAAGTTCAACTACAATTCGACCTTTTCAATAAATTGCAGCGGTTACTCGTGGAGAACAACAAGATGTATATCTTAACATCTACGCATGCCTATCGAATCAATCTCGAAAGCCCTTCTGAAGTTTTAGCTGTTCAATTACCTTCGCAGATGGACCTGAATAAATTAAGCAACGCTTGGCTCCATCCAAGTGGTGAATTCTTGATCATACAGATGAACTCAACATTTTATTATCATTTGCATATCTGTTACAAGAAGTTCAAAAGCCTTCCCCGTTTCAAGGGATTGAGGGTTAATCATATTGCATTTTATATGCTGAAGAAAGAAAATTCCACGAGTGACTTTCTCGTGGCCACGAAAGATGGCCATGTTTTTGTTGCAAACATAAATTACCATGATCCTGAAACTGAAGATTCAAAAAGGGACGACAAATACGTTAAACAAATCTTTAGCACGAAAAAGGAAATCCAAGGATTAACATTTTCAAATAATGGTACCAGAGTGGTCGTTGCTTTTGAAAGTGAATTGATATCGTGGGATTGTTTCGAGCCTTCCTTAAGCGAGTTGTCCAGATCACTACATCATCCTCCACTAATAGAAAAATTACCCGGCTCGGGGTCATTTTTCACTACAAATAGTAACTATTATTATTTCGTTCAATCTGCGACAGGACGAATTGTCTCAAATGATCCCGAAGTCAAACCCACTGCCGACCATCTTTTGAGCCTTATCAAAAGTGGTTTTCTTGTTGGTTGCGAGTCCTTCATGACTTCAAAATATCACATCCTTCACTTGAGTTCGGGTGCTGATCGCTTACTTGCACTGAATAAACTCTCGCCCCAAAGTTCGAAATCTATGCAGTTGCCATCAATAACTGAAAATGAGAAGTTCCTTGGAATCACGTCCGACAATTTGGGCCAAACTCATTGGGTGTTCACTAAGAACAAAATATATGAATTAATCATCTCAAACGAGGATGCTTCTGCATGGTATAAGTATTACAAATTAGGAGAGTATGACCATGCACTTCAACTAATAGAAAGTGGAAAGGACTCTGACCTTCAACGAATCAAAAAGAACGTGATTCTTGTGAAACAAGGTTATGACTTATTGCAAAGAGGAGGATTTGGAGTTCCGGGAATTCAGGATGATACATCAGGAGAAATGAACCGACTCAAACTCCAACATGAAGGAATAAAGAAACTTGCTCTTCTGAATGAACCATTTGAAAAAGTTTGTCTTATGCTCATGAGCGTGGATAAAGTTGGAGATCAAATGAGCCCTTCTTACGTGTTAATGATTAATTACATTCAATCAAAGCTTGATAACGCGGATGGACCAGAAAAAAATAGAGTGAAAGAAATCGTGCTATCAAGTTGGATAGTGAGATTATTTCTAAGCCTGATGAGAAACTTAAATACAACCATGCTGGTGTTGAATAACGAGGAACTGAGTAAACTGCTACTTCAGATCAAACACAGCAAATTGAAGAAAGACTTATTATTCTTTCTAAACGCAAAACTGAAAATACTTGATCGCAAGACCATATACCTGATGATGGATGATTTAGGGTTCACAGACGAGCTTCTTGAATTCGCGGGTTTACTTCTGGATTTCGAGTTTATTGTGCAGTTTCACATCCAGAGCGAGTCGTGGACAGATGCATTGAATGCATTGACAAGAGCTCATACATCGCGATCTGAGGTTTTCGAACATCTTATTTACAAAACTTCAACAATATTGTTGATCAATTGTCCAAAAGCGACAATCCAATGTTGGTTGAAATTCTCTGGGATAGATTATGAGAAACTCATCCCAGCTATCTTGGCTTACAAGAGATTCGAGGTATCCAAACTGCCTGATAATAATGCTACCTCTAAGCTTCTCCTGCTTCTTATTTTCGAAAAGGAGGTCAAAAGCAAAGCGCTCTCTGAATGCTACTTGTCACTCTTGATTATGAACTCGGCCAAGGAAGATTCATCTCAGTCCCTGAACAACATTATCAAAACCCTCGAATACTTGAGAAAGAATGGAACGAATGAAGACCCAAAGATTTCATATTACGGTCCAACATTTATGTTAAGAACATGTTTGCGATTTAAAAGAATCGAGCCTGCAATTGACATTCTTGTAAATGACTTGTGCCTTCACAAAGAAGCTTTATCCATCGCATTAAAACATAATTTGATTCCGCAAGCCGAGATGGTATTACGAAATTATGAGGACGCAATTCAAGAACCTTTAAATCACGAAGCTGTCATTGATTTGTCTGACTCAATAGATAACGAGGCGGTCGACCCAAGTAGGTCTAAGCTCGAGGATGATCAAAACTCGGTCAGGCGTCATCTTTGGGTGTCTTACGCAAAACACGTTATTGATGCAGTTTGCAAGGATCAGAATTTTGGGTTGGATAGCATGAGCAATTTAAACCATGCGCATGATATAACTAACCCCCATGAAAACAAGAAGGAAGAGAACTCGAAGAAATCCACCAAAATTGAACCTGAAATTTTCAAAGCTGTAAATTCAAAAGATTTGAGCCTTAGTTCTCGGTTGAGCGACGTTTTACGTTATCTTCTTCGGTTATCATTTTCAGTGAAGGAGAATGCAAGTGTTCTCTCAATCAAGGACCTATTGCCTCTTTTACCTGAATCTATCATGATCAGTAACTTCAAGGCTGAAATTGTTGATTCTTTGAGTGTTTTCAACGACAAAATAAATCTGCTAGGGTTGGAGATGCATGAATCCTCAATTACTGCCGAGAAGTTGAAGGTTCAAATAAACGAATCGAAATTTTTGGAGAGGAGAGGCCATGTCTTTACAATTATCGAGCCTGGAGAATCATGTAATCTCTGCCGAAAGCTTCTTGTGCGGAAAAAGTTTATTTTGTTTCCAAATTGTCATCATGGCTTTCACAAAGATTGCATGATACGCTACCTGTTGCAACTGAAAGGCGACTACACTTTCAAAAGAAGCTTTCGAAATTTTAAGCAATTTTCTTCAATCGTTGACAAGAACGAGCTAGATGAATTACTTTTGAAAGAATGTTTGCTATGCAACGAGAGCAAATTGAACACAATCGATGATAGTCTCATCGACGCGGAACGCAGCGATGCTCAAGATTGGGATATATAGCACGTGATGACATCTCGCGCTCATTTTTAGAACTAAATTTTTTGAGACCTCATCTCTTCTAGCTTTAATAATCATAATGGGTAAGACACAAAAAAAGAATAGTAAAGGTCGTTTAGATAGGTACTACTATCTCGCCAAAGAGAAAGGTTATAGAGCTCGTTCTTCCTTCAAAGTTATCCAAATAAACGAGAAATATGGACATTTTTTAGAGAAGTCTAAAGTTGTAATAGACTTATGTGCGGCACCAGGGTCTTGGTGTCAAGTGGCATCGAATTTGTGCCCAATAAACTCGTTGATTGTTGGTGTTGATATAGTTCCTATAAAACCACTTCCTAATTGCATAACATTTCAATCGGATATAACCACAGAAGATTGCAGATCTAAGCTTAGAGGTCATTTAAAGACTTGGAAAGCTGACACTGTTCTCCATGATGGGGCACCAAACGTTGGTATGGGATGGGTCCAAGATGCTTTTACCCAATCCCAGTTGGTCTTGAAGGCTCTCAAACTTGCCGTGGAACATTTGACACAGGGAGGTACCTTCGTCACAAAAGTTTTCAGATCGAAAGACTACAATCATTTGATGTGGATCTTTCAGCAACTATTCACAAAAGTTGAGGCCACCAAGCCCCCAGCTTCTCGTAACGTATCTGCAGAAATTTTCGTGGTATGTCAAGGTTTTAAAGCTCCAAAAAAATTGGACCCACGTCTTTTGGATCCAAAAGAAGTTTTTGAGGAGGTCGGCATTGCAAAGGTAAATAATGAAGCAAAAGTTTTTCATCCAGAGAGGCATACGAGAAAGAGAGAGGGATACGAGGAGGGTGATTATTTGTTGTACAAGGAAATGCCCCTCTTGGAATTTGTGAAAAGTGAAGAGCCCATTAATTCATTAGGTTCCCTCAATAAGTTAGTGGAACCTGAGAGATCTGACCACGAATGGAAGATTGTTCGGAAAACGAAACATTGTACTCCGGAGTTGCTCGAATGCATTAAAGATTTGAAAGTTTTAGGAAAAACAGACTTTAAGCTCATTCTCAAATTCAGAATTGAAGCACGAAATGTCTTGGGTTTGGAGGACAAAGAAGATACAGAAAAAGACAACATACAAGTTGAGACTTTAACTGAAGATGAAAAGATCAACAGAGACCTTGCTCAATTGTCTGAGAAACAGAAGCAAAAGAAAAAGCGAGAGAAAAAGCGTTTGAACGAGCTCAAGCAGAAAGAAATAAGGCGTGCACAATTGAACATGATAAGTGACATGACTATTGGAACGGAGACTGCTCAGTTGGGGGTAGACGCGATGTTTAGTTTAAACTCCGCAGAAAAAACTGGTATGCTTGAACAGCTAGCCAAGGGAAAAAAATCAATGGTACCAACTGATTTGAATCCCGAAGAATCCGAAGAATCAAATTCTGAGCCCGAACTTGACACAGATGATGAGATTGATAGCTTAGAAGCACAGATGGATACCATGTACGAGCAATTCAAGCAGAAAAGAGCCGAGAAAAGCTCTAGTTTCAAAGCCAAATTAGCAAGGGGTGATGTCGATGATGAGGAGTGGGATGGAATCCAAGATACCAAAATGGGTGATGTCGAGAGCGATGATAATTACGAAATTCAACCTGACTCAGATGAATCGGATGACGATGACGAAAAAATCAATGAAATCATCAAGAAAAAAAAGCAGGAGGATTTATCCAAGAGAGCCTCAATGTTTTACGCTTCCAACTCTGTGTTTGATGATTTGAATGACGATGACTTGCTTGATGCAATGCTGAAAAATGATGCAAGTGCAAAACCACAACTGCAAGTGAAGCGAAAGGCAGAAGCCCCACTTGAAGCTGACTCAGATGTCGAAATTGTCAAGGATTCTCTGCACCTCGATATAGACTCTGACCATGATTCTGACGGAGAGAGCATAAGCAGGAAGCTTAAAAAAGCAAAATCTGAAAAGGAAAGAGTCGACATTGCTACTGTTGAAGCTATGACCTTGGCTCATCAAGTTGCCCTTGGGCAAATGACCCGCAATGATCTCATAAATGAAGGAATCAATAAGTACTCCTTCCGGGACACAAAAAGTTTACCAGATTGGTTCCTCGATGATGAAAAGGAACACTCAAAAATTTATAAGCCAATTACAAAGGAAGCCGCCGCTGCCATGAAAGAGAAAATGAAGGAATTGAATGCACGCCCAATTAAAAAGGTCTTAGAGGCGCAAGGAAGAAAGAAAATGAGAGCCTTAAGAAGATTGGAGAAACTTAAGAAGAAGAGTGACATTATAAACGATGATGGATCAAAGAGTGAGAAAGATAAAGCCGAAGAGATTCTGCGCTTAATGAGAAGACTCACTAAAAAACAAAAGGTCAAACCTAAAACTACTCTCGTCGTTGCAACAGGCAAAAATAGAGGTTTAAGTGGAAGACCAAAAGGTGTCAAGGGCAAATACAAAATGGTCGATGGAGTGATGAAGAATGAACAGAGAGCTTTAAAACGGATTGCGAAGAAAAATAAAAAGTGACCGGCTTTTGTTCACTTCTGAATCGGAAGGTGCAAAGCTATGCGAATCACGTGTACTCTCTAGCTTAATAGAAAGATTTAGTAAAGATGGTACAATCGGCCACAAAAAAGTGTTGATGTAAAAGTTTATTTCAGAGAGAGTATCTTTGTTTTCTTGTTTCATCTTCAATTTTTGTAAACAAAGTTTCAATGTATCGCAAGATATCTTAAATCTCACGCGTCGCTTTTTTTCTACTCACGTAGAATAGAATTCACGGCATTTACTGCAACTTCAAATAGATCACACAACCAGAAGTTGTCACCAAGACACCTTGTTGAAGAATCATAGAGTATAGACTTCTCAAATCGCTGCTTTGTTAGCGTCCATTCCTTATTCAGCACCAATAATAAATCAGGTTCATCCCGTTATTCCCTTGCATCATCTTAACAAACACTCATCGAACACTCCTTTCATTCTTTCAATTCTAATACTTATAATACTTTCTGGTGTCAATCCTGATTCACGAATGAGTTCAACACCAACCTCCACTTATCTATCAACAACATCGACTCCGGTTGTTAGGAGCTCACATCGCCATAAGAGATCTGGTGCCATATCTGGGGATTTTGACCTTGCGGGCTTGGGGCTTTTTTCGCCGAATCACTTGAAACACGGCGCTAGTCATACATCCCATAATTCAAATCCCACGAATCTTGTGCCCAATGAAGATGCTCACTTGAGTCTACGCCCGGGCCTGTTCTCATATGATTCGGAACAAGATGTTTCGACCCGACAATTCCATTTCTCTAATGAAGAGGATTTTACCAATGAACCTTTAAAAGAAGGATACCATTTCCCCTCGCCCAATTTGCCACACACAACTCCGAAAGGACTAGAAACTGGGCGAAAAGGGGTGTATGTAAAGCTGAACGCTCTCAATTCTCCAATCAGGTTGAAACCCAAACGGTCATTTTCCTCTAATACTTGCACGCTGAAATTATTCCTAACCGATGAGACACTTTTAGATGAACACAATGTTCCCGACGCCTTGATTGATTTAGACAGGGTCTTGAGTGCATCGTCTGCAAAGGAAGCTGCGGATATACTTGATGAAGAAAAAAGCAGAGACGCAGATTGCTTTGATTTTGCTGATGGAATCCTTGCTATTCCCCCAAATCGCATACCTAATACTTCGACTGCCTTATCGGTCTCTCCATATAGCTCGCCAGCTTACGTGAAACAGCCCATCAAAGAACCGACTAATGACGCAATAGAAGAAGAGGAGGACAATGGCGATACAGATCCGAATTTCGGGAAGGCCTCGTGTTGTAATAGTGCAAAATTAATCACTGACAACCAAATCAATCACGCTGAAGATGCGGCACTTAACTTAATAACACATGAGGGTGTGAATTTGTACCCTACTTCCCTCAATTCATCTGCATCCAGCCTTCCATACAGTTACAAGCAAGTTCTTAGAGATTCATCTGGAATCTCAATTGAGAAAATTTGTTCTAACACTTCGAGGGAGCCCCCTCTCACTTTTGTCGGAGTGAATGGCACGCCAACCCCGAAGCGCTTCAGCGCCAAGGCTAATCGCTATCAAGCATTTTACGAGCAGTCCACAAAAATTTCAAGTTCACTCAAAATCTCTTCATCGGAGAACATTCAATTCATTCCACCCTTTCATTTGGAATCCCCACTAATCAAAGAGAAAGAGCTTAGACCTTTAGAACATTCTCTAAGCCTTCCGAGCTTAAAGTCTGGTAAACCTAGAGTCAGCTCTGCGCAATCACTCGAAAAAGATGTGTCAAGATCATCGGGAATATTTGATGCAAGCAGTAACGTAACAGATTTTGTTTGCACCTCTTGTTCGCAACGGGCAGGAGTTCCTCTGGATGTTCTGGGGCAATCGCCGAATGGAACTCCTACTAAATCTTTGTCTGAACACAATCCACCAAGGCAAAACGCACCACTTATTCTGGCCAACAATGTTCCACATAGCCTCGATTTAGGCAAGGATTCGAATTCTACACCAGAGAGTGATGCTTTCAAATTCGATAAGCTCGATATTCTTCATGTTAAATCACCGGTTTATGCGTCTGATCTGAACTTTGAGGTTCTGAGAAGTACGACCCCTACTATTGTGGTGAGTTCAGGAGTTGAGTCAACCAAATCAGCACTGTCAAGTGTATCCAAACTCTCGCTGCCTCAGGCTATTTCTTTCAAACAAGATCCAAGACAAAATGAGTCCTGTGTGAAATATAATGACAATAACATCTTACAGCCGGCCACCAAAGAGAGTACAAATATCCCAATTAAAACTGCTCCATCTCCTGCTTCACCTGCTACTGTCCCTTCGACTGGCGATGCATTCTCGTTGACCACCTCAAAGTCAAAAACCAAAACCAAAGTTAAAGTAACAAAATTGTTTGGCAGTGGGATTACAGTGGATACTTCTGACGTGAAATCAAGAAGAATATCAAGTTGGTTTAAACGTATGAAATGACATTCGAGTTCATGAAATACCAATCTATGAATGAGTCATGTCTGAGGTTATATTCAGTGTGCCCACTCACGATATCTTAATTGTTGCGTGATACCATAAACCTGCACATATAATGGAACGGTTATGTCATTGATCTCCAATATGGAACATCTGTAGCCATCTCAGTTACTTTTAATCTTGCCTATATCTAAACTGACACTAGAAATTCTTGGTTTCCTGCCCTCAACTGAGCAGATTCGATCATCTCCCATAAGAACGACTTCGTCGCTTCTTATATATTCTTTCGCTAGGCCTCAGGCCACTTTTCCATGATGCTTAGACAAGACTATGACAAAGCATCCGTTGATTCTTTTTATGTCCCCTGCATAACAAAGGCCAAAGATGTTTCATCTGCCTCTATTTATATGCAGTCGGGTAGACATGCAGTACATCTGGGGATGTACTGGTCCCTCATGTTCAACAATAATTCATTAGTAACTAACAGAAAAAACAGTAGATCCGGAACAATATCCTCATATCGCTTGACTTATGGGAACGCAAGGATTGTGGTACTAGACTCTTTTATTTTCACAAACTGTCCATTCTCGAAGAGTATTCGTCACTTTCGTGGGTGTCTCCTGTTTTTACCGAAAACCTTCATCAAATCTATTCTAAGTCATGAGCACGCAAATATCTGAGGGAACCACCGACGAACCATTTGTGGGCCCTAATCTCAACATCACTTTGACATGCCCAGAATGCAAAATATTCCCTCCTGACTTGATTGAAAGGTTTAGCGAAGGGGATATTGTTTGCGGGAGTTGTGGGTTGGTTCTTAGTGATCGAGTTGTAGACACCAGATCTGAGTGGAGAACCTTCAGTAATGATGATCAAAACGGAGATGATCCTAGCCGTGTAGGTGATGCTGGAAACCCTTTGCTTGAATCGGAAGATCTATCCACTATGATTTCATATGTCCCCGAAAATGTGAAAGCAGGAAGAGAATTGAACAGAGCCCAGTCGAAGTCTTTGGTTGATAAGAAGGATAATGCTTTGGCGGCAGCCTATTCAAAAATTTCCCAGATGTGCGATGGATATCAGCTACCTAAGATTGTGCAAGATGGAGCGAAGGAAGTTTATAAGTTGGTTTACGAAGAAAGGCCTTTGAGGGGCAAATCTCAAGAGTCCATCATGGCCGCGGCAATATTTCTTGGTTGTCGTAAAGCAAAGGTGGCTAGAACTTTTAAAGAGATATGGGCTTTAACAAATGTTCCAAAAAAAGAGATCGGAAAAGTCTTCAAAATAATGCGCCTGGTCATACAAGAGAAAAACGATACAAATCCTGGGGCTTACTCCATCATCAAGGATAGTGAACAAACAACTCAAACTTCAGCCGAAGATTTGATCAGAAGATTCTGTTCTCATTTAGGTCTATCAAATAGCGTTACGAACGCCGCGGAACAAATCGCCAGAAAATGTAAAGAATCAGGGATTTTAGCGGGGAGGTCACCAATTACTATTGCGGCGACTGTGATCTATATGTCATGCTTGATTTTTGGAGCAGATGTTACGCCATCAAAAATTGCTAATAAGACTGGGGTCAGTGACGGCACTATAAAAACATCTTTTAAAGTCATGTATGAGGATAGAGATAAGTTGATCGATCCAGCTTGGGCAGACAAGAACAAATTGGATAATTTGCCAAAACACTTAAGGGATTAGTCATAATAAATTTTAAATTTTTCATTCTGTAAAGCTTTGTAGAATCTATGCGCTCTTTGTGAATTGCAGCGTTTACTGCATGTAGATACTTAATTTTGTTATTTTATCGAAAGTACGGGACATTGCTCACTCTAACTTAAACAATGCCGAAAATTCCTGATAATTTTGTGGAGAGCTTAAAGCAAAAATTCAAAAAGGCGGTGGAAAATAAGGATTTAGTCTTCAATGGAGAGTCTTCGACAACACAAGTGCTTAATACAGAATTGAACGGGTCAAGATATGATTTTCATTTGACTGAGCTACACAGTCTTCAACAGAGACCCGAATCCGGAACCATTGAAGCAAATCCATTCAGCAATCCGGAGCCTGAACTTAGTATACTTAGTACCTATGGTGATAATGATGAATTTCGAGTTGTCTTGAACAAGTTTCCTGTCATACCGTACCACTTCATGTTAATAACTAAAGAATTCAAATCGCAAAATACTCCCCTTTCTCCCAGTGAATTGATGGCAACTTTCACCATTTTGAAAAATTTAGCCTCTGAAGATAAAGAAAGAAAATGGTTTGCCTTTTACAATTGTGGACCAAAAAGTGGTGCTTCCCAACCTCACAAGCATGTTCAATTCATGTCGCTTCCGCCTAACTTCCTGACCTTTGCCGACAAATTATCTCAGTCATCTGATTCCTTTATTCCAGATCAGAATCACGAGCCTTTACAAGACATAAACTTACCATTTGCACACTTTGTTGCTAAACTTCCTGCTCACATAAATGACATAAGCGAGGAGGATCTTGCTATGATATTTGTGTCTCTCCTTCAAAGAACTTTGACGGTATTGAGGGATGGTGAGAGTGGTCATATATCATACAACTTTTGTGCTACTACAGAGTATATGATGTTAGTTCCAAGATCTGAAGGTAAATACAAGGGTATGGGCGTGAATTCTTGTGGCTTCCTTGGCCTTGTACTTTGCAAAGACAGCAAATTGGTCGACTTAGTAATCGATGCAGGATTTGAAAATATCTTAGGAGCATTAGGATTCCCTAATACTTCTGGTTCTGGTACTGATGAATATAACTACTGACGTGTTTATATGCAAATCCAAGTTCAAATTTAAAACTTCGCGAAATAGCCAATCAAATTACTTTGAAACCTAGACTCGCAGTAAAATTATTCGCACCGAAGCGACTTTCATCTACTCCCTTGCTCCATACAATGGCTTCTATCACATCCATCGTCAAGACCTCTGACTATATCTTGTCAAGGCCCACCTTGTCCAAAATCGTTTCTCCTCTCGCCAAGACATTTTGTGCGTACGCCGGGTACAGAGAGATGGGCTTGAAGTACGTAATTTATACAATGTGCATTATTAGGTGATGAATACTAACACGAAGGTTCAATGATTTAATCATGGAAGAAACCCCAATTGCTCAAAAAGCTATATCAAGATTGCCCGAAAATCAGTTGTACGCTAGGAACTTCAGAATCTTGACAGCTCACCAGTGTGCCTTGTCTCATCAGTTATTGCCCGAGAACAAAGCTGTGAAACCTGAGGAGGACACTCACTACTTGATTCCATATCTTTTGGAGGCTGAGAAAGAAGCTTTTGAAAAAGCTGAGTTAGACCACATCCAGGTTTAATGAGAGAGAAGTGAATAAACTTTCGATACATGAAAACATAAGAAAATGATGAACAAAACAGAAAATAAATGACAGACTTCTGTAGCCACCCTCTATTAAATCTATACACTGTTATTAAAACATCCCCACTCTAAACTTTCTGAGTTGCTCTAGCACCAAAAATGTCACAATAGTGTGAGGCCCTAATCTGAAAAATGAGGGCAACCAACCTCTGAACATAAAACCTAGGCCTTCGTTCTTAAGAGCGGTTGACAAAATGTTGATGGCGCTGTTTGTAGAGCCTTTAGCATTCATAATTCTTGTCTTCACAACATCAGCCGGAGAGCACACGGTTGTTGCGACTAAGCCAGCCATCAACGAAGCTGAGAAGTGTGTTGACTTTCTAGTTGGGTCTAAGCCAAGTTGACCGACTAACAAATTTTTGGATATATCATAAGTGACAACCTGTGAAGCAGTCATTAACACACCCCTAACCAAGTTGGGACCTAGTCCTCGAAACAACGAAGAAACCCCTTCATCCTTGGTTATTCTATAGATTCCTTCGAATGCGTTTCTGTAGTTCCTTCTCTGCTCAAGAGGTAATGTCGAGTCATTTTGCATTCTGATATTCACAACGTCGGAGGGATTTCCAACGAGCCCACCCAAAGCTCCTGAAAGCATAGACATAGGCAACAAAATTGACGTACTTGGCATTTGATTATATTTGTCTTGATAGGATTCTTTCATGATTTCATACGCACCAAACCTTACCGTAGAATATGTGGCTTGTCTGAGTAATGATGCGGTCAATCCGGAGTAGATTTTTAAAAAGCCCTCAAAACGAATGATTTGATACACCATTGAAAGCAAAGATTGCCCAGGTGTCTTAGCCGTTTGCAAGCGAACTTTCGCTAAGTCTAGAGGATGCGTAACAAGACAAGCTGCCATACTTGAAGCGCCTCCATACCAAAATCTGTCTGTTAGTGTTCATTAAGCACGAATACGGGCATTAGAAACATACGGGTAACTAACTTTTTGTTTGTCGCTAGTCATTCTTTGATGGGTCGAGAATTAGGTCAAGTCCTTTAGCTTTTTTCGATCGTTTGATGGGACTGCCACTTTTAAGCTGCCCCGCGCGGGAAAGGAAGAAAACAAAAAAAAAAAAACACATCAGAAACATATCTTAAACTCGAGATGATCCCACCGTGAATTTACATAGGCCTTCGAAACCACAGATTAATTAAGCAGAAATCTATTCTTAGTTTCCAGCCCCCAATATTATAAATTCATACTTATCAAAACGTAAAATGGAAAAGTGAGCTGACAGCGGCTAATTCAGCGAATGTAAATCTCTTTAAAACGCTGATTAAATGCCTGTTGTTATTTGAAATTGGCAGAAAACGAAAGGATATTCTTTGAAATTCAAAAGTTCCATGAAATGACTCGGGCATCAATTGAGCCCTGGGCCAGAACGCAATTGCGGATGACAGGGTATAGCCCCGATTATGCATGAAAGCGCATGATATACAGGAACACTACTTTCATTATTTCTCGTCGAACTTCCGGCGTCTCAACTCAATAGACAACTAACAACCAAGATGAGCCGTGCTGAGGTAGATTTACAAATCAGCGTCAAGAAAGCCTGTAACGACGATGAGGTCCCACCGAAAAGAAAGCATGTTAGAGCATGTATTGTTTACACTTGGGATCACAAGAATTCTCGTGCATTCTGGAACGCAGTTAAAATTCAACCTTTGCAAAGCAATGGGGTACAATTGTTTAAAGCGTTGATTATGATACACAAGGTGCTTCAAGAAGGACATCCTAACGCTTTGAAAGATGGGTATAGAAACAAAGACTTCTTATTCTCCTTGTCAACTGTTTTTCCAAGCACCTCCAACTACGGATTATTGATTAATCAGTATGATAGGTTTCTTTTGCTGAAGTTAGACTTCCATCGCAACAATCCTGGCTTTAATGGAATTTTTGAGTACGAAGAGTATATTTCTTTACGTACCGTTAATGATCCAAATGAGGGATACGAGTCGATCTTACAATTGATGGACTTACAGGACATGATTAATGATTTGCAAAAACATATCTTTGCAACAATTCATCAGTCTCCAAATAACTTATGCAAAGTAAGTGCCTTAGTGCCTTTGATATCCGAATCGTATGGTATCTATAAGTTCCTTGTGTCGATGTTGCGGGCTATGTATCAGCAACTTGGTGATGACGACGCGCTAAGTGCTCTTTTTGACAGATTTAGCTCCCAACATTTTGTTTTGAGAGACTTTTACACCGACTGCCAATCTATCAAATTTTTGACCAGTTTGGTGACGATTCCTCGTATGGCGGCTTCAATTCCAAATCTCAAAATTATGGACGAGTCACAGCGGCCTTTGAATTCTACTAGCTCGGTCAATGATCCGGCTTCTCAGATTTATGCGCAAACCACTGACAATGTTGATCAATCCTCTGTGCCTCCACCTATCGATCTGATACATTTGCAACAAACTGGTATTTTCAACCAGCAGCAGAATTTGCAACAACAGCACTATGAATTAGAATTACGAAGGCAACAACAATTGAACGAACAAAACCAAAGACAACAGCTTTTTGAACAACAAAAAAGAGATCAAGAGCAACGTATGTTACAGGAACAAGAGTATTTGAAACAGCAACAGGCTACTTCGAATCATCTGAGAGTTTCTGAATTAGAGCAAGACCTTCTCATTTTCAAGAATCAATTTGATAATGACCAGACTCTTTTACAACAATACGATGCTCGAGTGAAATCATTGGAAATGGAACTCACTAGTTTCAATGATACGGCATCCAAGCAAATCGCTTCGAAGGATGATCAGCTCCGTAATTTGGAAGATCAGGTTGCGAATTGGACCAAAAAGTATGAGTCTCTTGCCAAGTTATACTCACAGTTACGTCTGGAACACTTGAATTTGCTTGCAAAATTCAAGAAAATACAACAAAAGATATCCAGTGCTCAAGAGTCAGTTATGAAGAAAGAAAAGCTTGAAAAAGATTTAAAAGCTAAAAATCTAGAACTTGCAGATTTGATTAGAGAGAGGGATCGGGCGAGGTTGGATTTAGACAGAGTAAAAGCATCTAAGGACGTGGAATTGGAAAAGCTTCAGACCCAGATAAGAGAGCTCGGGGCGCATGCAAAAGATATTAATCAGTCTCAATCTCTGAACTTGAATGCGATCGTTACAAGTCACAGAGTGGAAGTGGACAGACTCACTCAAGAACTAGCACGAAAGAATGAGGAGCTTTTGTCAATGGGAGATTTTGCTCAGCTTCAAGAAAAATTACGAGAAAAAGACACGGATCTTGAAATTGCTCATGAATCTTTAGAGAGAGCCTTTCAGGAATTAGAAATTGCCAAAAGAGACACACACTCGAGTCAACTCATGAATTTACTCGATGTGGTATTGGCTAACAACGTTCGGAGAATTCAAGATTCCAAATATGAGTTTACTTCTCCGATGCAAGCGGGCAACTCTAATGCTACACCTGAATATGTGCTTTCTATTGTGGGACTATGCTCTAACACTGCAACTGATTTCGCGCAAGCCTTCAATGATTTCATCGCTGAAGGAAATGAGGGTTCAGATGAGGCAGTTCATGCTAGTATCGTGCTTGCCAGTTCTGAATTAACATCCTCCATTTATGATTTGATGCTCAACATGAAAGGTTTATCTCCGGTTTTGTCATCCAAACAAGAAGAAACACTCGTGAGTGTCGTTAATGCAGTTTTGAGTGGCGCAGAAACAGTCTTTCTGAGCTTGACTTCAGACTCGTTAGATGAACTTGAAACAGAAGATGACAAGATAGATTTTGTCATTGATTGCAATGTTCTGTTTCAACATGTTTTACAAGACATTTCGAATTTCGTGGATACACTTACAAGACATGAATCTGCACCCAAGCGAAAAAAGGACGGTGAATCAGTCGAACAGGAAATGAGTGAAACCGCAGACGCCGTGAAATCTGCAACGGACTTTCTTGAAAATCTCTTATTGAAAATCAATGAAGGGGACAATTTCCAGGTTCATGAGTTGATTTTGTCTGCAGCTTTGGCGGTGACTAAAGCTGTAGCAGAATTAATTACCTCTGCCACCAAATCACAGATCGAAATTGTTAATCGCAACAAAGGTGACAGCACAAGGATTGAGTTTTACAAAAAAAACAGCAGATGGACAGAGGGGTTGGTCAGTGCATCCAAGGCAGTTGCAGCTGCCACGAATATTTTGATTCGTACTTCGGATGGAATTTTGAGAGATAAAAACTCTCATGAACAATTGATCGTTGCAAGTAATGAGGTCGCAGCTTCCACAGTTCAACTTGTTGCAGCATCCAGAGTTAAAGCAAATTTTGTGTCAGAAACTCAAAACAACCTCGAGAAGTCCTCTGCTCAAGTCAACTCTGCGTGTCGTGCATTAACTAATCAAGTACAGCAGTTGATTTCTAAGGATGATGAAGAAAACTCTCTTGATCTTAGCAAGCTCACAACCTATGAGGGCAAAACATTGGAAATGGAACAGCAAGTTCAAATTTTGAAACTTGAAAACTCTCTATCAATGGCACGAAAAAAGTTAGCGGAGATAAGAAAGCACGGCTACCGGGACGACGACTCTGAAGACGAAATTTAGGATAGAATGATTTTTTTTCCTCTTAAAAAATTAAATAAAGTTAAATAAAGTTACGAAGTACATAAAAACTATAAACACTTCACTGACCGGTGATCACTCTCTTCCAAAATCAGTACATCGACAATACATTTTTGATGACAGACAGCGACTTCCAATAAAACCTTCTTAACACAGATATGCTTATGTGGGATACGAAAAACTACTCAACCAGTAAACCATACAGAAAAAATAAATACGACAAGAACGACTGAAGATAACAAATCAATAAACTGCCGACACATCATTCTAGCCCATTGGGCCATCCGGCTAGTTCCTAAAAAATTCAATTAACCAATAACAAGATTAACAAACTACAAGAAACCGCAACAACACTCGCAAGTCAAGCTATATTAGCCACATGCTGTCCATAGACCCCCCCAGATGGCCGGCTAATTGGGAAGACGAAAAATGCCACGTTGCAAACAACTAAGGTATCGATGAAAGCCCAATGTGGTTCATTATAAAACCGAGCAAAAGCAAAATTAAGGCCCTGGAGTTAAGTAACTTGGAGAATCAATCAAAATATTTCTGCAACGAAATAACTGACGTAGGTAGTATAAATGCTGCAATTAACTTATCGAATTCTCAAAAGGAGTAGATAAATTATCTTGTATTACCTAAAAATGAAACCGTCGTGACAATCTGTCTATGGAGCGATGTGATCATACTGCTATAGCCTTATTCAAAACTAGAAATGTTACAGTTTTAATATACCTCTAAATCGATTAAATTGGTTTTGTCTCAATTCTATCTCTATACTTCCCACAAGTGACACGATTGGCTACGACTGTTCCCTATTGTATCAAATGCCGAAAATAAATACAATCCCTCATTCTGCCTCTAAATTTTTTATTTAATCTGAGTATTAAACAAAAGTGCGTTTCTGTTAATATTGCACTCGGATATAGTAGCATCAATCTTTAAATTGGAAGAACTACTACGACATTTCCAATACACCAAGATTAATTTTCAAGTATTTTGCAGCGTTAAGACATTTGAATGCCATTAGACGTAAGTAACAAATCCTGAACTACATTATTTGTGTATCCGCGAATGTGACTGCTGTGTCAGCATTACATCTAATAGTAGAAGCGTATACACTTGTTTTCGCTGTTGATCTCGAAACCTATGTCATTCGTTATATTGCTAACCTGGGTAAGGATGATCCAATGACTTGCTATCGTCTATGTCCATTGCTGTCACCAATTGACCATTCAAAGGTTTTGGCGTTTAGGATGGTTTTAGTTCTTTCAAATAAGTTAGGGATAGGCAATTCAAGTCGCGTGGTGGGTTCGGGATATTTCTGAAACTGTGGTAGCCCAAATTCAACTGTGTAGCATAACTACGGAGTGACTAGTTACCTTTGGAGCGTGGGAACGTACGGAAGAAGAAATTGCTGTATGGTCGATACAATATATATTTCGGAATTTGGAGAGCGCATGGATTCCTTACGTTCTTCTTAATGATATTGAATTTCCCCTCACTTTGGGTGCTTAATCAACATGTCCAGTATTTTGGGTTTGTCTTATTCTTTGAAATTTATATTAAGAGGCATACTGCCCAATATATTCACATGTTTTGTCATTCATTCTTCACCTGGAAATTATTTATTTTCTAGAAGATTGTTACATATAAATTCCGAATGGGTAGTGATTTACTTGGGTAGATCCGCTGAGAACTACAATCATAGTGATTGATACACTTTTGGTTTCTCTCTTGGTTTACCTACCTACTATCTGGAGGGGAAACTTAAGTTTATTACATGTTTGCGCTGCTATTTTTGCGGGCAAGCTTGATGGTAATATTTGTTTTGTAAGTTACAGGTGTGAAAGAGTTTGGGATCCAAAGGGTTTGTTTTGTACAATTTATATTGGTATTAGCGTATCTCATATAGGTTTTTATTGGCAGAAGTTTTTTATTAAATACTTAATATATTTACGTGAATTCTGGTTCGACTTTTTCGGTAATGGGAGGTTTTGGCATGGATTGTCGTGAACTTGTAAAGATATGAATTTGCTTTGTAGTTGGGCCAGAGCGGCTCTCAACATAGGAACGCCTTATTTTTCGTTTTGACTGATTGGAGGATTGAGCACGCGATTGTCTCGTGGGCAGAGAAGTGGTTGTTGAAAGTATTTGGATTTGCGAGTAATTTGCTACTTTGTGATTGATTACAAGTAAGTATTTATAGAGAATAAATGCGGGTTATTCTATAAAGTTGGCTGGAGGAGAATTCTTTGGCATCGCTGGTTTTAGGATTTCAAAGAATTGTCGTGAGATATACGGTCGCCATGCATGATTCTGTATATTTTCAGCGCCCATATTTGGCTTTACCCAAGTCAAATGGTAAATATTTATATTTCATCATATGCTGGATTTGCCTCCTCATCGTCAAAGCGAACAAAATTATGAAGTACATGACGAGTATGGGCCAGAACACTGGGATATCGAAGATGGGAAAAAACGAAAGTAAAAGAGAGGCCAAGGTAGCTGTAGTTCCTAAAAGCCAAAATTTGAATTCTGGGAGTTTTCTCATGAATGGACGGAATTCATCATCTGGTTGCTCCAGTTCATCTGCACCTTCTTCGAGCGACGAAGCTTTCAGCTCTTGTTCTAACGAGGGATCAAACTTGGGTGTCAAGAAAGAGAGGAACAAACTCAACAAGTTGATGGCTAAAGTGTAACAAATTATGTACCATCCTTGGACAATCAATATTCTGATTAAAAAGAGGGATAATAAAGTTGCAAACCCAATCCAGCGGGGAACAATAAAAGGCACACTTTGATCAAGAAGTTTTTGGAACGTTACCTTGATCTTTTGACAGTAAGCGAAGACGGCATTGTCAGCGAAATCCATGATTCGTTAATTATCAGTGCTGGTCAATTTATTGAGGTGGTTCTCAAGAAAAGTTTTGAAGTCTGCATATAATTATTCAATGTCGAGTGTAAGGGTGACTTATTGAAGCGGACATCGGGAAGGTGTTATCATGTCCGAAAAATCGTGAGAGTTGCCGCGATTATGATCTTCTTTTTTTTTTTTTTTTTTTTTTTTTATTTCATTTCTAGTCTAGGATGCTTCATAACTTAAAACTGCAAGAGGTCATCAACCAAAGACCCTGGCGTGGTAGTTTCCGTGTGTCATTTCGCAATGAAACGCTCACGCGCGAATCTAGGGGTTACATGTTTATTTTGGTTTATTTTATATTCGCGTAAAAACCCCCTTCCGATGTGAAACACGCATCACCGTCTAAATACATATATATATATATTTCATGCGACGGCCATGATTTTGAAAATAGTCTTTCCTTAACCTCCAACTCAATTTGCGAGATCTAATCGCGTCCACTCCTTTGCTAAACCTCGTTTTAACTATCACCCATGATTTTCCCATTCACGTCTTTGTTGGCAATCGCTTCTGTCGTTAGTGCTGTTCCGTTCAAGAGATTTGACAACGGTACTGTGGAAGTTGCATCACCAAACTCTCCGGACTCCACCGTGGAAGTTGCATCACCAAACTCTCCGGACTCCACCGTGGAAGGTACATCGCCAAACTCTCCGGACACAACTGTGACTATCGACAAGTATATCACTATCACTTTAGCTTCGAGCACCATGACATTGCCTGCAACTGCAAGCAACGACATCTCTGTAGCTAAATTGGTATCCTCTTCAGAAGACGCTGTTGTCACTGATATCGTTAGTGAACAAGCTAATGTGAACCCAGTCTCGAATTCTGACCCAATTCATACTGCTGGTAATGAAATTCCAGTCACTACCTCAAGTGAAGAGACTGTCACGTCGACTATCACTAGTATCGTCACTGTCACCAATGTTAACGGCGTCGAGACCACAGCAGCCCCTCAGTTGGCTGATAGGTTTGGTGCTTGTGAGGCATCTACTGTTACTGTTACTGTTACTGCCAGTGCAACTGTCTCCGCCGTTGTTAACACTCTTACTTCACTGGTTCCTGTCATAGCTGAGTTCACACACGATGACACCACTACTACTTTAACTCAGTGGGTCTCAGTTACAGTTGAGCAGACATCATTGACTACTTTGTGTTCTGCCACAATTGCTCCATCCTTCTTATCTTACGCAAACGGTACTGCAGGCTACGATAAGAGGAGAAGAAATTTTCTCTACGCTTTGTAATTTCAGAGAGTACCACATTTATAAGATGAGGGATTAATGGTGCTATGCACTCATGAAACTTCATCATAGTGGATCTTCTATTTTTTTTATTTTTTAGCATTCGGTTTGTTTCGATGATTGCGTGGCTTAGATTTAGAATTCGTAAGGTTCAATAGACTTTTGCTTTTAAAATGTTTCAACCTGTGCGCGCTCGCTTCCTACAAACGCGACTGCGTCCCTCATTTTTATTATAAAATTAAGTCACACTAACGCGCCTAGCAATGGGACCTTTCAGGCAAACAGAGCTTTCTCGGGATGAGAGATTGTCTCCTATAAAGTTTTCGGGTTTGCGAAGAGGTGCTAGATCAAAGCATAAGACACGCTCAGATAAAGTGTCCGAGCAAATGGAAATTCTGCCAGACTTAATTTTACAAGATAAGAACAGTCTCAGGGCAAATAATTCACCGGAGGGTATGCTGTTATCCAGAAGAAATACTATACTGTCTACTCATGCTTTAAAGACTCCATCCAGAGTACAAAAGCTCACTTCTTTCACATCCCCTCGCAGAAACAACGTCTCAGGCGCTGTGAATGGCGTCATTAAGAGTCCAAGTCAAATTCCAAATGGTCAGAAATTTGTTGACTTTCAAAAGCGTTTAAATAGCCAAACCACACTGACAGAGGCTTATAAGTCGAGCTCGGCAATGGCTGGTTTATTTAAACAGGGTGTCACTGCTGAAGTGTTACCATGTAATATCCTGGATGATTTGCAAACGAATGCAAACAATTTGAATGATTTTTTGACAAAATCCAACGTGGAAAGTGTCGGGGAATTTAACACATATGATCTTGGTACTGATAGTTGTCAGCGTATTTCGTCAGGTTCTCGTGACCACGACAAGAAAAAGAACTCTATGTTATTCACGGAAGCAAGGCGCAAAAGCTCACAATTGAGTATAGACTATCATGACCTGCAGTTTCAAATATCGAAGCCAGTGTATTTTCTGCTGAAATTGAACGAGATTCAAAAAGATCATGCTGTCAGAATTCAAGACTTGGAATCTGTTATTTCTGAAAAGAACACAGAGTTGATCAAACTAGCCACAAGAGTGACAGATTTAAAAAATCAACAGGTGCTCCTGCAAGAAACCCTTATCAAGAAAAAGAACGAGTTGAACCATCTCAAGGTGCAAGAAAAAGCTCTTCATTTTCAATTGGATCAATATCTGACTGACTTCAATCATACTCAAGAATTGTTGGAACTGAAGACAAAATCACTTCAAACTTTTGAGGCACTGATAATTGAGATGAAAGAAATGTACGAGAGTAAAATTGCTCATGAGCACCAGGCTTTCACCCTTTCTAATCAGAGATTGGAAGAAACGGAGATGAAATTAGTAGAAGTCAATCTTAATATGGCTTCCCTATATACAGAATTGACAGACTTGAAAGCCAACATCATAGACTTGAAAGAGGAAAAAGAAGGTCTTGTGAAGCAAGTTGAGAGCATGATGACGGAGAAGGAATCGACATTAGGGTCACATCTCGCGCTTCAAGAGGAAATCCTCGCTTCCAAAACAAAAATCAACACTCTTGAAGCGGAGTTAAGAGAAAAGAATGCGTCTTTGCATAGTCTCATGGAAAAATTTGGCAGCTTGACAAAGGAAGCTGAAATACACCATGAAGACATGCTCAATTTTGAAACTGAGCAAAGAATTATGGAGAGCGACATTTCAGAAAAATCTGTAAAGATACATGAGCTTCAAGCCAATGAACAGCAATTGAAAGAGCTTCTACTCAATCAGGACCAGCAACTCAAGAATCTTAATGCCTCTGAACGCGATTTAAAGGCACAAATTCAGGCCAAAGAAAAACATTTGTTAGAATCACGTCAAAGAGTTATAGATCTTGAAGCACAGAATGACGAGAAGGATAAAATAATAAGTGGGGACACAAGAAAACTAAGAGAGTTGGTCCAGCAAGTCACTGAGCAAAAGAATTTGATCTCGGATCAGAAGGCACAATTACTTAATCTTGACAAAGGTGCAGAGTTGTCAACACGTGAATCTGAAGACACAATTATGAAACTCAAGAGGCAAATATCACTAGCGCAAGAAAAGACCGATCAAAGGATTCAAGAGGTGGCAGAGCAGTTGTACCATCAGTACTCGAAAAAGCATGAAGCAAAGGTGACCCAATTGAAACTAAAGTATGAGAGCAAACTCGAAGAGAGGGGGGGAGAGTTGGAGCGGAATGAGCGGCTTGTGGAGAGTTTGCGAAGTCAATTGCAGACCGAGATGAAAGAAAAGACTTACTTATTAAGCGTTCTTGAAAAAGGTGATAAGTTCAACACCGATAGTATTACTTTTCATGATAGAGATATGAGTTAATCCTGCATATAAAAATTTTGCACTTAGGTGCGACAAGTCAGTGATAAAATATATGTGTGTAACTCGAAACTAAGGACTATCTTTTAGTTTTATCACTTGCCAGTTGCCATCAAGCCTTTTGTACTTGTACCTGATCCTTTTATCTTCAATTCATATTCCAGTTAGGAGAGCAATTTTTGGTAAAACTGAGGAAAATGTCGAATTACGAGGCAGGGAGAATATACGAGCAAGTAATCGAAGAGGTTATCGCTGATTCAAGGCAAGATTTCGAAGACAGTGGAATAGATGAGTCAACACTCCAAGAGTTGAAAAAGCTTTGGTGTGAAAAGCTTAGCCAGTCGAAAGTATGCTCATTCTCATGGGACGAAGACAACGAGTTCAACAATCATATTCATCAATCTGTTGGGGGTACCTCAATTAAAAGTGAAGGTCTACAACTCAATGCCGGTTTAGACCTCCCAAATCTAAATTCATATCAGGCAAACTCATCTCTCCATGAATCCGAAATTGGTAATACTGGAAGTGGAAGTTATAGTATGGGAATTGAACTCCCTTCTGTGAAACAAGAGTTCGATGATAGTGGTTTAATGTTACCAAAAGTAAACCAGTCGGATGGCTCATTTGAGCTAAGTCTTCAGCTCTCTGATAAAAAAACTCATGAAACTTTGAGTGTCTTGAGGAGAAAATTGAAGGCTCAAGTCGACGGATCAGGCTTACTTGATGATGATGACGACGATATATTTAACGATTCAGACGATATTAACTCTGACCTTGACGATGATTTAGATTCTGAGAAATCTGATGATGACGATGCCGATCAGGAGGGCCAAATCATGCTTTGTTTGTATGACAAAGTTCAGAGAGTCAAAAACAAGTGGAAGTGTAATCTCAAGGAGGGTGTTGCTAATATTGATGGAAAGGATTATGTCTTTCAAAGGGCTACTGGTGAAAGCGAATGGTAGGACGTGGCAAGATAGTAAATTAAAAAAAAAAAGAATATTAACCACTAAAACCCGAACCCATATTTTCAAAAAGTAGGGATCTGTAGATCTAGCACTTCCCGATTAGAGTCTCGAGTTGGCGGTGAGTTTCCAAAGATACAATCGAAATCAACTAAGCAAAGGCTGAGAACTTCCACAGAAACATTAAGAGTTGGCACAAAGACAATGCAAACATTTTTCAATGACATTCTATTGATGGTACTCTGCGCAATCACTGACCGCAAAAATCCGAAAATAGCAAGGCAAGTATCATAATTTACCCGATCCATAGAGCTCGAGTTTTGCAATAATTCTCGCATCCTTAAGCTCACTTGGGATTTAGGAACATTGCTATTGCTCTCTGTCACAAGCTTTTGTAATTCAAAATATGTTTCGTATCCAAATATTGGATGCGGTAATTCTCTCAAGTAAGTTTTTAATAATCCAGAAACTGTGTGTATATCGGGTTTCAAAGGTGATTCAAATAAGTTGACGTCGAAGCTTTGATTGAATCTTTCTTTTAGTTGCCGAATGGTTGAAGCTGACCCGCTCAATCTAAATATACCTTCTTCGTAAATTGCCCCACTTTTTGTAAGAAAGTCGAGACAGCGAAAACACACACTCGGGATATCAAGACCTTTGTAGTTGTGACAGGAAAGTTCATAAGCAACCTTGAGGTCCCTGCCAAATATAGCTTTAGCTTGCTCATCTGAAAGATTCATTTGATCCAAGTACGTTTGCATGCTTTGTTCGGTTGAAGCCGGATTAGGACATGACGGGGGATTCTCCTGACTCAAATTGCCCTCGCTGTGACTTGATTTATTCCTGAACGGAAAAAGATTTCTCATTTTCGTCATTTTCCCCTCTTTTGAAAGTGGCTCTTCTTGATAATGCAGTTGCTGAAACTCCTCACTAGGAATAGATGAAACAGAAGATAAGTGCTTGACACTCCGACCTGTCGCAACTGGACTCGCATGATCAAGTATATTTTCGCCTTTGACTGGACCGGCCTCAGATGTAGATTCTATTGCAGGGAATACGCTTGGATCAGTATTGGCAAGAGGGTCGTTCTCTGTAAATTCCACCATAGCCGAAATCCATTCATCCCTCTCGAGATCTGATTCTGCGCAAAAAAAGTGCTTGGGATATGAACCTGAAATTTTCAGGCTCTTAGAACTTTCTAAGATGAGAAAAGCATGCCTATATCCTCTCTCCTCTGCAACAACATCAGACGATTGTCTTCCGATTTGCGAGCCCGCTAGCTTTATTTGCTCTATCAACGACCCGCCCGGCAGGTCATATATTTCAAGAGCAGGGCCATCAATCAGACACCATCTGATTTTCCAGGTGGTTCCCAAGCCTTTGTATCGGCGAATTAAAAATCCTTCTTTCTTTGCTCCTGATTTGAAATCGTCCAACGGACTGACAAACCCTAGAGATATATACCTGCATATCCGATACAAAACTATGTGGGGAATATGAGGCATCGCAAATATTGTATCGAAATAATCTTGGAGCGCCCTCATCCGAGAGTCAACTTTTGTTGGGGTTGTCGCATTCAATGATGATTTGTCTGGTATAGGAGGCAATCCAAAAGACTCAACAACAGGTCGTATCTCATTATCGAATGCCATTATCTCATTGTATGACTTTCTCACTCTCCACATTTCCTTATTGGACTCTCTATCATTAATGCTGAAAGTGCAGTTGGGGTTGTCGGACTTTTTTGCATTGACGCTGATTGTACTCACCACCACTATCCGGACTGTTTGGAAATCCTGTGGTTGTATGAACAACGGAACATCTTCATCTTCGTCGACAGAGGTGCTCAAAACATTGAAACTCGATCCAGGTGATTGAACTGATGGCTTCAGAGATGTAGGCAACGAGTCCATTGACTCCTGGTAGTTATTAAAAAGCCCACCTCGACCTTTGGTATTTGGAGTGCACGCAAGAGAAGAGGCCGTGTTTGGTGAATCAAAATAGGACCGGGATCCATTAGAATGAGACACACCGATTGCTGAGAACTTTTCTTGAGGTATTTGCCCTTTATCAGGAGTTCCAGGGACATTTTGGTAAGATGTTTGGTCTTTCTGTGAATCATCCATGGCACTCAGCTCGCCCAATGTTTCTTGGCGCGAGTTCAGCTTGGCCAATGTATCAGAATCCTTGTCAGCGGACGTGTGAGATGAGTCTTTGGTATTTTCATCCTGACTTTGCCTCATTGTTAGTGGTAACTTGATCCTGGATTTATAAGAGTTATCTGCAGATATTGAGTTTTGTCTCACCCTGCGCATCGAATTGTTGTTGCTGTCGTCACTAAAGTCCTCTAAATTTGGTGAAGGTGGGGTAAGATCCGTTTGAGCTGTCTTAATTTTCAAAACCAAAGGAGGAATCTTAGAATTAATATTTTCCAAGGGAGATAGCGGAGCATCATGCGAATTTGTATAGATACCTCTTGGCGGCAGCTTTTCTGGCGACAGCGAGAGGGCGATAGGTTTGGCGAGCTCAGGCTTGATTTTTGATGATTTTTGAATTTCATCACTTGATTTAGGACCATTTGAAGTTATTGAGGTCTCGCTATCCCTCCTTTCTTGCCTTGATTCGATCAGGTCCTTGCTCTCGGAGCCCTTAATCATTTGATTGACTTCGTTTCTCCTTCTAGCAGACCTTTGGGGCACTTCATCCTGTAGTATATCATTACTTGTAGTATTCGATTTTGTTTTGGGCTCCAGTAATTCAATATCATGATTGCGGATGATGGTTTCTAGTTTTTTGACCTTTTCATCTCTTGCAGCTAGTGTGCTCTGTAATTCCCTGTTCTCGAATAGTAATAGTTCTATGAATTCAACGCTACTAAACCTTGATTTGTCAAAATCTGGATGAGATGGGGGAATCTTGCCTGTGAGTCTTTGTTTACGGGAACGAATTCCCGTCTTTACCTCACCACCATTGTCCAAGGACGAATCCTCCTTCATGTCTCCACAGACTTCCACTATACAGTTACTTGAGCAGGAAAAGTAAAATTCTCAATCCTAAAATTCTTTTGAGGCAAGAGGGGTTTTGTTTGTCTCCCCTATTTAAAGTTTTTGAACTATTGTTTTCGATGTTGACCAGGAGCGGAGGCAGAACATCTGTGCCACACGCGCGGCACGCGATTTCAAGTCTTACTGATGGTGTCCAGGTGTTATACATTCTTAATGCAGCGTATGTTGAAATTAATAGACATTTTTCTTAAAATAAGATCTGGTGTGGCGCATTACTCTCCGGCCGTCTTCGGGATCTTTGACGGGACTCCTTCCTGCGTCTTTGTGCTTGATTTCATTAGTTTGTAAGATGTCTCTGAGCATCTTCCTTCCTGTAACTTCCTTCCCGCTTTGATCCTCAGAATAGTTATAAACGTAATTAGTAGGTAACACAGAATTAGGCATCATTGCGCGTCCCATTTTAATGACTTCATTTGCCCAAACTGTGATCTCAGTGCGGGGGTTCTTATAGGATGTCCACGTGCTCTTGCAGCCCTTGGAGAGTTCTTTCACGACTTGTTCCGTACCCCAAGTTTCATTCCATAGTAAAGAATCTTCTGTGCCCTCAGAACTATTATTGGTCAACCCAATCAAGTGAGAAAATATGCCGGATATGAGGGCACCGTCAGAGTAGCCTCCCTCTAAGAAGCTGACAACCTTTCCATTGGTATGTATTCTGGCAAGCTTCACCACATCTTTGGTAAACGTAGCATAGAATGATGTCGGTACATTTATGCCATGCCGCTGCATCTGAGGATTTTCATATTCGGAGGCATCAAACCCAGCAGATATGAGAATCAATGGTTTAAAGGGTGGTGGTGGCGATGGCTCCTCGATCGGGTGTTTATAAAGATGCGGCTTGAGCTTAAATTTGTGAAACTTTGTAAGCTCTGAAACGAAATTTGATTGCAACTGATCATGTTGTTTTTTTGCGTGGTTGAGAAACTGGTTAGCACGGTTCAATATCGCGACATATTTTGTTTGATAATGTTTGTAAAATTCTTCTTCGGTGGACCATTCTTGTAAATGTACATTCCACAAATTCAAATCATGATCCATGATGCAAGTTGAGGCATTTTTAATATTTTCTTTGGTCGCATAACCCAATTCAGTGGGATATGACTTGACATCATGTAGAGAGAAATACCCTACTTTAGGATACGAAGCAAATTTCTTTCCAAACTCGTTCCTCGGGTTTGTTTCCTTATCATGAAACTCATCGTCTGGTTTTCCATAATCACCGGTAAAGCCGGCCCGTTCCCAACAAATATCCTGAGATCCATCACCATGGTGAAGATCGATGTCCAAGATTGCACAATGGGAAACTCCATACTGAGAAAAAGCATATTCAATTCCTATCTGTGCGTTGTTGAGCATACAGAAGCCGCTTGGGAGGCAGGCATGCGAGTGGTGACCTGGTGGACGTATGGCGACGAACGCAAGTTTGCGGTTTTCCTCCACTTTATCAGAGCCATATAATGAGTCAATTGCCGTCTCTATCGTTCCAAGTACACCCTCTAATGCACTGATTGTCTTGGGTGTGAGGTAGATGTCACCCTCATTCCAATCCTCGGGAATTTCGAGCTCGTCATTTTTTAGCTTATCGTGCGATTTTAAGCATAGCTCAAACAATTGCTTGGGCCACGATTTACCATGAACTTTGCGAACATGATCGGAAAATAACGATCCCTTCTTGGTCGAAGCTTTTATATCATAGTAAAAGGGAAACATGGTGAGGGCAGCTGAGATTCCAATGCTACATGCAAGTAAACGTTGAGGTCTTTCAAAAATGGTTGACAAATATGCTTTCGTGACCCATTTTCGCCCAAATGCATGCTCAGGGGAGTAAGGTGATAAGAGGACTAAAGTTTTGTCAGCATCCTGCTTAAATCGTGGGCTTTCTTTTTCTATCTGGGGATTTGCGAGTAAAAACTCGCTGAATGTTTTGATGAATCGTTTTAAGTCCAAGTCCACTAATTGAGACGCTTCCAAAGCACGTTTTAAAGACAGGTCTAAGTTAAGCTCTCGGAGTTGTGGCGATGGATTTAAAGTTTTCTCGGGCTCGGGCTCTCTTTTCACTTTCGTAGACTTCTCGGGGATGAGCCTATGTTGGCGCTTTGCTCTAAAATTTGGAATCTGCTCTCTTAGTCTCTCTTCTTCTTCTAGCTCTTCTATATCCACAATAGAATCATCCTTTGAAAACGCTTCGAGAGTTGACCCGTGGATAAAAGTGGTGTGATCGATTGATAAATCTTGGTCCTCAGGAATATCCAGTGTTGGGCGTATAGTTAAGGTTGTTTCGAACTGAGAAATCAATGACTCTTCACTGTCATCTTCGTGCTTGGTATCGTTATAGTTTGGCATAGTCCTCGAAGCCACTGGCGGCAATTCGAAACAGGAGTGATTTTCTGGCGCGACTTCATAAAAGCTTGAAAGGAACATGAATCTGCAAAAACATGCAAGAGAGTTGCGCACAACAAACCAAATGGGCAAGTTGAGTGGAAAATTACCTGAATTGCGTAGTTTTCCTCGTATCATGGGAACATAACAATTTTCTAGTCTAGAGGGTTCAAAAAAATGAAAAATCAAATTAAACGGTTTACTCTTATGATGATCCTAAAGTTCCGATGATACTAAAATGTTCTCTCAGACTCGCCAACATTGTGCTTCCTTTTGCGCAAGACATTCTCGATGAAAGCTTCACCAGCTTTATAAGACGATCTAACTAAAGGTCCGCTGGCCACGTACAAGAACCCCATCTCCAAAGCTTTGTCTCTCCAATAATCAAATTTTTCAGGTTTCACATACTCAACAACTTTCATGTGACGTTTAGTAGGTCTCATATACTGTCCAAACGTGACGACATCACATTTTATATCACGAAGATCTGTGAGTGTTTGCAAAATCTGCTCATCAGTCTCTCCAAAACCTAGCATTAGAGATGTCTTTGTCACAAGACTCGGCTTAGTTTGCTTTGCTTTCTCGAGAATAGAAAGCGATTGGCGATAGGTGGCTCTGCGATCTCTTATGTGAGGGGTTAATGCTTCGACAGTCTCCAAGTTATGGGCATAAACGTCTAAACCAGAAGATGCTAAAATTTCACAACTGTTTAAATCACCCCTGAAATCACCTCCCAAAACTTCAACAAGTATTTGGGGCGCTTTTGATTTTATTTTCTTTACGGTCTCGGATAAATGCAGCGCTCCTCCATCGAGCAAATCATCTCTGTCAACCGTTGTCAAGACGACATAACCCAAGCCCCATCTCAGAATTGCCTCGGCAGTATTCTCAGGCTCCATAGGGTCGGGTTTGGCAGGATTTCTGTTTGTTTTGACCGAGCAAAATCTGCAACCTCTAGTACAAGTATCACCCATTAGCATGATTGTGGCTGTAGCCTCCGACTTTTTTCCTCCCCAGCATTCACCGATGTTAGGGCATTTAGCTTCCTCACAAACTGTGGCGAGCTTTAGCTCTCTAACATCTTTTTTTACATTATGGAAAGATTGGCCCTTGGGAATTGGGACTTTAAGCCACTTGGGGAGTCTCTGCTGTGGATCTTCTCTAGCAGCCTCAAGGGGATCTATTGCCATTCTTGATGCTTTGCCACTCACAAAATCACCAAATGAGGGACCTTTGTTCAACTCATCGCTGAACAATGTTCTTTTTCTTCTCGGTTTGATGGATGCTTCAGAGGTGGCTAGAGACCTCATGCATTTTGTATATACCTGATAGCTTCTACCTCGGGTGAGCATGTCGGTTATTAAGGTGTGAATTGTGTTCACTGGGATGAGCCGAATCGTAATAGAAGTCAACGGGTCTTCTATGTTGAGATATATGCAGGATATTGACTCCTCTCGGATCCTACAAAATGTTGAGCCTCGTTGACTCAAACAACGCTAACAAAATTTTCTCGCTATTTCAGTATAGACTCTTATACTTGTTTGTTTTTTAAAGCAACCTATGAATTTTTTCATCCTGGAAATCTTCAAGACTGTCTAATTTGCCCCACCATGTGAACAAAAATGTCTCGCAAATTAACTTGAACCAAGGCGTGAATACAAGACTATCGTCTTTGAACATTTCCTTCAATTCCTCTTCATTGACAAATTTTTGATCCCTCACTTCATTTGGGTTTGCTTCCACTGTAATATTGTTCGTCGTCCTCAAGATTAATATGTAATCGATTTCATGTTCTCCCCACTCCGAAGTTTCGTCACCGCTGGCGGATTTATAATGGATTCTTGTTAAAAAATCAAATTTTTCCAATGGACAGTCTCTCTCGGGGATTCCAAGCTCGTGAAATAACTTTCTTCTGGCAGCAACTTTGGCACCAGATACAGCAGTTTTCAAATTGTTTTGGTCATGATTGTCCTCCGATGGAGCCAATCCTAGTTCTGAGCTGACACAAAGTGGATGTGAGCAGCACGTATTCGTCCACATGTCAGGAAAGGTGATCTTTTCAGATGCCCTTTGCTGCAATAACAACTTTCCATCCTCATTAAAAAGAAACACAGAGAATGCTCTATGTAACAAACCAGCGTTTATATTCTCCATCAAATGGCATAACTTCTTTGTCCCTGCTCCAATCGGCTTGTCGTTGTAATCCAATACAATACATAACTCCTCCATTAATTTAATTTGTTCCTCATCATGGCCTTCGAAGACCTTTTCAGAGGATGAAAAACTACCAGCAGATGTTGGAATACCCGTGATGTATTTCATTGGTACGACCCCCTTCCATTTTGAAAAAATAGCAGACTCATTCAAGCCCTTGACTAATTCAGCGTACTGGGTCATGATTCTTTTTTTTCTGATGATTAGCATACAGAGATTTTTTCTATTTACTTTCTCGTTACGATGTGCAGGAACTAAATCACAATAGTTTAGGCTCCGGCAAGACAGTTTAGTAGAGGATGTCGCAAACTATTTAATTATGCCATTAACCTACATTTTGCTGGAATATCTTATGCTTTTTTCTTTATGGTATGTAGGGAGATGAATTTTCTATTTGTCTAATCTTAGTAGTTGGTTGTATTTCTAAATCAATGTGTGAATTTGCACAATTACTACAAATCACTCGAGTCAAAATGTCAGCTTCTGTATCTAAAAATCCAGTTTAAGCGAATTATGCAATTACTCTCATGGATTTCTTTAATGGGCATTGAAGTACATGTTACAAGATTGATTCCCAAATTCTATTCGTTTAATTTGTGAATATCGCTTGATTTGTAGAATCATGTCGCATAGCCCTGTATTTTGAACAACACACGACGATCGTCGAATTTCGTTGTCGTGTTAGTTTCTCGCTGCTCGAAAACTGAAAAGTATCTTCAAAGAACTCCCATTATGTCAACAACTCCACGCGAAAGACGTTTCATCAAGGGTCCTGATGACAAGGTTATGAAAACTAAGGTTGAGGCTTTACAAGCTGAAATCAAACAATTGGAACTTGCTAATGCCGAGATCAATTCTCAGATTCAGCGTTCCGGTCTTGATCTGAAAACCAACGAGAGAAAGAATTCTTTGCTCGCAAAATCCAAAGAGATTCAGTCAAAACAAAAGGGGTGGAAATCAGAGAGAGACGCTATTCAAGAGCAAATCAGGAATGTCGATGCCAACATGAAGAGAAAGATCACCGAGATTCAGAAATTGACTGGCAAAAACTCATTTAAGTCAATTGCCGAAATCGACGCAAAGATTGCTCACATTGAGAAGTTAGTCGGTAGTGGTAATGTCATTTTGGCAGATGAAAGGAGATATGTGAAAGAGATGTCGCATTTACGCAAGATTCGTAAGGACTACGGCGAGGTTGAGAAGCAACAAGAGTTGATCGACAGTGACAAGGTCAAGATTGCTGATTTGAAAAAGAAGTTGAATGCTGTTGGAGATAAGGATATCAGTCAAGAATACCAAAAGATTCAACAAGAGTTGAACGAAATTTTTGATTCCAACAAGTCGGTTAACGCCAAGAAAAATGAGTTATACGATAAAAGAAACTCAAACGACAAGTTGAGAAGTGCAAAATTTGTGGAAATCAACAAGCTCAGATCCGATTTCAGAGATGAGTACACCAAATTCAAAAAAGCTTTAGCTGAGGAGCAGAAGAGAAGAGAAGAGGAAGAAAAGCTCGAGCAAGAAACTTTCAAGAAAGTTAAGAGAAAGGAGGTCGCAGAGAGACGCTTAGCCGAGGCATCCATTCCTGCTTTTACGAAGGAAATCAATGAAATTCATACCTTGTTGGCTTATTTCGACCCATCTTACGTCAAGCCATCAAACAATACTGTCGCCGATGCAACAAAAGCAACCTTTGAGACTAAGAATACTATCAGACAAGTTGAGGCTCCAACGGATGTCATTATCATCAAGAAGGAACCGCAAACATTCTTCGAAGGATCTAAGTCTAAGAAGAACAAGAAGAAAGTTTCGAAGAGCAAGAATTTTACCGTTGACACTGATATCATCGCCTCCTTAAGTGATTTGTCGATTTCATTACCAACTAAGAGTGATGATGTTCCAAACACAGTGTCCATCTTGAGAGAAACCTTGACAGCTTTGCAATCAAAACAAGAGGAGCAAACCAAAGCTAATATCGAGAGGGCAAACGCTGAAATCGCCAAGTTGGACGCTTCGGAGGAAGCTACCGAAAGTGAGGTCGCAGAAGCAGATTCCGAAGCTTAATGTCATCAAATTTTAAGCGCCAAGTTGCAAAATGTCTTATTTATAAGTTCAGTGAAGTATTTTCAGCTCGTTAACTTTCCTTGTATAAACACGAAAAAAATAAGATGATTTTGCTTTTTGTCTACCATTCTAATCGTAAATAATTTAATGTTAAGCATCCTGTTGTATCTCAGAAGAACTGTGAAATGACTCAGTTGTAGACATTTCATTGTGAGTAACGGTACCCGTAATAGGTCACGTTTGTGAAGTCACGTGCGTAGAACTGCGATGGATTGCATCTAATTTTTTGAAGTGGTGAGTAGACTTTCATATAGGAAATGACCAAATTAAAACCCGAGGCCTCTGCAAAACCAATCAGGGAAGCCCTGAAGACAATGCAAGGTACAGAAGTTTCTTTGTGTATACCCTCTACCATAATATCTAGCTCTAATGCTAAGAATTTGGAGCAAGTCACCAACCTTGCATATCAAATTGCAAAGGCAGCCTCAGTATATAACGTTTCCGAAATTGTTGTCCTAGATATTCCACCCGTCGAAGAACGAAACAGGAGGCAAGATTTGGAAAGTTTACGTGAGGTTAAGCTACAAGGCGATGCCGGTAACAAGAAAATCAAGTTTAATATCGCTCAAGAAGATGCAAGGGAAGATCATGTTAGTCAGGAGTCAGAAGCAACTGCTTTAAAAAGCGAATCCCATGAGAACAACTCCCTTTTATTCGCTACTCTTTTACAGTATTTCGTTACCCCGAAGTATCTTGTGAAGTCGGTATTTCGTAAATATGTCGACAAGTTCAAGTACGCAGAAAAGCTCCCCAAACTCAGCACTTTACCATTTATGAATAATAATGGCGTCGGAAGAGATTTCAAAGAAGGATTGACTATTGCCAAGCATACTCCGAAAATTCAGAAGAAGAGTAAGAAGGTCAGTGCAATTCGGAAATTGAAGGTGACGAAGTACGTCAATATTGGAGAATCTACTGCATTGGAATTACTGGGATCGGAAGTTCCGGTCAATGTGAGGGTTACTGTCGATCTCAAAAACAAGAAAGTCGTGAGTCCGCAGACTGCTTACGGTGTATCTGGGTGTAAAGCATCGTTCGGCTATCATGTGAGGCTTGCTCAAAGGTTCAGCGCTATATTCACTGAACTGAGTTTTCCGGAGGGCTATACAGAATCGATATTCGTGAATGCTGATAATTTTTTCGCCTCAGATTCTGCATCTAATTTACCGAAAGCAGGTGAGATTTCTAGTGGCCAAGTTCTTATAATTGTCGGAAACTTACGTGACTTGGATTACGCCTTTAAACAGGATAGCATCGAGGGCGTCCACAATGCAACAGAAATGTTTGACAGTGAATTAGCTGTGCGCGCGGGTCTCCGCATAGAGGACGCAGCCTTCGTTTGTTTGACCAAACTATTGTTATGAAGGACAACAATTACTGCGGTCTAGGCCGATTCCATACAGGAACAAAGTTTTGTTTTGAAACAATAGCCGTGGCGAGTAGAGTTCATTTTTTTTTGGTAAACTTACACAATCTAACAAATTCAAATTATTGCAATGTATTTTGGTGAGGAATGATTAAAAAAAAATACCTGCTGTAACAAAGGGTAACCCAGTGTTCTTATTGTACGGCATATAATCATTTGTTTACAATCCTCATTCTAGAAAATCAAAACAGATCGCAAAGTAACATTCGAATAAGTTCCATTAAAGAAATTGCCTTCGAGGCAGAATTGTATAGTAAATCTTTTAACAAAAGTAGCTTGTTGTAAATTCCCTTTATGTACAGCTGTGTACGAATGAACTAATATTTGTATTCAAAGATTCCAAATCGAGTAGCGCTACAGCAGACGGCGAAACTGCATAAAAAAGCACGTGAGCTTCCAAAAATAACTGCCCCCATTCACCACAGAGGCGCTGAAAAACGATACACTCCCACTTCTCTTTTCAAACTCACCTGCTAAAATGCAATTTAAATCTTTATGTGCACTTGCTACGGCTATCACCTCTGTTGCCGCTATTGGTGATGTATGTCATTATCGAAATGCTTTAGTATCGAATAAAACTGAAGTCTAAAAATTTTCTTACAATGTTTACTAACTCGTCTAGCTCGGATTCAACTTGGGTGTCAAGAATGAACAGGGTAACTGCAAGTCAGCATCAGACTATGCTACTGACTTTCAAAAGTTGAAGGGTTACACTAACATCGTCAAGACTTACGCTGTTTCTGACTGTAATACTTTGCAGATTTTGGGCCCAGCTGCTGACGAGGCTGGTTTCCAAGTTATTTTCGGTATCTGGCCAAATGACGAAGCCCACTTCCAAGCCGAGCAACAAGCTTTGAAGGACTATTTGCCCAAAATTTCCAAGGACACCGTTAAGGTATTCACAGTTGGCTCAGAAGCATTGTACAGAAAAGACATGACTGCTCAGGAGTTAGCATCTGCCATCGGTACTGTGAAGGATGTTTTGCTGGACATCAAGGACAAAAACGGTGACTCTTACTCCTCCGTTGCTGTCGGTACAGTTGACTCCTGGAATATTATTGTTGATGGTGGATCTGCTGACGCTATCAAGGCTGCTGATTTCGTTTTCGCCAACGCTTTCTCATACTGGCAAGGTCAGACCATGCAAAACTCCTCTTACTCTTTCTTCGATGATATTATGCAAGCTTTGCAAACCATCCAAGGTATCAAGGGATCTACTGACATTGACTTTTGGGTTGGAGAAACTGGATGGCCTTCTGAGGGTACTCACTTCGAGAACTCTGAACCTAGTGTAAGCAACGCTAAGCAATTTTGGCAAGAGTCTATTTGTGCTATGAGAGCTTGGGGTGTCAACGTATGTGTTTTCGAAGCTCAAGACGAGGCTTGGAAGCCAGACACGTCCGGTACTAGTGATGTTGAAAAACATTGGGGTGTGTTTGACTCTTCTTACAGCTTGAAGTTTTCTTTGGATTGTCCTTTTTAAGTGTTCTTTTTTAAGATTGATACCCTGAATCTTTTTAATTAAGTATATGAATAAAAGAAGGATCGAAAAGAAACCGTGTAGAATAAACCCAGAAGCTGATTCCACGGAAATCACTATGCTGAAAAAGTTTTTGGGCTTGTTTAAACTGCGAAAAGCATCTTTAAAAGTGACAAGTTAATTCTGGAAAAAAATTATTCGTCACCTTTAGCGACTTTTTATTGGATTTCGATGGTAAATTTTGATGAAAATCAAGCTTACCTGGACTTTTGACTATTTGTTTCATCTCGTGCAGTCGAAAACTCTATATGCAGCAGTGAATTATTATAGCTGCTATTTATGTTAACAACTTTTGTAGTAGAATAATTTAAGTAGAACTTTGCTTGCTGTGTCTTAACTCCATGTGACAAAGTACAGTGAACGATGCAATTGAAATGGAACCAATTATTGACAAAATGAAAAAGCTGGAAAAATCACCTATTTATTAAAGACCAGTTTTTCTGATCTTATTGGGGCGTAGAGGTGATGCAATTTTCAGGTCCTACAAGCTTTTCATGGAACAACTCCTTACAGAAAACATTTCGAGTCGATAAATTTTTTTTGTAATCAAATGAATTATTTTTTGAAAGAAATAGACCAGTTTTGCTCTATGTTATATACTATACCTATTACGATAAGGCTCATTATTATACATATGAAGGCGGAGTTCCAGTGGAAGGCTTGACTCTCGATAGTGTAGACCACTTGCACTCAGCTCTCCAGATGACCAGAGGTATTACCCAGCGATAGCTCAAGACATATTATCAACCTAATACAATGGAATAAAAATTCTGGCAATGTTGCCAACTTTTGCTAGATGTGCAGAGCCAAAATTCTCAGGTAAAAAGGTGGCAGAACTTTAATTTAATATTGGCGTAAGTACTGTTTATGAGTTTTCTGGCCAGAACAAAATTTGGCATATATGAAAAAGAATTTTATGAATGAAATACAAAGACATCCTTCCAGAAACGTTTTATAAGCAGAATTGCCATAATTAATACTATTACGCTATTAGAAGTGTAGTTCTAATATTTTTATGATTTGTGTTGCAGAATACAGCAATTATGCGTGGTTGAAGATATAAACTCTAAGACCCAAGTATGTTCTACAGTCTTGGATTGTGTCCGCTAATCCGGGAAAAAACTTAGCATGAGACATTGAGAAGCAGGCAGCAACTATATTTGGCTCTACTTGGTCCCCTATATGGATTTGGAACGGGACGCTTTACATCATTCGTCAGAATTTGCATGCGCCTGATGATGTTATTTATTACGAGACTGTGATGAAGTAATGCCGTACTATATATTATTAGAGATACGTAAATACCTCAAAGAGACTCTATTGAAAAACTTCAGCGAGCTAATCTAATAAGTACAATTACGCTGAACTTAGGATAAAAACAACCGGTCTCGTCTAGTTATGTCCGATATAACTTTCTTTATAAATCTCAGTATCCTGCTAACTTCCAAAGTTCTATCAAAGTTATGTTAGGAATAATTCTAACAGCACCATAATCCAATACTTAGTGACATTGGATCCTATTGCATGACATGCTTGCTTAAAAGAGAATGACGAGCATCGAAATTTTCTCGGCCAATGAGAAACTGAGTTTCTCAGAGCAACTAACGTTCTGTGGAATTAGGTTGCAATCCCCGATGGCCAGTTGCTATGGAAAGCAACAAAAGAAAAGTATATAATAACTAGCACGTTTGTCTAACTAGATGAATTCCCCAGGGAACACTCTAAGTTAATTAAAGTATTCGAATATACAACTGATATGACTTTGTTTACACATTACACAACCTGTTAAACTTCGAAGAGGTTATTTTAGGAATATTCTTACGAGCACTAGAATTGAGTACCTAGTGTCCGTGTATTCTACTAACGAGACTTAGCTGAGGCTTAAGTCTCAAACGATACCAATCATAAGAATGAGAAGGTGTGAAGGTTAGTATTCAAGGAGACTCGAATATACAACTGATATAACTTTGTTTATAAGTCCTAGTGTCCTGCTTAAGTAACAAGGTTATGTTAGGAATTATCCTGCTTAAGTTCTAACAGGTTAAGAAAAAGGCTTCGTGGCCAAGCTGGTTAAGGCGTGGGACTGTTAATCTCAAGATCGTGAGTTCGACCCTCACCGAGGTCGATTATTTTTGCCAAAATAAATGCAGCATGTGTCTCTATGGAACCTGGGAACGTCTTGCACATAATCTGATTTCCCTTTTATACGTATATATGTTTAGGTTTTTCGTACCTCGGTAGTCNTTTGCCAAAATAAATGCAGCATGTGTCTCTATGGAACCTGGGAACGTCTTGCACATAATCTGATTTCCCTTTTATACGTATATATGTTTAGGTTTTTCGTACCTCGGTAGTCAAATATTATACGCGAGGAACAAAAGGATATCGCAACTTAATTATGAAAAGAGAGGCTATCAGGAATTGGCCAGTTCAGAAAAACAAAAAAAAATTAATATTAGTCAAACTTAAATAAAGTACCCGATGAAAATCAAGAGAGAAATACAAAAACTGAAGTTGGCGGATGGAGCATCACCTGAGCCGACTTGAGAGGCAACCGCAGTAGGGGTTCTCAGCGATACCAGGGTGACCATGGTGGATGACAGAGCGTCGCGGGTTAGCAGGCTAGAAGAATTCACAGCTTGTGAGTTTCTGGAGCTACTGGATTCAGGATTAGTCTCACTAGCAGGATTTGAGGATAATGGAGATTTGCTTGTAACAGATTCGCCCGATGAAGATGAAGGCATCGAAGACGAGGCTTCAAAGGATGGCGCACTCACATCCTTTCCATTTTTGAGATCTTCGAAGTCGCTTTGCGCCTGCGTTTTGCGTCCGTTCACCTTGCCTCCAACAGATTCAATCGAGGACCAGCTTCCTGATTGGTCAGTATACTTGTATTCAGTACCGCTTGAGTAGTCGACAGCTATAATTGATTTAATGTCCATGTCAAAGGGAGCCTGTGAAAAATCAGTAAGTCCACCAGCCCATTCAATTGTACCTGGTGGGTTGGATGGATCACCACCAGCCCAAGCACCAGCGTATATACGCATGGGGGTTTGAGGGAAACCTTGAGGATTCATTGGATCCAATTTTCTCATGATTGTTCCGTCTAATGCAAAGGTGACAGTGTCTTCAGTGAATTCAATGGTATATGTATGATACTCATCCACAAGAGAAGTTGCCGCGTTGTGGAACTCACCCCTATCGTAAGTGGTGGTATTTCCCTTCGAGAAAAAATTTGACTGCCATTGCTTTGTATCTGCACCAAGTAGCTCAATATCAATTTCATCAAGATCGTCACTTTGGAGGAAGAAGGACGTAACAATTCCTTTGCCTGGGGCAGCTTTCATCACTGCCTCAACTTTGCCGAACATCATGTAGAAGTTAGACATGATTGATGGATTATCACCTTTTTTGGCAACCCGAAACCTGACACCATCGCTTGAAAAAGAAACGCCGTTACTGACTTTTTCGCTGAAGTATTTGGATTTGCTAGAAAATGTTTCCTTGACAGATGTACCTAAGGCCTTGTCAGAATCGCAGCTTTGCTTAAGGGGATTGCATAGGTCTGCTGCTAATGTAGTAGCGCTTAAAGAAAGAAGGGAATAAAGAAGTTTCATAGTTGTATGAAGTGTAAATCAAGGAAAAAATCAGGGTATTTCTGCGAGTTATTAAGTATTAGGAGAAAAATGCCACGATCTATTTTTGTGTCGAAGCCCGCTTAGACATGTCCGCGTTGCAGCAAAAAGCGCTGCGGCTTGACCGCGTCGTAAGGAAACGCGACTTCGCGACAAAAATAGAATGGAGGCTGTGAGGTACACAATTTTTCGCTAACGTGCCTTGGCCGAGTGTTTTTGGTGTGCGCGGAACTTGAATGGCCCCTGCGGCAAACAAACAATGCCGCGCCCGATTGATTGTTCTCTATGTAAAGGACTAACAATCAGATGCACTAACACACCGTTTTGGGGTATGTCTGTTTGTGCCGAATTGTGCTTCGCACTTCATAATTATAATTTGTGCAGCATTTTCATTATGCTTTTCACTTCATTATTACACTTTGTACGTGATTATTAAACTTTGTGCATCATTTTATACTGTGAACATGAACATTATCCTTTTCTTTAATTATTGTATGATATTCAGTGTTTTTTAATTATGTTTGTTGTGTTTATTATTTTCCTTGATGCGCTTGAATAAATCCTGATGCACTTCCATAGTATCGCATATGCAAATGAGATTTTCTTGGACTGGCTTCGACCATCGAATTTTAACTCCTTAGCTTATTCTTAACTATGGTTCGATGGGATTGATTTATAGATATATGGTTATCCAAAGATTAAGCTATGTGACCGAGAACGACAAAGTTAGGCTCTCAATCGGCGAACCGGGTGCGCTGGCATCTTTCCTAATTCATCCTAGGCCGTGCGCACTCGTCAGAAGAATCAAGCCCCGCGCTTTTCAAAATGTAGATCGTCTATGTTTCTGAGTTTGTTATGTAAAACTCTTGGACTCGACTGCCGAAAACAATGGTAGAGAGAGAATCACCTGGTCAATGCGCCGTTTTGCTTTGAACCTTGCGCCATCTTACTATTTACTGACATAGTACCCGGAGAAATTGGACCCCATTGAAGTGTGGCTTCTTTCATGCTTATTTCCGCAAATTGTTACAGAAATACTTGGAAGTGATTATTCTACGCTGAAAGCCGTTACGAAATTTGCGGGGTGCATAATTCTTAAGCGAGAACATTTTGTTCTAAGAGCATAAAAAACTGAACCAAGAATTAGCATGTTGTGCTTTTGCATCGCGGAGTGCACGTAACGCCAAGAAATACATGCCGAGCGGATCAACTTCAAGCAAAGCACTTTGTTTGCAGGCGGCAAAGCGGATAAGTTATGGCAGGATACGCGCAAATAGCCTGACACCTGGTGATGCGGAAAGTTTCGGGCGAGTTGAAGAAAATGATGGAGAATATAATGCTATGCAGAGCCAGTGGAAAATTTCGAATTAGAGAAAATCAACCTAAGATGAAATCGAAAAGCCTCTTTTGGGCCTTGGCCATTGCTGCAACACTGTCGGGTCTCACTTTAAACTGTGACACGTCCTCCCTCTCCGCTTTAGTGAACCTGACAGAGAATAAACAGATTTATTCTCAATTGCTTTACTCAGATAATGCGTTCTATGACGATGTGAACAATGTTCTTGGAACTTTAGACTTTGTGGAATCCCACCTGTACCAGAGACAACCATATGTCGCAAACGGGTATTTTGGTGCCAGAATCCCAAACTTGGGCCACGGATTTGCCAACGATACTTTGTCTTCGTTGCCACAGGCAAACAGTGAGGACCTATCGAACGGATGGCCATTATTCAATGAAAGATACGCCGGGGCTTTTGTTGCTGGATTTTACGACTCACAGGAGTCCACCAATGGAAGTAACTTCCCTTGGTTATATCAGTATGGATGGGACAGTGTGATTTCGGCTGTACCACAATGGACTTTTTTGGGCTTAGCAATGGATGACAAGGTGTTGGACCCTGCATCATCGCCAGCCACATGGGGCTCCATAAGCAACTACACACAAAATTTGTCTATGGAAACGGGTGTTGTTTCCACTCAGTACAATTGGCTTAACAAAGTGAATATTAGGTACGATGTGTCTGCAAATAAGGAAGACATCAACTTGGGTCTGATCAAAGTGACGATTGAGAATCCTACCGATGAATCTGTCACGATTGAAGTGATTGACCGCTTGGATTTCGAAACCTCTAGAAGATGCTCATTAAGAAGTGTGAAGCAGTTTGATGAAGGAATCTTGATGTCTTTCAGCCCTGCAGGACTTAGTAACGTATTTGGGGCCATATATTCTGAAGTTTCTTCTGAAGAAGAGACTGTCGCTGACGAACGTTACAATACTGAAGACAAAATTGAGCGGAGAATGATGTTTTCGATCGCACCAAAAAAGGCAATCTCTGTTTCGAAATTAGTTGGTATAGTCACTACAGACTTGGACGTCTATATGTACAAGCTGGAGGAAAATGTTATACTGGCTGCTAAAAAATTTGTGGAGACGACTGACCACAAGGAATTGTCCAAGAGAAACGATAAAGCTTGGTCGAAATCGTTGAAGACTTCGCTCGAAGTAGAATTCCCAGATAGTCCTTTGTTGACGTTGGCATCCAGAGCTTCGATTTTCCATCTCAATGCAAATATGCGCGAGGGAGCAGAGGGACTCACATCGGCTTTGAGTGTGTCCGGATTGTCTTCGGACTCTTACGCTGGCCAGGTGTTCTGGGACACTGATCTCTGGATGCTGATTGGAATTTTGCCATTCAACCCAGAGGTTTCTAAGAGTTTGTTACATTACAGACTCGAGACAAGAGATCAGGCAAAAAAAAACATCCAGTCTCCAGGCCGCCCAAAGGACACCTTCGAAGGGGCAATTTATCCCTGGACAAGTGGCAGATTTGGAAACTGTACTGCTACAGGACCATGTTTCGATTATGAGTACCATATCAGCTCGGCCGTGGCACTTTCAGCATTTAAGTTGTATTTGAGTGGTTCAGTTGATGATGCTTTCCTTGAGGAGAAGATCTTCCCAATTATCTATGATGCAGCAAATCTTTTCTCAACCTATGTGGAATACAACGAGACTTTGTCCAAGTATACCACACGCAATCTTACTGACCCTGACGAGTTCGCAAACCATGTTGACAATGCCGCATACACCAACTCGGCCATTTCTGCTACCATGTCGTGGATAGAGGCCGTAGCCAAGCATCTTGGTAAGACTGTGCCTCAAAAATTTTTGGACATTAAAGGCAAGATGCTCATGCCCGTTTCCCCCGAAGACCCTAATGTTGTTCTTGAGTACAGTGGTATGAATTCGTCTATCCAGGTCAAACAGGCAGATGTTATCATGATTACTTACCCTCTCGAAAATGAGCTCATAACGCCAGAGCAAGCCGTGGCAAATTTAGAGTACTATGCTATGAAGCAGGTCAGTACCGGTCCAGCAATGACCTACCCTATCTTCTCCATCGTCAGCTCAGCTCTTCTTGATCAAGGCTGCTCCTCAGAGTCCTATTTGATGAAATCAGTGCAGCCATTTTTAAGAGGTCCTTTTGCACAGTTTTCCGAGCAAAACAATGATAACTTTTTGACTAATCAAGGAACCCACCCTGCTTTCCCTTTCTTGACAGCACATGGAGGCTTTTTGCAACTTCTTGTGCTGGGTGTTCTCGGCATTCATTACTCTTTTGAGATTGAAAAAGGCCGGATCGTCAGATACTTGGAATTTGATGCTTCTAAGTTGTCTCTTTTGCCTCAGGGTGTTAATGTGAAAGGATTGAAATATCTCAACCACACTTTAGACATTACTTTGAACGAGTCTGAATTTGTGATTGAAAACAAAGGTCTAGTGGATGGTTTAAAAAGTTCCGTTGACGAGTTTAAGGTTGCTTTTAACCGTAAGAACGATAAAAAAGAGACAAAGAAGCTATACAAGAAGGGTAAGATCTCTTTCAAAGTCAGTCTGTTGAAAAAATCCAGACCCGAGAGTCTCACAGAGTGCGGGTTGGCTCGTTTCTCCAACGTTTCATCTGGATTGTTTGGAGATGTTTCTGAGCTGATGCATGATGGAGACAATAGCACCCACTGGCAAGCCGCAACTAAGGACCAAGCAAGAGTTTTTGTTGACTTGAAACTGGAGCAGCGACTCTCTAAAGGTGTGATCAATTGGGGCAACAAGCCTGCTAAAGAGCTTCGGATCTTTGTGGAGGATGTTGTTTCAGACAAATCCATTCAAAAACACGATCAAAATGTTTCGGAAATTTCTGATGCTGCTCAACCACAAATCAATACCTTAGTTGATTTAAAGTGGGCCAATGAAGTGATTGTTAAATTTAAGCAAGTGTACAAAGGAACCATCACTCCTTCTGAAGCAGACCAAGAAGGTACAGGTGTACGCTTGCAAAAGATTTACAACGTTACTAAATTCGAGTTCCCGGAGCTTACGAAATCGAGATTTGTCTTGGTCGAATTTGAGGGCACCCATGATGATTCGAAAGAGGGAGCGAAGATTCACGATATTTCGTTTATGTGAATGACTTCAAACAGTTGCAAACATTTGAATACACGCTTGCTTTACCAATATGTGTCACGTATTCGATTTAGTGTAGAATTTAGTTCCACAGCTTTACAATTATTTGTCAGACTTCATAGCTTTTGAACGTTGAATCATAAGGGAGTTCAAGAAGCTACAGAAGAATGATTTAGATAAGAGTTCACAAGTGTAAGCTATTATAATCAGAAGACATACAATAGCTACCACTAACACTGTAATAGCAGCCTGATTATACTGCTAATTAGTTTTACATGCAAGTCGAAAAACGCCCGAAGAACCTGGCATGATACTTTTCTTCGTACACGATGTGCACTCCTACGAGGTCGTGCACAGTACATTTTATTATTAGCTTCTCACCCTTTAGTCCTGGATTTACACGATAAGGCCACATGTTCTCCCACAGAATTCGCCGTGCGTTAGGCTCAATAGCCTTTATCACACGGTCGGAGTGTTTACCTATAATGCCAACGAAAGGCGAGTTTCGCTTCGATTCGGAAGTTTCCAGTGACGTCATGTATTTCATATTTGTCATAGTGCTCACCCTCATAGGCATAGTCGTTTCGTGTGCTGCACTCTACTGTGCTTTTGCTTTTCACAGGCGTATTTCCGAAGAGGATTTAAGCAGACAAGAGGACAACCAGGCCTACTTGGAACTCAATATGGACGAACAGGAGATTTTCTTTCAGGCTAAAGACTATGTCGCCACAAATCCTTATCTAAGAGGCGCACTCACGCTATCGCAAAATTTGAGTATTCAAGAGAGGGGTATCAAGGCTTGGGAGTTTGTCAAAGATGGGATGCTCAGCAATAACGATCTTCTTATTGTTCAAAAGTTTGAACTTAATTTTTTTAAGAAGTTTGAATGCTCCACACAGACGAATTTGCCGATACCGCAAGCCAACGACGTATATTACTTTGAAAGCAAAATTTTTTCGCTTCCTAAGCCCGAGGAGACCACAATATCTATTGGCCTCGGATCAAAGCCTCACCCCTGGTTCCGATTACCTGGCAGGCACGCCCAGTCAATCTCATACGACAGTGATGGATACAGACGTTATAACCAGCCATTTCCCTTTACGAGTGATGCACCCTTTCCTCAATTGATCGAGGGTGATGTAGTTGGAGTTGGCTACAGGGTTCGCTCGGGCACCGTTTTCTTCACCAGAAACGGAAAGAAGGTGAGCGAGCTGAAAATTGGCGGGCATATTAAAAATTACAGACTACCGGAAAATGGCCAGATATACCCCATAATCGGTGCAAACAATTTATGTTCAGTCCATGTCAACATTGGCCAGCTTGGGTATGTTTTTATCGAAGGGAATGTGAAAAAATGGGGTTTTGCGCCTTTGGAAGGAAATGGCCCAGCTCCGCCCGCATATAATAAATTCAATGGTGATATATTGTTGGAGAGATCGGAGGTGGATGATGACAATGACTTGTCAGAGAGGGAGAACGATTTTCCCCCGGACTTTTGGGGCTTGCATGAAAGAGAGACTGACTATGACCACGACAAATTCAGCTACAATGCCTATAGCGACGCGTCTGCGGAAGAGCGCATAACATTGAATAGTCTTATTCCGCAAACTCCGCCGAATTATGATAGTGGTGGAGATTCCGAAAACACCAATGGCTCCTCTAGTATGGAAGAGGTTACAGCCCTAGATGGCAGTGAGGACTTGGCCGGGCCAGAGTACCTCGTGCCTGATTTATTGGAGGATATTGATGTACCAGAAAGCAAAGATGTGAATTCAGCAAAAGTGGATGTTCACCATGCAACTGATTCAGAGACGGTGGAAGTTACTGATTCAACGAGTCGGGAGATAAGCCATTCAGACCACGCTGTTCTCAAGGTTCATGTAAGTGCGGACTCTAAGAACAACGAGTGAGGTCCGTTGTTGACCAACGGCAAGTTACAATTAAGGTCAAGCCACTTGTGGGGGCAAGTCACTATTTTTGGCTAGGGTAAACGGTAATAATTCAATGCAAGCAGTTCTTTAATTTCAATTTACTTTCGTACAAGCATTGGCAATTATAAGAGGGTCTACTGCTTGGAACAAGCCGCGAAAGGTATGAGTCTGCGCCAAGATTGTTGGGGATTAGAGTGGGGTGCAGAAAACACACCTATGCGTGAATTTTGAACCTAACAGTTTACAACTCCATTCCAAGTGCGCTCTCATAACATTTCTCCACCATTATAACTAACACGATAGGTGGAAGAAATCCCCACTCTTGGGGTCAGGAATAAATTTATATGAACGAATTTCGGACCAGCTTTGCGCCCTTGCTCAATATAAGGCGCATTGTATTCAAACTTCCGAATAACAGGAAGTCCGAATCCGCAGCTTCTCATACGGCACTTTTGACATAATTGAACGTATACAGTATTCCCCACAAATATTGCTGCGTCTCGGCGCATTTGCGCAATTTGCGGCGCGCAAAACGTCACCCGACCTGGGAAAGCCCAGCCAAATTTGAGGAAAAACATGGGGTATTTATACAAAAAAGGCTGATATAAAAACGCCGTTCAGAAGCCGAACTTATAAAAGGATTTTGCTTATCTCTTATCGCAAGCCAATAATTTATTCGCACACATAGCAATTCACTAATCGATTTTGAGCTATCTACCCCAGTTTTGAGATTTTATCCTACGTCACGAAATAGTTTTTCTCGCCAAAAATAAATAAAAAAATGATACAAAAATACACATGTGTTCCAATCTCAGATTATGACATCTTGATTGTGACTAACGGAGCAGTTACACAGGTGGAAACCGCTTTGCTCGAATTGCAAAGAAAGGATGAGATCCCAAAGAACGATAACCTGGTATACTTGGACTCATTCAAGGACCTCATTACTCATTTGAGTTTAGAGGGTCTTTCAGATCCTCGGTCCGGCATGTTCCACGGAAAAATCATATTCATGTTTTTTAACGGAGTGGAGTTTGTACAACAGTTTCTTAGTGAATGCATCGACTACTTTAACGAATTGCAAAATTCTTACCAGAAATGCGGCAGACTTCTCAACACATACTTTTACTTCGATTCCACAATAACGCGCACCGGGCAAAGTGTGCACTTCAACGACTTGGCTGAATCGCACGAGTTCCTCACGGTCACTACAATTGCGTGCGACATTTTGAAAAAATTGAGCTTCATGGTCCACCGCATCAGAGGTATATTCTTCAATGATAAACACTTAACGGGAGAACGTCCCTACGCAGTGCGTGCTTTGTTGGCAAATTTCCCTCTGGTGGAAAAGTTGGAGTTGTCTAGCGGAATGCCCGTACCAATGAACTACTTAGTGCCAACTTCATGATGAATGCAGCTTTATAGATTAATGACTTATGACGATTGTAAATTATTTGTATTGAAGCCTTGAGTTATTTTTATTAAATGGAAATTCATAAGCTAGTCCGCTGAAATAAGTGTTATGATTCGAAGCAATGCCATAGAGCTACTAATTCCAAATTACCACGGAATTTTGGCAAGAGCGGAATTTAATTAGCATTCAGAAAAACCAGCAGGTCTGCAAATTGCAAATGCAACAGCAGAGCCATTGCCGGATTCTTGAGGGGAAAGGAGGGAAATGTAGCTCTATTCATTGTTTCTGGGCGTGGTGCACAATAGTCCGGCTCGGAATGAGTATTTGTCACCAGATATCTAAAAGGAAGCAATTTTAACTCTTCTTTGCCGGGGCAAAATTCGAAAAGACAATGAGATTCGTTGTCAAACAAGTCCCACTCATCCTGTAATTTGAGAAAAGGGGACGCAGTTCTTTTTTCTTTTAAAGCTAAAGTGTCCAAAGAGCCAGTGTCCAAAGATCCAGTATCCAGCTGCACATTATCCGGCCCAATATGGATTTCTGTGCCCTCAAACTCTTTGAAATGGTATGTGATACTAATCAAATCACTTTCTTGATCAGTACGGAAAAGGTCCGCATCCAGACTTTCTCCAGCATCTTCCCAAAACCCGCAATCAAAGGAAATTGAGATCAAATCCATCGGGGTGTATTCGCTTAGAAACGAGTCAAATTCAGGTTGAATATTTGAAAGAAGCAGCACACACTCGGGTTCTGCAAAGTCCTCGTGACACATATCAAAAGTGAGCGATTTCTTGAGCTTTTCCAAAAACCGATTTCTGCAATTTCTCACTGCCGAGGTACTGGCCTCAAGGAAGCCAGGGTTATGGTTCAACAATAGCGAGTCCGTCATAGACTCACTTCCACTGTCATCACTCAAAATAGAGGGCGGAAAGTACTGTAGAGAAGACCAACTCTTCTTTTCTCTGTTCCACCAAAACTGCCTACAGTCCTCTTTGGTGGTAGACACCATTGTTTTAAGGGCATCACATGAGTTGCAAAGCATCTCTTGAAATTTTCTAATTTTTTCAGATGCAGCACGCCCCCTTGGTGTATAAGTGGTAAGAATTAACTCATTGCCCGGGATTTCCAACGGAGTACTAAAGTGGACATTTTTAGGACAACTTTCAGCAGCAGTGCCTTCTAAATTTAGCCTCAATGAGTAAGCTTTGACGGAAGATTCTCTTAAAATCAGCTTCAAAGGGGTCGAAGGGATAAATGCGTTGCACAAGATTGGGCTTGGAAGCTCATCATCCATATCCATTTGTCTAAGAAAGTCGTGCCAGACGATACAGACTAGGATGATACAAAAGAGTTATTTTGATATAAAAATGGGATAAAATCGTGATAAATAAAGTGAAAGGACAAAAATTGGATAAATGAAAAATATAACGCGAGACTTTGACTATGGTTCACCTGAACTGTGAAAATGCCTGGTGGTTTGACTTAATACTAATGTTGAGAGTGGTTAGCGACCACAAATTTGCGCCCAGAAACCTGTCCTGCAGACACACGCAGCAGCAGTAATTGGCACTAAGATCTCAATCGAGGAAATGCGAAACAGGCAATGCCTGAACTGCACCAGGGATAAAATGGAGGTCTATTTGTATTGTTTCACCTGGATACAGTGTACCACCTGCACACTTCCCGAATTCGGCCAGGAAAGGAATTTCGGATTCCAAGTTCCGCGCGGAATATTTGAGCGGAACTTTGGCGCATTCGCTCTGACCTGCTAACTGTGGGAGATAAGATAAGCGGAAACACATAAATCATGCGCATATTTCCTGGTTAAGAGATCGGCGCGGTACCATGATCACTATAATAGCCTTAGTTATCATTGTCTTTTTGGGTATTATAAAATGGTACCGAACTAATCGGTGCTGCTTTAACCCCGTTTGCGGTTTTGATGACAGAGTCAGTGCCGTCAACTCAGACTTTCGCTGGGACACATGTGAACCTAGATATATCCGCCCCTTCAAGGGAAAGAAGAACTTCAATCCTTCTCTTGGTATAAGAAACATTGCCAACGATCGTAATGAGTTACTCTTGATCGAAAAAACGTACCTAGATAACACCAGGCTCCGTTGCGAATACATGGAACAGTTCCAACACAAGATGATGTTTTGCAACGAAAGTAAACGGGCCCAGGACGCCCTCAAAGAGTTCTACAACACAGCCACACATTTCTTGTGCCAGAGATATCCTGAATATTTCAAGGCAGACCAGGAGAAAAATGTTGTCTCTAACTTGATCAACAATGACTCTTTCCCTTTGATGGGTGACAGCTGCAAACCTTCGTACATTTTAAGCGTACTCACCGGAAACCTCGAAGAAGATATTTTGATAATGCTTAAGGACGACCCCAGTGATCCGGACGAGGAGTACAAGCTAAGAGCTTCCATTACAGGCTCTCCTGCGGGATTCGATCCGTCGGTCAATTTTGACCAGCCGATTTCATACATCCATAAGCCAGTACCGCAGTATAAGACGCGTCTTATCTCCCCCATGCACAGATTCTTCAATAAGCTCGAGCCCAAAGATTTGTGGGTACGTACTAATTGGTCCATTCAATCTAATGCGGTCTTGTTCAAAATTGAAGATCACCATGGAAGAGAAGGCGATGTGCTTGAAAAACTTAGTGTCAGCGATATAGATTTCGACAATGCTTGTTTTATGAGATGTGAGCGCCAAGTTCTTACGAGGCTTCCGAAATCCCGAGCAAACATTATGTTGGTCAGGACCTACTTAGTTCCTGTGAAAGACATCAAAGCCGAGGGCCTTGGAATCGAGCTTGCTAAAGCCATCGAGTCTCTTCCTGAGGACTTGGCTTTCTACAAAAGAAGGCATGTTTGGGGAGACGCTGTGTGCGAGTATCTCCGGTCTGATTGAAGTTGCCTGTATTTTTTTATCTCAAAACTGGCCATTTGCCGTCTATTGTAAATTGACATAGTTGCCTGGGAACACACCCACTTCCCCGGTAGCAGCGTGTTTTCCGGACCACCAATCTTCATCCACGAATTCGATCTCAACAATCAAGTCACCCTCATTGAAGCCAATCTCGTTATCCTCTTCCTTCTCATAATCATATTCAGCAATTGCGCTCTTTCCAGAAGAGCCGGAAGGCTGTGCGCTATTGTTAACGTGCTCTTGATCAGTTTCCGAGGCTTTTTCAGTTTCGTTAACGGCCACGTACGAACCAGGGAAAACTCCCTTCTCTCCGGTTCTTGAGTTTTTACCAGACCACCACTCTTCATCCACAAATTCGATGTTCACAATCAAATCACCTTCTTCAAAACCCACCTCATTATCTTCGTCCTTCTCATAATCATACTGAGCAACAGCAGTAATGGAATCTTCACTGGATGGTTTTTCAGACTTGACTGACTCAAGAGGTACCTGAACTTCTTCTCTAGAGGGCAATGGTGGCAAGTTACGAGCGGGTAAACTTGGAGCAGGTGCTTCTTTTTCTTCTTTTTCTTCTTTTTCTTCCCTTTCTTCATCTGCCACTTGGGCTGGAGGAGCAGGGATGTTTCTCTTGGGTGGAGCAGGGATGTTTCTCTTGGGTGGAGCAGGGAATGCAGATAAAGGTGCACGAGCTTGAGTAGTCTCGGGAGTCTGCGTTTCTTCATCATCTTCATCATCCTTTTCAATAGGTAATGATGGCATGTCTCTTTTTGGAACCGCAGGAGGTTCCTCCACTTCATCGCTTTTGGCATTAATAGAAGCTGCCTCCAACTTTTCCGAGATATCAGCCTCGATCGAGTCTGCGGTATTAGACTCAACCTTGTACTTACCTCTTTTTTGGGCCCAGGCCTGTGCAGGGGTCAATCCGTTTTCGTTCCCGTGTACCTTGTAAACACCCTCTGGGGCATCGTTCTTGACGGACTTTTCGAGCACGTGAGGCTTGGCTCCGTAAGAAGGCTTTGAGCCAAAAGCTGGTGTTCCAGGTGCAGACTTAGATGGAGTGTAGCGAGAAGCAACGGAGTTTGAGATTTTAGGCTTTGGCAAAGAAGTGAGTCTGCCATCATTATTGGACTCGTAGGCAGACATTCTATCGTTCAAGCTCTTGTGCTCCTCATGTACAGGACTATCCGGCCTTTCAACAGACTGCGTTTTGGGGGTCGAAGAAATCGTGTCAGACTTTTGGCTGCGCAATTGATTAATGTCCACTTTGGTGGGCTTGTAGGCAGAAGACTCGTACTTCAATGGATCTTTCTCGAAGTCCCTCTCCTCAATTTCCTTCTCATCACCCCACCCATCATCTTGGGAACCAGTTTTAGAGACAGGAGAAGGTTTTGAGCCGAAAGAAGGTTTAGCACCAAAAGTGGGCTTAGCACCAAAAGTAGGCTTTGCACCGAAAGTAGGTTTAGCACCGAGCGTGGGTTTAGCACCGAAAGCTGGCTTTGACTTAGATTCAACTTCACTTGGTTTGGACTCTGCTGGCTTGATCACAGATGGCTTAGGGGTGATTGGCGTGGTCTGTTTGACAGGCCCCTTGGAACCAGCAGTTGCACTGTGCAAAGTATATCTAGCACCTGCCGCAGCTCCAACTCTTGAAAGCAACTCGTCAACATCCAAATCATCGGAGTCACGGGCCGTGATTTGAACGTGGTAGCCGGACAAAACGCGAGAGACATCGGCGAAGTTGGCAGCAAAAGACAAGCGCAACTTGGCAGGCGCATTGTCAGGGCACCAGCCTAATAATAAATTCTTGGACACGTCGGAGCCTGGAACAGTTACACGGGCTAAACCAAACTGCACCGATCCATCGTTGAACTCGTCCACAAACTCATTCAAGTCTCCGGTTCCGGAGAAGCTGGCATCAAGAACGCCATTCTTGTCAACAGTGAAAACTCCGTAGGATGCGCTTGGATCGCCTCGGACGATTTTGTTGTAGAGAGCCTCAATGTTCTTTGAGTTTTTTGATATATCGATTTTTTCCATCGTAAACACAGGAACTAGGTATTTAGTGGGTCTGGGTTTACCGCAACTTGCTGAGGCGGAGGTGGGCACTAGGTCAGATGATATTATGCAGGCAATGGCAAGATTCGTAAGCCTATTATAGGTACACCCGTACACCCGTACACCCATACACCGCAAGCCGTCAAGTACATCCGTACACCAGCGATTCATTTGGATTAACTGGCTAAAAATCTGGTTGATGTCTAAATAAACAATTCATTGAGGTTTGACTGAATAATTTTTGTTGTTTCGTTGACGGTTTATGGATGTTTTATTGACGTTTTCTGCTCGTGTAATCTGCACTCTAATCTACGGTAATCCGGCCAATAACTGGCATAGTGCGGAAACGGTGTACCGCTACGTGTACCAACCAGCGAGAGACGTCTTGCCCGGCCACAGCTCAAGTCAGTTGTAATCAAAATAAAGTACATGGTTTATTTCAAGCAACAAAGGCATCTGTTAGTTTCCCTTTTTTGCCCAATCTTCCGGAGTCATGTGGGATTCCAGTTGGCTCAGCTCGGCTCTGATGCCACACCAGAGAACGGCCCCGCAGCCGCGAATCGTCTCTACATATATAAGAATGCTTCCCTTGCTCGTAACGAAGCTACAACAATAAAGACTTACAAAAACCTAGCATGTCTACCTTTTTAGCTGACTCAGAAGCGCCGATTATTTTGCTTTCGGCTAAGAAACATTTCGATCAATTGGCCACAGATAAACTTAAAAAATATACTCATCATTTGTCCCGAGCCTCTCACTGGGGTACCAGGGCAGTCTTGCGATCCGTGTCCCCAGAAAGTGAGGACATTTATGACTTGATTTTGGCCGTCCACAAAGCCTTGGGTTTTCCTCAAACCACTGAGGCCTACTTCCTGGCCTTGGCTTCAAATGACCAGAAATCAGTGATTTTGTACTTGGAGTACGCCTCGCAATTCTTATCCAACTTGGGTAACTACAAGTCGTTCGGAGATAAGAAATTTGTGCCAGGATTGGACTGCAAAGCCTTCGCCAGTATTGTCAAGACCGCAGGAAAAGAATTGTACCCTCTTTATCAGAAAGTCGAGGCTCCTTTGTACTCCACAACGGTTGGTTTGTTGGGATGGCCAGAGAAGGGGCAATTATCCAGCTACTACCCCGACTGCGCTTCGTTGATTAAAAAGACTGAAATCGAGGCTGTCAACTCTGCTTTGGCCAAGAAGGGTATCATGCCGGAAAACACCAGGGTCACCAAAGTCTCCGACAACAAGTTCATCGTCAAGGTAGCTAGTGCTCTTGAGAAAAATGCCACCAAATACTACCCACATGAAATCTTGGAGGGTGATATCAGCATTGAAATTCAATTTGGTGACCACGCGGTTGAGTTTGCTCACATCACTCATCACATGAAAGCAGCAAAAGACGTGGCAGCCAACGCTACTCAGGAAAAGATGCTTGCTTCATACGCCGAGTCTTTTGAAACTGGATCTATGAATGCCCACAAGGAGTCCCAAATTCAATGGGTCAAGGATTTGGGTCCTGCAGTTGAGTCCAATATTGGCTTTATCGAGACTTATAGAGACCCCTCTGGCGTGCGTGGTGAATGGGAAGGTTTGGTTGCTATGGTTAACCAAGAACGCACTGCCAAATTCTCTAGTTTGGTTAACAATGCCACGACGTTGATTACTTTCTTGCCCTGGGATAAGCTTTATGAGAAGGACAAGTTCACTCCTCCCGACTTTACGTCGTTGGAGGTTTTGACTTTTGCCGGATCGGGAGTCCCGGCAGGTATTAATATCCCAAACTATGACGATGTCAGGTTGAACTTTGGCTTTAAGAACGTGTCTCTTGGGAATGTGTTGAGTGCCAACCCTAAGAAGCCAAAGAAGGAGGAGATCATCAGTTTCGTCAATGAACTTTTACAAGCAAAATTTAGAAAGTGGAGAGACGATGCTTTTGAGGTCCAGGTGGGTTTGCACGAGTTACTTGGCCATGGTACTGGTAAGCTCTTGCAGGAGACGAGCGAGGGGAAGTTTAACTTCGACAAGGAGGCACACCCTGAGATCAAGACATACTACGGATCAAACGAGACATGGGGATCGTTGTTTGGAGCAACTGCTGGGTCTTTTGAAGAATGCAGAGCCGAATTGGTTGCATTATACCTCATTTTGTTCAAGCCCTCAGAGGTTCTTCCAATTTTTGAAATCGAGGGTGACGAAAATCAAAATGACGTGAAGTTAATTGCTACTCTTCTCATGGCCAGAGCAGGCTTGATTGGATTGGAGTTTTGGGATCCTGAGTCCAAGAAATGGGGCCAGCCTCACATGCAAGCCAGATTTGGAATCTTCAAGTGCTTGCACAGAGCGGGAGTAGTATCCCTCAAGCACTCCAAACAAAACTATGAGGACTTGGAGTTGGCCATTGACGAAAGCAAGCTTGGCAAAGAAGCAGTGAATGCTTTGCGTGACTTCTTATCCAGCTTGCACATCTTCAAAACTACTGCCAATGTCAAAGAGGGACTTGCTTACTACGACGAAATCACCGGAGTCACTGAGGACTACGCCAAATTCAGGGACGTGGTGCTCCTGAAAAAATTGCCCAGAAAGCAACTTATACAGGCCAACACTTTTTTGGAGGAGGATGGAACCATTGAGGTCCGCGAGTACGAGGAGTCAGAAGTTGGTATGATTCAAAGTTTTGCCGACAGGGGAGTTTAATCCGTGAGCAGTTCATAACAGTGCTATAACAGTTTAATTGATAGAGAAGTTTGATAGAGAAGTTTGTTAGAACAGTTTAGTAACGCAGCTCAAAAAATGTCGTGAAATTGTATGACTAAATTCCTGCACACACCAGCGTTTCATTCTCGGGCACTCAGAGCGACCGGCCACTATAATGCAAAGCCTCTGCACAATGCTATCTCTAGGGTCCTTGAGACCCATATTAAAGCCACGAAGTTTTGTGGGTCTTAAGTGCCATGGGCAGGTATTACTCCATGTCCCGGTACGTGCGTTTAGCTGGCTCCGTGAGAAACCTTCATTCTTATACCCTCGCCAAATCATTAATCACGGGAATCGAAGTATCACGGTTCTTGCAAAGAGGCTATATTCTGAAGCAAATCTGAAATCGGAAGCAAACCTGGATCCAGAGCTGATTTGCAAAAGCGATGAACAAGTGACGAAAGCCATACTGGAGTATGAGCCTGTGATTAAACATTTGGAACAGTCGAAGCTAAAAAAAAAGCAAGTCATCAAGGAGGAGAGGGAGAAGGAGGCACACCAGAAAATCAAGTTCCGGGAAAACTGGAGAACCATCCGGCGCATATTCCTGCTTGGGCGGCCGGATTTGAAATTATTTATCTACGCCCTAGCGTTCATTTTGTTTGCTGTGCTCTATCCAACGACTTCGGTCAAATTGGTGGGTTCTGCTATTGATGCTTTCAACGAAAATCTCAAGGACGAAGATGGCAACTTGATGATCTGGGGCTACAAATATACCACTGTTTTCGGCGTGATGGTGCCGTTTATGATGACGAGTGCGCTCTGCTTCTGGGCCAGAATTTGGCTTTTGAAGATCTTGGGTGAAAGGTTGGTGGCGCGGCTTCGCCTTCGAGTCATGAAACACTTGGTAAGGCACGATGCTGCCTTCTATGACCTGGACAAGCATAAGGCCGGAGATCTCATCTCTCGGCTTTCGAGTGATGCGTACGTGGTATCCCGATCCATCACGAGCAACTTACCGGACGGACTCAAAAACGTGCTTTTTGGTTTGATCAGTGCTTACATGATGTTTTCCATTAACCCCATTTTATTTGGCGTGATGATGTTGATTTCTCCTCCCATCACCTTCGGCTCGGTGTGGTACGGCGAGAAGATACGCTCCTTGTCGACGGGATTGCAGAATGCCACTGCCGGTTTAACTAAAGTCAGTGAGGAGACTTTAAATTCGGTCAAATTGATCCAGGCATTTACAGGCGAAGATAAAGAGCTTCGCAAGTACTCGACGCAGTTGCGGAATGTCGTGGGCGTGGCCAAAAAGGAGGCCTTAGCTCAGTCTAATTACTCGGTTTCCATCTACTCGCTCTACCATACAGGTTACTTGTCGTGTATTGCTCTAGGAGTTTACTTGATTCTTAATGGGCAAATGACTACGGGTGACGTTGTTGCATTCACCATGTACTCGGAATTCTTCAATCTGGCACTTTACAGTCTTACAACGACTTACATGGAGTTGATGAAAGGTGCAGGAGCAGGAGTAAAGCTTTTTGAATTGATCGATTGCAAGGACCGTGTCCCCTCAGTTAAAGGTGAGAAGTTGATTGGCCCAATCGCCAATGATATTTCGTTCAAAGACGTCAAATTCAGCTACCCAACGCGTCCAAACGACTTGATCTTTGACGGTGTGAGTTTTGATATCCCTTCAGGTTCAAGCACGTGTTTCGTTGCTCCCTCGGGGGCTGGAAAGTCAACCGTGGCAAGTCTTCTTTTAAGATCTTACAATGTGAACGAAGGAGCTGTGAAGATTGGCGGAAGCAATATCAATGACCTTCAGGTCAGAGAGCTCAGGAGAAAAATCATTGGAATCGTTCAGCAGGAGCCAGTTCTTCTCTCGGGTACCATTCTAGAAAACATCGTCTATGGCCTAACTCCAAAACAGTTGAGCGTGCTCTCAATGAAAGATATCCGAGACGTGGCTAGCCAGGCAAACTGCAGCGACTTCATAGAGTCTTTCCCAGATGGATACGATACTATTATTGGGTCCAGAGGTGCATCTCTTTCCGGGGGTCAGAAGCAAAGAGTGGCTATTGCTCGTGCTCTAATAAAGCGCCCCGCGGTATTAATTTTGGATGAAGCCACATCTGCATTGGACTCCAAGCTGGAGACTTTGATCAATGAAACCCTCCGGGAGCTCACGTCGCAAGGAAAGATGACCATCATTTCCATTGCGCACAGACTCTCTACAATCTCCAAGTCGGAGAATGTGATTGTGCTCGGTAAGCACGGTAAGGTGGTGGAGCAGGGCAAGTTTATCAAGCTCATCAACGACCCATCTTCGGAACTTTCTAGGCTTTTAGATGAAAAGACCTTCAAGGAACACGAGGACAAGATCGACGAGGAAGAGCAACAGATGCAGGAGCAGTTGGACCATGAGGCGGAGGAGATCGAGAAAAGGCAGAACTACGAGGTGGATCTCGCCAAGATCATGTCTATGATGGAAGATTTACCGCTCGACGTACGTGATAAGATGCTTCAGCAATTTGCCAATGAGGCCGAAAATGTGAGACGCGTTAATGCCTCCACTAACGTCACTTCCTAGGGCTCGCGCAGACAAACAGTGTATATAGTATTTATTGAGGTGAAGAACACAAGTATAATTAGACTACAAAATAGAAGATCAATAAAAATCGGATAAGATTGAAGATTAGAATCGAAGCATATATGAATCAAAAAATAGGAACCGGGTAGGGGTTCGTCCAATCTGCTCTACATAGCTATATCATGCTCAGTATATTCAGTTAAATCATATATCTATGTGAATCATTCATCATGACGACACTCCTCAAAGTCGACGGGACCCATTAAGAAACTTCTACTTAGCCAAGTTCTTTGGCTCGGAAGCCTGGCCGTTCTCGAACTTTTGAGACTTGATTTCAGTGAATCCTCTCTTCTCGGCGGCAACACGGAAGTCAGCCTTCAACGAGTTTCTGACGGCCTTGGCAGCGATGTCCATGGCTCTGGTCAAAGAGATTCCAGCTTGTTTGTAGGCAGACATGATTGGATGGAGATGAGTCTTGTGGAGAATAATGAATAGTTCAGCGTGCTCGGTGCTGGATGTAGGCACCGCGACTTTGATTGGTGACGGTAATTACGCAGCGAATTGTAAATATAGTGCGAAGTGCGTATATTTCAGCCTGCACTAAACACCGACGTTGTATAGACGAAATTCTTTTTTGGGACTACGGATACGTTCGCCCCTTTCTTGTAATAATACACAGTATACGCCCACATCGTTGTAGATCTTTGATTTTTCGTGGTTTTATTCTGGGTCATACAGAATGCGGCATCAGAAATAGAGAAGGACAAAATGAGAATGGCCAAGAACATCTCCGGGAAATAGTCACGTACAAGTCAGAGCACCCATATCATTTCAATACACTCTATGAAGAATTTCTGGAGACCGCGTACACCTTCACACCAATAGTAGTTAGCCTGATGCAAATTGGACGATTACACTGGTCTATAGCTAAAAAACATTGTACTAGTTACTCTCTACTATTATTTTTTCGTACTAGTATACGAAATTTTGGTACTAACTGCTGCTATGTATCGCTATCTCACACTACTAATACTATCCTAGGATGTAGGAACTACAGTGAAAAAGGTGCGATCCTATTTCTGGACGTCAGCTAGACTGTCAATTATTATATGATCCTGAATTCGGAAAATTACATCTATTACTTCAAATTCCACTTGAATACCACTTGGACTCGTGATGACAGTAAAAATCTTTAAATTAATTAGATATTTTGATAATTGAAATCGCTTCGACTAACTGGACTAGCTAGTACCAAAAATATTTTGGAATTGTCCCACTGATCATTTTCTTTATTAATGAACCAAAGAACCTGCACGCTCATACTGAAGATGTGATGTGAAACCTGGCTGAAAATCTAGTAATTGGATCCAATAATCTGTTTATGCACCAGGCTACCCAGACATAAAAGAACCAACGCAAAGCACTAGGTTTTGGCTGCACCAGATAATGCTTGTCACTGGAATTATGCAGTTACAGACATAGCGGTAGATATTTTTGAGCTATAAACATTTAAAGAAATCTTTAAGATGTCTTGAAGCTAGTCATTTCTGACTGGGTATTCGAATTTAGGGCTCAAAGTTCGTATTGCTAAATCGATTGGAAACTTACAATAGAAACCATCAGTAATTTTTAAATCTAGCCTTAAGTATTCTTATGACTCTTTGATACTGGCCCAAAGCTATATCTTTATGGAGTAATAACTTAGCTTTTCCGGTCTGGAATCGAAAGAAAAAAATAATGCAGATTAGTCAACCGAAAACCAACTACTCTAACAGATAAGCAATGCTAGAGGTGGTAATATTTTTCGAGACATTAAATGAAGTTATCTGAAACAAAGATGTCCCTTGTAACCCTCCCCTCAAACCTATTGAAGTGTTTAAACTCGGCGCATATCTAACAATTTACAATTTACTGAAGACTGAGACTCAACCAGATCTGACTATATTTTTCAGATTCACTTTCTTTAAATTCCACAAGAGCCCCCTAATTAGACCTCAGTTAGATCAAGGTTCACCGCTTCTCAACTCAGTTCAAAATGGATCCAAAATTAATTCAAGTCAGTGACTGTAATGTCCACATTACAGGTCGATATTATCTCCTCATTAAGCACGCGCTTCAGTTAATATCTGCGTATAATGGAATGATAAGGCAAGTTGATTTCAACAAGTTTCTTAAACAACCCATGTTGTATTCACTGTAAAATTTCCAAATAATTAAACTAGGTGACCTCATGCTCGATAACCTATCAATGACCTTTCAATACATAGCTGGTCACGCCGCTCTTACATAATATGAATTTTAGTTGGCACAGCATATAGAATGCATGCATTCTCTTAGACCTTCATATCAACATTCGAACATTAAGTTAGAGGAGTGCTCATCTGTACTTTTATTCAAGCATCAATTGCTTCACTCGCATACACCCTTGCTTGCTTGCAGTGGGACACGTGATCGTGTACTTCTCGAGAGGTGTAGAAATGTCTTGCATGTTCGACACAATTATCTCCCAAAATGCCGGACTGTACTCGGTTCTGTGCAGCATGCTGCGATAATTACCAAGGTACCTCACTTATTGGCCAGGTTTTTTTATAGAAAGATAAATAGAAGGTCATGTCTAATAGAAAAGGCTTAGTAATTAAACTGATAAGTGAATTTGTACAGAAAGGTTCCATATGTATAAAGGTAAATGACAATATAGAAGTGAAGATTCAATAAAAAAACACAAGGCAGCTTTCCAGAGTTTTAATGCGGCGTTAATCACGGGGTTCAATGATTTATGATATTTTAGAAATATTTTTTGTCACTCGTGACAAAAAACGCCTGTTGTAGGTCATGATGACAGATACTTTTGTCTTTTGTTCCGAAACAATGCGTCACTAATCCTGGATTATCTCTGCTGTCTGTCTATACATGAGTCACTGTATCTCTCCGTCCTCAACCCAAATCATCACAAGCAGATATTATGAAAGCAAATCTTTTGATCATCGTGTTCGTCCCCGCTATCATCGCCTGGACAGCCCCTCGGATATTCTACACAAGAATGGATGGAAAATTTGAGGCCCTCAGTAGCGTGTTCACTCCCGACGCCCGTTTCATTGCTCTTCTTGCTGAAAATATGCCATCCGTCCTACGTTTGACTTGAACGAGCGAGCTGTTACTACTGTAGAAGCAAACACCCAGAGGGTCTTTAGAATTTTCCACAATTATTTAGTCTTTGGTGGAGGTGTGAGGGTGCCTCCATTCAATATGCAATTGGATGTCGATTTTGTTGAACTTTGTACCTTAGCTAGTTCATAAGCTGGAACTCTTACGTAATCGGTATCTTATACTCTAGTCAGCATGGCATTTTAGTTGCCACTTTACTTATTTGTATTCTGGTATGTCTCTAAACTAATACTAGGAAATCGCTATTTCCTCACCTTAAATGAGCTGATTCGATCTCCGTAAACTCAAGGAGCGGGATCTCCTTATATATGTATATTTTTCATTTCTGAACCATAACGTACCTTAAAATCTTCAAAGAAAGATCTCACGAAATACTTTCTCTGTCGCCCCATTATTCAAATCTTCTTTATTCCGCCTGGCAACCAATTCCGCGTAGCAACCGTTTCATTTCAACCATGCATACTGAAACCTCCTTGGACCGATACATCCTTGGACCGATTCCGCGTAGTACCCTTATTGTTTCATCTGGAAACTGCATATTGACCCATGCGAGATGTTTAACATCTCGCCTGTTCAACAGATTTGCAGGTTGTGAATATCTATCCCTACTTTTACGAGAGCCCTCACAGCCTTTTCCGAGGCATTTTATCGACTGAGCCTCCTAATTTTCCGCTCGTGACATGTTCCTCAGTAGATTTATACCTCATTTCTTCTGAGGGAGTACGTGCTGATATGTATCCTGCTACCAGAGTCACAAAAGGATTTTCACGTGTGGCGCAAACTGATGATGAAACATCAGATTTTTTATTTAGTGTAGCAAACAATTTTCCCCAAGTTTTTACTCACCTTAATTAGTCTGCGAGTGTCTAGGTTTCTGGTGGGTCTTAAAACATAAACCATTCTCCATGTTTATGCTTGGTCTACCGGAGGTACCCACATAATACGCGGGTGAGGAAATACTTTCTCTACAATCATCCCGCACATGGCGGAACACTAGTGACACTTGCTTCCAACAGATTGTTAAACGGATAACCGTCGTACACTTTGCTAAGTCCATAACTCAGCGAATAATTTGATGACCTTCTCAATGACCTCATATAGGACGAGCCACGCCACCTTTATGTATTCAGAAACCACCACCCAGCCGCAATTCAGAAAAACTAGAAAGTGAGGGTTTGTGGTTACTCAAACCAATTAAGTCACTCATATCAGACACATGTGAGCAGTCCATAATTCAGCGTTTTATCTCTGTTGCACGCGTTTCATCTTCAGATAAATGGCTTGTCATACTCAGGTAGTTATTCTTCATCTTCCTCAAGCAAATATACCACAGCAGATTTAGTTTTATTGAAGAGCAAGAGGTAGACCTCCACTTTGGTACAAGGCGCATTATCGGAACTGACGTTAATAATTTTAGAGGTTGAATTCTTGACGCAACTAGTAATCAAAATTTCGAAGCCTCATCTCAGTACCTAACTTCAACATAGTTTCGGGGACAGTAGAACCATAAAAAAGGCTTTGTCTAAAAACCCTGCATACCCCGGTATGTATGTCTCTAGTGGATGCATAAAAATCATTTAAGGTGAACACAGTTGGGTCGGCCGAAATATTTTTATAAGAAAACACACTACAGTGTGGACCAAAGTTGTGTTGCTCTTCAGAAAGTGGGCTTGCGTCATCAAAAAAAAAAAAAGATTTCGTCTTCTTTGACTTCAGAAAGAAGTTTGTATTTGGGAACAACAGATACAGCACTCTCAGTCTCTATGTCATAATTCCAGAGGTACATTTCCACTTCCTAACAAAATACGACCTGCTTGTATGTGGTCTCTTGTCTAATCACGGACAGCTCCTGGTCAAATACATTGCATAAAAAAAAATTGCCCATCAAAAACCGCATCTCGTTATTCAACTCCAATCTCACCTATCGACTATGGGTCAAAAGCCAACTAAGCCATCGAGGAAAGCCAAAAACTCTGTATCTTTGATGTTAGCGTAGTTGTCTTGCACGGTGAGCTCTACATGGTCGTTCGCCGATCCATAAGATGACGCCTAGAACTCCACACCGTTTGAAGTATACGCGAAGCTAGGGAGTGGTATCAATATTGCATTGATTCTGGCGAACAGAAACATTGATACAGTCTCCTGACACAAGGCCCGCAAATGGAGGTCTATAATTAAGAGAGAAACCTTTAGGCAGTTGCTAAGCTCCTGGGAAGATGAAATGGCATTTAAAGGCTACAAAACATACAGAACCCAATTTCTTAGGGAGTCACGCATGATTTCAGAATAATGGCTCATTGCACCTGTGAACATGCATTGCTAAAGGTCGATACCCTGCACATTTCTCTCGATTAGCTTCGCCTTTCAGCCAATAATCGCCTGGTCAGTTGCATTTTTGAGCACTTTTAATGATAAATCTCTTTCTGAATATTCTGTTATGGCATTTCTTTCTGTTGCGAAATCGTCGGAATCGCAGCGTATGCCATGCATCCTTATTTCGAAGAACATCTAATTATCTTTTCACACTCCTCTCTACTTCACGTGAACAAACAATTGATCAGCTTGGCCAGTCGGTCTGTAGTTAGTTCATGGTGCACGGAGCTAAGAGGTACTGAGAATAGGAGGTATCTTCAGTGATCAGTACCGCGCGGTAGCCATACCATCAGTGATTCTAGCGAGTCGAGGGTAATATTTTTCTTGGTAATTCTCCCACTTATCATGTTGTATATCCAGTAGCTTAACAATTTATAATTGAGATTCCTCAATTCCTCTTATACTTCAGACCATGTGACGACATTCAAACTTGCGCACTTACTTGCGCAATGTAATGTCTAACTTGATGCAGCTCCCTAAGCACGGCACCTACTATTAACATCACTGATTGTATTCGAGCTTTAGTTGTTCCTTCAAAATGTTATTAATGTGAGATACATATTGTCCAAAGTCCAAAAACACTAGTAGAAGCAATATCATTATAGGCGATTTAGTCTAAAGCAGTTTGGTTGGTTGTAGAACCTCCAAGAGAAAAAACATTTTGTTTGTTTCAGTGTCGGATTTACAATGATGTGGCGTTAGTGTACCGATATGACCATGAGCGATGGTGTCGTCTATGTTTAATTTTGAAATGGACTCTAATAATAGAAATAGTCCGTTTCGTTTTGTGTTTGGCGAAGCTGCCATGTTTTCACAGGATAGAAATGACTTTTGTTTTGCCATAATAATATATCTGAGTTCAGTAATGACTAAACGTACCATAAGACACCTGATTTGAGCCTAAGTAAGGAGATAAAACACTGTTCTGTTACTCAGGTTAATGTTCACTAGTCTGTACTAAAAGGGTAATCGTGCCAGCACTGTAATGTTAAATCTATATTCCCGTAGTCTTACAAAACCTATAATTATGGTTCTCAAAAAAGAAATTAGGTAGCCAGTTTAGCTGAATTACCCTGATACTATCTGTCGCAGGCCGGGCTCATGACTTTTGGGGAAGTGCTATGAGGCAGGTTTCACAACCTGCAGTGTTAAATTAATATTTTGCAACCTGCAATATACAGAGGTGTTTTACAGTCTACAATCTGAATTAATTTTGCAGTCTGCGACATAAAATCTGCTTTAAATCTAGAACTACTTTTGCGATCGGCTTCAAATTTAAATCGGCCAGACATCTTTCCGCAATATGCTCAGCTGACTAGATTCTGGTATGGGTGCGAAAGCATACATGATTGTGGTTAAATTTTTGGTATATGACACTAATATATAAGACTGAGTTTTTCACCCAAAAATAATTTTGTCCCCACTATTTCTCCCAGCTATCAACTTCAATAAATATTTTATTGAACCTTCGATACCTAGCAGACAAAGAACAATTTTCCAAGCCCTTTCCTTACTATCGATCAGCAACTGAATACCCTTTCTTGAGTAAGCATTTCCTGATGAGTGACTACTGCCCCATCTTTGTGGACATGGCCACCCATGCCATGAGCTGTGAATCTTCAGAAATTCCATTAGAGCTTTTCGGTGATAAGACCTGGAAACAAGAAGTACGCTTGGACCCCATACTTGCCTCTCTTAAGACAACAACGGTCACTACACCCACCGAGGTCGTCGACATCCCTCTCCCTGTTCTTGATATAGCTTGTCCGAGCCACGCTAAAGTTCCTCAAGACACGAAGTTGATCCAGGTCAAGAAAAAGATTAAGAACTTTTGGAATTCTGAAAGCTTGTTACTGCCTAAAGGCTTGGCTATGTTTAAGAAACAAATGCCAGCAGCTCCGGGTGCAAAAGCCGCTATTGTGCGGCCGGAGCAACCAATGTCTAAGAAGTTCAAGAGTTTGCGGAACCAACATAATGCGCACTTTAAGGCCACAAAGAAATGGAGCAAAGTTTTCCTGGAATTGAGACTGTTGGAACGGCACGAGGCTTGCTACCGCCAGAGGACCCGAGTTTGTGAGTGGGATGAGTGTCCTGTGGAGAAGAATGGAGCGCGCCGTATTTCTGCACATCGCGCATACTGTTGCAGTTTGAGTGCAGTGCATGCAGTGAAGCGGATAGTTTTGGGCACACCTTCCAGGCCTAAGTTGGTGATTCTGCCCTCTCATTTTGGCCAGGATCTAGAGCCCAAGATGGTACCCGCTCCAGAAGTGGTACCCGACCCAGAAGTGGTACCCGATCCAGAAGTGGTACCCGATCCAGAAGTGGTACCTCTGCCCAAAGTGATACCCCTGCCAGATGTGATTCTCATGTCTGAGACTATGCACTGTCTTGAGCTCCCTGAATGGGAGTTTGAGCCTGAGATTCTGGAGTATCGCCACAGGTTCAATGGCCGCTGCCAAGTTCGCTCGGTCTTTTGGAAAAACTTGGTGGATCTGCACTACTTGAAACGGCCGCGGGCCTCTTCTCATCCTGAATCGGTGACTATTGTTGATCTTTCTGAGACTGTCCTGGCCAAAGACCTCTCTGATATGGACTCTGATGACACTCTGAGGCACTTTTCAAGTCCTGGAGCTCCGAAATCCGCCGATTTCTTGCCACAAGCAGATGCTATAAGCAGGTTTGCGGCTTACCAAAAGAAGAAGACTACGCAACTCCTCATTTGTGCTCCAGAAGCCGAAGTGAGCCTGAACTCGCAGGAATCATCTGCCCTGATTGAAGAAGTGCCCGACCTGGCCGGAACTTCACTGCTACAATCCACTCCCCAAAATTTTATCTTGAATGAAATCCACCAAGCAAGTGACACTTTTGTGCAACCACTTCGCGGACTTCAAGAATGCGCACCAGTGTCAGCATCACCTGAACACGCAGCATTCGCTGAGACCATACCCTTCGTCCCTTACGACTTGGGTGATTACACTCCTTTGCCTTCCGATGAGTCAATCGCATCGGAAGTATTCGAAGACTTGGACCCATCTGACGAAGAGTCATGTTCAGAGATGGATTCGCAATCATCTTCGGTATATTCTGAAGAAGCTGTTGAGAGCGGGGCCAGTCATGAGCTTACTAATCATGAACCCCAGTCGGGATCTAGCGATTGGAGCGTTGAAGAGTCTGACCCAAGCAATTCGGAAGACTCTGAAAGCGAGGATAGTACTTCTTCAAAAGCTTTGAGAATTCCTAAATTCCAAAAAAAGCGGTTTGTCAATAAACTTGACACTATCTCCGAGACGAAGGACCTGGGCACAAACATGCAAAGGACTCGAAAAAGTCTCAGAATGCCCAAAATTACTCAAAACTCACTTCAGAAGTTTTTCATGAAAAAGGCCTCGCAGATCGAGCGGGTTTTCGCACAGGAATCCAAAGAAGATGTGATATTTGAGGCTTGTGATCCAATCTTCGAAATGGACTGCGAAGACTTTCAAGATATTGAAAATACTGTTCCAATCCAGAGAAACCTGGAGTACGAAGTATTTGACACTGACTGCTGGGTCAGAGACCCTAAAAGCAAGTGGTGGCACGATCTTGGCTTGGAGGAATTCTTCATTCCCAAGTTGGCGGCGGGCGCAGGTATTGACTTCAAATGCGTGTGCATTAACTTGAGAAGCATTAAGAAGTCTAACATTGAGATCAAGTTCAATTCTTATGTGACCAACATGAAATTCAAAATGGTCAAATGTGCGCAGGAACCTTTGCGACTTGAGCAACTTGGAGCCGGCAACCACCAAACCGGCTCTATGGACAAAAGCATCAAGGGTGGATTCCGGAGTTTCATTGAGATTGGCGACATTGACATGACTGCTGAGTTCAATACAAGTGAAACGGTATTGCAACAATACGAATTGATGTGTGCCAAGTCACGCAGTGACTCAGGCACCCCAGTCCCAGAAGAATTTTGCAACCAATTGTCGCACATGAAGGCAGTGATTCTCGCACAAGATAAGATCATGGGAAAGTGCCAGGAAAATCTCTTGGTGAGCCTTGAGAATTATGATCTTATCGAGAAGTATATGCACTCTTTGATGGCCAACATCAAGGCTGCTGCTGCCTCCTTCTACAATCACTGTGTGGACATTGGCAATCACGAGAAAACTGGGGACATTTACGGCAAGTTGAAGCTGTGCTTCAGTGAAATCATGGACGATCTCTTGCTCATGGGAAAGATGGAGGCCAGCATCTACCAGGGCCTCAATAGAATTGAGATAGGCTTCACCACGAAAATGGAGCACATTCTCGGCAACTACGAGAAGGCCTTTAGCTACAAGATGGTCTTCCACGAACTGTTCAGGAACGCCTACAAGAAGTTTCTCAAGTGTGGTGACTTGACCAACCGTCAATTTGACAGTTTTATTGGCTGCGAAAGCGACGAAGGCCAAGCTGAATTTTTGGACAAGTGCCAAGTGGTCGAGGTTCGGCAAATCTTACTGGAGAAGTTGCAACGCCTCAAGACTCAGCACCAGATGGTCAGACAACTGCGCGAAGAGTTGCAGCTGACTTTCGAAGATATTTCACTGAGGTTCTTGGCACAGGTTTCTGAGTGAAACACTGCTAGCAACAATCTCCATGAAGATAGGGATTGGATAAGCGAAACCCAAGGCAGAAACAAGAGCAAGAAGAATAAAAAGAAATAAAAAATAAAAATAAAAAAAGATTAAAAAAAACGAAAAAAAAACCCTAACTATCTTAATAAGATATAACGCTCATGACTCAGGATCGAACACTCAGAATATTGGACAAAACTATCGACCAGAGAAGCTTTAATAGCAGCAAAAACACCTGGGGCTCTAGGGCATGGCAATGGATGCACGAAATGTTTGTGAAAAGGGATAATAAACCATTGGATCTCAAAGATTATGAATGCACAAGATAAACCCTTTTGGGAAAATTACGAAGCACGATTAATGAACCCTTCGGGGCCTTGGGATTCTGGAACAGGACAAGCAGAATGGGCACAATATGCAGCCTACAGAACTAAGTGGCCGGTGCGAAGAAAAAGACTTGAAAAGAGACAAGTTAGCCACAGTCATATGTATTATGCTTAATAGATAATGTCGAAGCTATATTGTAGAGCTATGATAGTGGAGCTATGAACTAGAACCATAATCTGATTAAGTGTCTTTCTATGTATAAGATGTGGCTGCAATGATTCTATGCACGCTTGTCGTTGAGCCAGTTGATGAACTCAAAAAAAAGCGTTGCCTGAAGCTTGTTCTTGCGCTCCATGGCCCACTGCGTCATGGACACCGAGTAAATGGAGATGATCTCCGGCAAGTAGTCTTTCTTGATGGAAACCAAGCTCCTCGAAAGGATAATACAACTCTGACCGCATGCGGCTCCGTGTGCATTGTTGTGGGACTTGGTACTGGCCTCTTGCTGGAGCCACTTGATTTCCTCAAGAAGATCTTTACAGAATTCCTCAACCTCTTCCTTTGAAGGATATGCCCGGGCGATTTCCGCTTCGTTAGGTTTGACCTTGCTGACTTTGGCCTTGAGAAGCTTGTGGGCTTTTACACCCACGTTTTTATCTTTGGTCAGGTTGATGACATTCACAAGCGGGCGAATGAAACTGAGACCAAGCACCGAGTTGGGCTGCTCCTTCAAAAACGACTCCATGAGATCGAGAACCCTGTTTTTGAACAAGATCACTTGGTCTTTGGCCAGAACTGCCTCCGCACGCTTCTTGTTCTGGTTATTAGCAGTGAGTGCCGTGTGTCTTTCCTTGAAGATTCTAGACAACTCCTCGTCTATGGCCATCATCTGCTCATCATCCATGGACTCGGATTCGTAGTTATCGTCATCATCGCCAAAAGAATCGATCTCATCGAACTTGACTTCTCCGTCGTGCTGATCAATTCCAAGCGCATTGGCGAGTTTAATTTTGGTTTCCTTCTCCACTGCTTCGTTAGCAGATCTGCGCTTGGTATCATCATCCTCTTCCTTTTTTTGGTCACTTTCCTGGCCAGGTTTCGTGTTACTTTCTTGGTCACTTTCTTGGTTACTTTCTTGGTCACTTTCCTCACCATCACTCTCCTCTTCACTGCCACTGGCTACAAATTCTTCTTCACCTTCAAACAAGTTCTTCTGACCTTGTGCATCCTCAGACGCAGCCAAGATTTCAAAGAAACGATCGAAGCACTTCGAGTTGACATTTAACTCTCCGTCGATGTACTGGCACATGAACGACTCCCACACGATGTTGGAAATTTTCTTCAACAAGCCGGATTTGCGGGAAATGAAGGAAAGAATAATTTCGGTGATGATCACACTGGAGTCAGCGTCATCGCTATCCTCGCCAAAAGTGCTCACGTAGCTGACCTTCAAGTCCTCCAAAACACTTACCGTCTCACCTTCTCCAACATACAACTGAAGAAGAACCATGGAGAACAATAACTCAAAACAGTAGTGCTGGTCTTTTTTGGCAGCATCTCTCTTCATAGCCTGCTTGATGCCGTCCAAGGTCTCCAAGGTTTCGTCTCTGATGGAAGCCAATTCGCCTGAAAGGTCGAGGATCAACTCAAGATCTTCCTTTTTTTCGAGCTTCTCCATCTGCTTGACGCAGTAGAGCGACCAAGAATGGTCCTTGCGTTTTTGCGTGATAAAGTCAGCCAAGAACAAGTTAAGCTTTTCATGCGCTGTTTTCTGCATGGTCTGCGACGCGGTGGGGCCCTTTAAAGTCTTAAAGTAGCCTTGCTGGATGATAAACTTGACAAATTCGTCCATGACTTTTGTGGGCAAGTTTTGAAGTTTTTTGGTGGATCTGAACAAGAGAAGCATCTTATCCAAAACCCACCGGAGAATCATATCATTGGAGTACTTTTGATGGATGGGCTCGTCTGAGAGTTGCATGTCCTTTTGAGACTTCAAAGCACTCTTGTATCGCTGGTACAACACGTCATATATGCCAGACACTAGGTATTCGGGAGTGAGACCAGATAACGAGTTAGGGTCTTCCACATGACTCAATACTCCCACAAGCGAATCGATGACCTTGATCTTGGTGCTGATGTCCAAGTTCCAATAGCCTCCTGCATCTTCTGCAATGATAGCATGAAGACAGGGCACAAGCTTGGACAAGTCGTCGTTGCATGTTTGGATGATGGAGTTCAAGGCCTTTTTGGAAAACTTGTTCAAGAGTTGTTCGCTTTTTCTGGCGTTCAATGCAAGACACCGTAAGAGATTTGGCGTCAAGGTGTAGCCCACCAAAGAAGCGGGCATTTTAACCAAGAATCGGGTAAAAATGTCAAGGCCCCAGTACTTACGCTCGGGAGAAGATTTCTCGCCGAACATAGTATCGTCAATAACAGCATTCCAAAAGTCCTTGAAGGTAATAAGCTCCACGGCATTGGCCCTAGCCTTTTTCTTTGGCTGGCTGGATGATTTCTTGCGTTTCTTAGATCCTTCGCTGGACTCCACGGAATCGTCTTCTTCCTGTTCAGCAACATTGAGAAAATGAGCCAAGAGGTAGTCCCACACGAAAGGGGTCTTGGCAGACCACGAGCCCTTTTGCTTGCCGTTCTTTGACATTTTTGTTTGTTTTGCTCCATTCTCGTTTTCATCATCATCCAATCTGTCCACGACTTCGGCATCTTTTAGCACTTTGGCCAAGGTAGGCAAATTTCCTTTCGCCAAAGGATCGTTATTTTTCCATTGGCTGGAAGAACGCAACTGGTCACAGAGTCTATGAAGGTCTTCCCTAGGAATACTCATGTAAACGGCAAGACCCTCGGTGGTAAATACCAAGCCCTCGTCGCAGATGCTCTGCAAAAATGCCAAGGTGGTCTTGTCGTCCAGGAATCCTGAAGCCAAGTATTCCGTCACGAATTGGCACATCAGGTACATGGCTGTTTCTCTCAACCAAGACTTCATTCCAGATAAATGCACCAAGGCCCCAATAAATTTGACCAAAATTTCCTGCGACGAAGCCTTGGCATCAAGCAACAACTTGGAGTTGATCAAAGCCTGGAACCCAAAAAGACGCCCGAATAGAAGTGCACGGATCTGCAGGCCCTTCATGGATGTGGAAACACGGCTTGCCTCGATGAGTTTTTCTAAGTACGACTCAATACTCAATTCATGGGCTTCACGCATCACAAGGTCCCGAATAAGCTCGGTTAAGGCCATGGAAAAGCCGTACCGAGCCGACTGACGGGTGGAAGTTAAACCTTTAATAAGTCTGTTCAAAGCATAGTCCCATTCTTCCTTCGAATTTTCTTTGGAGAGTTCCGAGAGCAAGGCAGAAGCCGCCTGGATACGCTCTTCAGGTACTTCCGACGCGAGTTTATAATAGTGGTCTCTTGAAACAGTCATGGGGACTGCGTAGTATAGTACGTAGAGGAGAGATGCGATGTGAATTTTCTGGTGCGCGATGCGCGGGGCTGGCAACAATGTTGAATTAGTGCATATACACGGCTGAGGCCAGGCCTGACCAAAGCATGATTGACAATAAATTGATTTGAAAATCATGCCTATTAATCCGACAAACACTGACCTCATCTAAGACTAAAAAATACGTCAGTCTGACCGATACCGGTAGTCTGACCGATAACTGCTAGTATAGAGCTGGATGTTGAGAATCCGAGCTTGATGTTGAAAGAACCGATCACGTGACCGCGATTAGTTGGGGATCACCTTTGGGAATGGGAACGTGGGTCCGACTTCCTGGATGGAGATCGAAGCAGCCCACTGTCCGAGGTACACTGCCTCTGGGATGGACTTTCCCTGCACCAAAGCAGCCACGAATCCCGAAGCAAATGCATCTCCAGCTCCGTTGGTGTCAACAACCTTTTCTTGTGGCAACTCCACCACCTTGTACAGGCCGACGTCGAAAGCATCCTTCTTGGTGTCGTAAGTCACAGTGACGGTTGGCTCGGTACCCTGAGTAAAAACAACCGTTCTAGGCTTTTGGGTGTTTTCCTTAGGCAACTTGGCAATGTGTTTGGCAATCTCCGTGACGTCAGTGGTGTTCAAGCCATGGGATTCGGCGTATGCAGCTGCCTCGGACTCGTTGGCAATAATGAAGTCACAGTATGGAACAGAGGCGTCCAAAGCGTCCTTGAAGAATTGGGGAATGAATGGAGCAGAGAAGTTCAAGGTGAAGGTCTTGTTGTTCTCAGCAGCGTGTTGACCCAAAAGATTGATGGCCTCAGGCGAAACGGTCAAGTGGAAGCCTCCAATGTAGAAGAACTTGGCGTTCTCTACGTATTCCCAGTTCTCCTTCTTCTGCAAGTGGGAGGGAGTAAACTCGTTGGCAGCAGCCAAGTCAGTAACCAAAGATCTGTGCTTTCCAGTGATCAAAGCAGCACATTTTCCGGTGGCCGTCTTTTCCTGGACCTGGTAGAGGGTCTTCAAGCCATAGGTATCATTGGCCTCGTTCAACTGGTCTGCGTAAACATCAGCACCCACAGAGCCAAAGTAAGCCACACTGTTAGGAGGCAAGATGTACTGGGCACCTCTGGCAGTGTTTTGAGCGGCTCCACCGGCCACCAACTTCAAACCTGGCATCTTGAGCACCTCCTCGTAGATAGGCATGTGCTTTTCCTCGACCAAAATGGCATCGTCGGCCTTCAACGAGTACTTAGCCAAGTACTCTGCATCGACGTCGACTTGCAAGTCCAACAATGGGTTTCCTAAACAGACTAACGGGTAAGACATGTGAGTGAGTAGATAGAAAAAAGTGGTGTAGAAGTGAACGTAATGTCCGAACGCGCGACACCTCGTGCCGAGTCAGATCGAGCAGATCCAGCAGACAGGCCGAGCCTTAAATTCCATGGCATAGTTGAAGCATTTAATCATAGATATTTATTTTGAACAAGTATACAATTCACTCTACAGAACAGCTTCAGTACAGTAGAAGAAAAGTTCAGCTAAATTCATACTAAATGAATGTATGCTCATGAGGGCCGAAAATCATCTGGTGGTTATATATTTGGTGGACCAGTAATGATTCTCGCGACGCGGGTCATATCTAAAAGTAAAGCAAACATATACCCTGGATCTTCCTTTAAGAAATTTACGTTTATGGTGATTTAATTAAAATAAGAAAATGTTCCATTACGCAAATCTTCTTTAGCTTTAGAAAGTAGTTATCTTTGAAATAGCCCACTATCCAGTCAGTGTGCAATTGATGAAATGTAATGTTCCAGTGCTTATTTATTTTAAACACTTTAAGTTTCTTTGAGATGATCTCTCTTTTCATGGTACTGACAGGACTCAATAAAGCTGGGCTCTTGGGTAACTTGACTCTATCCTGCACACTATTTGCAAGGCACTCATGTGACGTTAGCCTGGACCACCATAGGGCCAATTTAAAGCCTACACTGGCAGAATTGAACCCAATCAACATATGGTTTTAGCCACCCACGTGTCTAATAATAGCCAGTCACCTTGGTACACAGTAAGACAATTTTGCCGGGATGCGGATGTCTCTGTAAGTAGCCTGGATATCTCTCTAGGGAAGTATGTAATGAAGACAACGAGGTGAAGCACAAGATGCATTAACAATAGTCTAATTATATCTTGTTTTGATCGTTAATTAGTGATTTGAGATTGAATCTGAAAATAACTTTACAGTTTTTTTATCCCTTTCTCCCTACTCTGCTTGGTAGGTAATTCTCAATGTATATTATGAAATGGTATGGTAGTAGAGTGTAGTATTGCGAGAAACATAGATTTTCTTGTAAGAGATAAACACTAAATTGTATGATATTAGTTACTATAGTCCATACAAACACAATTCAAACTACCTCTATTTTAAATTCATTCCTGTTGTAATTTTTGAACCAATTGAAATTCGTTTCAAATGGAATTCCAGATGTGCCTATTGTGCACGTATATTGAAATAACCTGAGGCTTTTCTTAAAACTCAACAATTCCAAAAAACGAACCTTCGAGGAATATATTCCCATGATACGAATATTCCAAATTAGTATTTTTCATGTAGAAAGGTAAGACTTTGTAGGAAAACTGAATCACCGAACTAGGAGAACCACTTCAAATAAGCCAGATTTGAAAACTATCGGATTATATGAAAAAAGGAGGAAACACATAATGTGAAAATATAACGAAAAAAGTACCATAACCTTTCCACTTACGGAACGTTTGTGTATTGATACAGTAAAAAAGGTCCACTCAATGACGGTTCTCCCGAGAGGAATCGGTCAATTTTTGAAATACCAAGAGGATTCCGTCTTTATTCATGCAATGGTGTGTCATAGATTTGATCACATGATTTATATATTGTAGCAAACTCAGAACTTACCGGATCATCTGCTCGTATTCGCTGCTCCATATTGATTAGCTATGAATTGAAATTGATTCTATTCTATTTTGTATTTGCATATTTTTACGGTTATGAGAATTAGGCTGTAAGTGTGATTTTTTGATTAAATTACAGACTAGAGTAGTATCTGGTCAAGTCATATATGGACATACAGCTATATAATGGTAATGGACGGAGCTTCGAGATTGGAAAATGCGACCGGAATTGAATGGTTCCGATGCCTCTAAAAGTGCAATTAAAGAAGGCACCTAACACAAAAGCCAGTAATAATTTCAGATTCTAGGTAACCCCTTCTTGAGAGTCCAAAGTTGTAAAGGGGGTCTTTTGGGTTGGACCTTTTTGTGCTGGTGAACTTTGGTTTACGAGTGTTTGAACCAATTCCAAAGTCCCCAACGGTTTCCGTCACAGCCGATCCAATGACCATTCCTTATGTTTGGTGCAGACTATATCATCAAAAGCTAAGTTGCAAAGGAGTTTTCATTAAATGAAAAAAGGAGATCTATGACTCTGTACTAGACAGCTTGTTGTATCATTTAGGTCGTGCGCCGCTCATAATTCGGTACACGAGATACTTGTTGAACGTATGAGACGTGAGAGTCTCATATGTACTGCATATACATGTAATGGTATATGCAGTATATCCAGA
>NKZX01000667.1:0-14560 GCA_002374535.1 Metschnikowia kamakouana
GCTATTAATATCGAGGATGTGTCCCAGTGTGAGTTTGTTTTCTTGAGAGATTTCTTGACCAGAACTCACTTCCTAGACTTGGTGGACACCACTGCTTTGGTCCACTACGAGACCTTCAGATCTAAGCAATTATTTGCTTTGAAGGAGAATGCAAACAACACAAACAGGCTGTCTGTACAGGCCTCACAAAAGCCAAATCACCAAGCCTCACAATCTACCAACACGCTTGCGTCTCTTGTTTGTGTCGGGGTGGTTGAGGCTCAAGATGGTGGAGGAGCGCAACGGGTACATTCGTTTCTTGCCGATCAAATGGCAGTTGAACCGGATGCGGAAGAAGTTGTATGAGATGAGAACGAGTCAGGGAGGATTCCCAGCTGTACCACTTTCGGTGCCCGAATTCCAGGAAAGTGTCAAGTGTCAAGTGTCTTAAAGTGTCCAGATTTCTAGAAAACTGTGTAGAGTGTCAGAGTGCAGGATCTGTCTCCATCAGTAGATCCAACAATAAATTGATTGATATTTAAATATTCGGGTATCTTACTAGACACTATTTAATAGATAATTTAGTTAATTCCTAAGTACATTACCCTTAGAGTAATTTAAGGTCTCAAGTCTCAGAAAGTCATGACTGCAAACTTTCAGTGCCTAATGATTAGTATCCGTTGTCTTTTTTTAGTGTACTAATATTCTCTTATAGTAGACTAGTGTCGAAGCTTGGGTAGTTTATTTTTGGTCCGTTTAGTCTAGCTTTCTAAAAGGTCTCGGACCTGTCAATGTTACTCGACTGGTTGCCTGAAACCAACTTTCATTTGGCTCCATGATCGTTATATTACTCTCCAAGACTAATCCAATTATCCAAGTTGGTGAGTGTATACTCTATCTATTTATAAGTCTCTATTTATAAGTCTCTATTTATAAGTCTCTATTTATAAGTCTCTATGTATTAGTTGAGATGTACATGAACCCACTCTAAGTACAAGCAAATCGAATAGGAGTTTTACAGATATCGAATCAGCTCAGTTAAGGAGAGGAGCAACTGAAGCAACTGAAGCAACTGAAGCAACTGAAGCAACTGAAGTGCCACGCTGACTAGAGAACAAGAGACCGATTACGTAAGAGTTCCAGCTTATGGACTAGCTAAGGTACAACGTTCAACAGAAAGAGATACTACTATACACTACTACGCATTGGCCTTATATACACTACTATACTGCACATTACTGCGCACTGCTCTTATATACACTACCTTATTATACATTACTACACACTGCGGTTATATACACTACATTATTCTACACTATAGACTTTAGTAGTTACGCCAATACTCAAGCTGACCAGTTTTCTTGTATATAATCTATGAAATTTACTCTTGATTTTCATCGTTGAGTATCCTCCATTTTTTTCTTAATTTTTTTTTTTTGGATATTTTTGATTTTTTGATTTTTTTGATTTTTTTTTTGATTTTTTGGAATCCAGAAACCGTAGCTTCTCCTGGTCTCTCTATAAATAACATATACAAATTTCAAGGATATTCCTACCATCAGTAGTGTAAGCTCTACCTCTATACTTGTAGTATTTAATTGTATGTTATATAAATCTGTGCAGATCAACGATTGTTTTTTTTTTTAAATCTCAAATATTATAACTAGTCACGTTAATTCATTTCTAGCTTTTTTTTTGGAGTTTTTGGGTGTTTCTACATAGATTTATGAGTGTTTATACCTATGGTTATGAGCCCTGTACAGGCCTCAATCCAATACTCCACACACCACACCCCAAAACACAGTACCTCTTCCAAAAGACAATAGGTTAAAGACCGTATGTTTCCAAAAAGACCGTAGGTTTCTAAATTAAAAAATTCCATGAAAAACGGCCAAAAACGGTCAAAAACGGCCAAAATATGGTCAAAAAAAAGGTGAATGCATCACTATAGTCACCATAGGCATTATACATGGATTAGAAAATTGAATACAACATCAGACATGAAAATCAGACCCCAATTATGCTCGTATATTAAAAAAGTCATTATGTTTACATTGCATATGACCCGGAGATGGCATTGTAAGTGTAGGTAATAATATGTAAATAGAGTTTGCATTGTGAGAAAGTGAGCCGCACCACGCGATTGAGAAACCATTACCTGATTGAGACAATGTAGACTTTCCCAATGAGGAAACCGTGTCTAAATCCAGAAGATTGTGTCTAAATCCAGAAGACGTAGTCCATATCCGGAAATAATAACCCAATGGGGAAAAAGTCTTCCTGATTCAGACACATGCATGACTTCCCAATTGGGCTATTTTGGAGAAGTTTGGTAGAAATAGTACTGTGGATATACTCTACTCTAGTCTATAATTGGACAATACTCTAATAGAACAGGTCATTACAAACCCACCTAACGAACTCTATTTAGGGGTCGTGCGCGACCCAACTTTCGCCCAAGCATAACCATTCCAAACTTATTCAATAAAACCAGAAACTCTCCAAATCCTAAACACCCCTTCCTCTTCTCTATACGTTGGAGTTGTACATTGTTAAGTGGTTGGTGCATGGACGCGGACTGCACACAAGCCATGATACCTTACCCATCAATGAAGCACTCGAGTCAAACCCAAAGTTTAAAAGTAGATTTTGATGGAAATGGTTATAAAATGGATAGAGAATTAGGGACATTATTAGTATTACAGGAATTCAGAGAATCTGCAAAATCCACAAATCTGTACAATCTCCATGAGTACCATGAGTGTAGATGTAAAGTTGTAGAAATCTATGATACTGTATAATGTGGATGCATGATACTGTATAGGTTATATCTGAAAATACAGGACATTAGGTCATTCCAAATTGATTTCCACCTTAAGGTCACTGGAGTCTGTAGTCCGGTATATAACATGCACTCGCGCATCTGATAAACTAGAAACTGCAAAAGTTGGAACAATTGCATTCCTGGATTCCCAGAACTTACGAATTGGACATTACCAAATGGAGTTTTGGCTGTATATTAGAAAATTGCCCCGAAATTTGGTCTGCAAAAAGGGAGATTCCTGTAAGGGACTCCTCTGTATGTAGTCCATGGAATTCCTGCATAGACCAGTTACCTCCATAGACCTTGGAACACATTGCTAGATTCTGCAAGGTAAACTCTTTAGTTATGTTTTCGGCAGATTCCGTGAACCCTTTTTGGAAATCTGTTTCTGCAGAGTCATTGAAAGCTTATTCTGGATTTCCTATTCCACGTGGATCCTGCACACAGGAGATGGAGAGATGTAGTATTTCAATAATTACTCTCTCCTAAATCTCCCAATCCTTATCTATTTAAACCACCAATTCCTTATCTATTCGAACTATCAAAATATTCTATACCAATTTCTCTTTTTTCCCATTTCTCTCTCCAGTTCTAATGTTAGCTTGGTTCCTCTTGGCTGCGACTGCATATGCACAACATGGAAACCTCTTATTCCACATTGATGGCCGGTCTGAACCACTCCGTCGAGTTATTAGTGGTGATGTTGATTTGATTGCAGATGCTGATTCTCAATATACAGAACTTCCCTTACTTAATTTGGAATATGGCGAGCTTAGCTATGTAGTGAATGGAGAGGCTCAGTTTTTTGGTAAGATTGGCGATTACTTTCTGTTTGGGCCAAGGGAAAAAATTACACCATTCCGTTTGGACTTGGATAATGAGTTTAAGGTTTTGAATCTCGAAGTACAGATGTGTGGAGGAATTTGGCGTCGCGTACGTGAGGTCAATAATAAGTCGCCCTATTACGGGCCTGATTGTGCACCCAAGGCCGTGTACTTTAGTCCCCAGGCCATGGCACAGGTCATTTAAAGAGAAGCAGGGATGAAAAAGAAAAAGAAAAGACGAAAAAAAGAAGAATTGATGAAAAGACGGTAGGCAAAGGAGGAAGCTTCTGTGCAGGAAATAAGTTAGGAGGTTATCAATACACACTAACAATCAGTTTCTAGTAAAACGTTATATCAGTAGAGGTCAAGTGCAGGATCTAACGAACTAATCAATATAGTATTGCACCTTGAATGATTTGCTGGGTAGTGCATACTGGTCTAATGCCAGTAATAAATTTGTGGTACTAAGGATCCACCATATAAAAGGACCCCTTCGCACCTCACCAAAATAGCAGCCATTTTTTGGGGTCCCATATAAAATCATCACCACATCTTCTTTTGTGATTGTGAAACTTATTCATTCTATGATATACTCTCATCATAACCGGCTACAAAGATTTTCTACAAGCTCTAGATTCCCCAGGAATAATACAATCCTATTGAATGCATTAGCGCCCTCAAACCTGGAATTGGCATGCCCATGTTCATGAATTCCAAGATTTTCCCGGCGATTTCTTCTTCGATGATGATGGGAAAACATGTGATTTCATGGTAGAAGTCGTGGTACTCTCTGTACCGTTGAAACCATAGCAGTTGCTGAGCTTGGCTGCATGGACAAGCTCTTCTTCGGTAGCACCTGGCAATCCAAACACCAAATTTTGCCTGATGGTTCCACTGAATAATAATAGGAAAAGCCATAGTCAGTAGTCATAGTCAGTCATCATAATCTGCCATAGAATTATTCAGTAGTCAGTCTCAGTAGCTGTATTCTCCTTAGTACTATGTATTAGTCAATCAGTCAGTAAATAATTAAGCCAGAAGTATCAGACTCAGTCAGTCTGTCAGTCAGTCAATACTTTTCTTATTAGTATATGTAGTAGTCAGTCTTCATAGTCATAGTAGTCAGTCTGTCATTTATAGTCATTTATAGTCTGTCATAATCTGTCATAGTAGTAGTCAGTCAGTCATCATAGTCAGTCATAGTCAATGTAGTCAGTCAGTCATAGTCAGTCATAGTCAGTCATAGTCAGTGTCAGTCAGTCAGTCATTATAGTCAATGTAGTAGTCAATGTAGTAGTAGTGGTAGTCAGTCAACTCGGCATAGTCATAGTCATAGTCTGTCATAATCTGTCATAGAAGTAGTTAGTCATAGTAGTCAGTCATCATAGCCATAGTAGTCATTTATAGTAGTAGTCAGTCAACTGGGTCATAGTCAGTAGTCAGTCATGGTAGTATTCAGTCATAGTCAGTCATAGTAATATGTCTGTCTCAGTAGCTGTATTCTCCTGGTATTACTTATAGTCAGTCAGTCAGTCAGTCACTCATTTATAGTCATAGTAGTCAGTCACTCATTTATAGTCATGGTATAAGTAGTAGTAGTCTGTGAATGTAGTAGTCAGTCATCATAGTCAGTCATCATAGTCATAGAAGTAGTCAGTCATTTAAAGTCATGGTCAGTCATAGTAGTCAGTCAGTCATCACAATGCAGTAGTCTGTCTGTCTGCCAGTCATAGTCAGTCATAGCCAGTCGAAGTCAGTCATAGCCAGTCGAAGTCAGTCATAGAAATAGTCAGTCAGTCATAATAGTCAGTCATAGTAGTAGTAGTTATTCATAGTAGTAGTAATAGCCAGTGAATGTAGTAGTTAGTCATAGTAGTAGTTAGTCATAGTAGTAGTAATTTATAGTCATAGTAGTAGTAATTTATAGTCATGGTAGTAGTCATAGTGCTGTAGACTCCTTGGTGCTAAGTAGTGGTCAGTCATAATAGTCATAGTCAGTCATAGTAGTCATAGTCAGTGAATGTAGTAGTCAGTCATCATGATAATAGTAGTAGTAGTCAGTCAGTCGTTTAAATTCATAGTCAGTCATAGTAGTAGTCAGTCTGTGATTTATAGTCTTCGTAAACGTAGTAGTCAGTCATCATAGTCATCGTAAACGTAGTAGTCAGTCATCATAGTCAGCCATTTATAGTCATAGTAGTCAATGTAGTAGTCATAGCCAGTCATCATAGACAGTCATCATAGACAGTCATCATAGCCATAGTAGTAGTCTGTCTGTGAATGTACTAGTCAGTGAATTTAGTGGTCTGTCATAGAAATAGCCATAGTAGTCTGTCATCATAATGCAGTAGTCAGTCAGTCAGTCATAATAGTCAGTCATAGTAGTCAGTAATAGCCAGTGAATGTAGTAGTTATTCATAGTAATAGTCATTCATCATAGTCATAGTAGTCAGTCAGTCATAGAAAGATATTTCATAGTCAGTCAGTCAGTCAGTCAGTCAGTCAGTCATAGTAGTCAATGTAGTAGTCAGTCTCAGTAGCCGTATTCGCCTGGTATTACTCATATTCAGTCAGTCAGTCAGTCACATATAGTCATGATATAAGTAGTAGTAGTCAGTAGTCAGTAGTCATAGTCAGTAGTCATTTATAGTCATTTATAGTCAATGTAGAAGTAGAAGTAGTCTGTCAGTCTGTCAGTCTGTCATAATAGCCAGTCATAGCCAGTCATAGCCAGTCATAGCCAGTAGTCAGTCATAGTAGTAGTCAGTCAACTGGGTCATAGTCAGTAGTCAGTCATAGTAGTAGTCATAGTAGTCAGTCATAGTAGTCATAGTACTCTATCTGTCAGTCATAATAGTCGGCCATAGTAGTAGTAGTTATTCATAGTAGTAGTAATAGCCAGTGAATGTAGTAGTAAGTCATAGTAGTAGTAAGTCATAGTAGTAGTAAGTCATAGTAGTAGTTAGTCATAGTAATAGTTATTCATCATAGTCATAGTAGTGTGTCAGTCATAGACATATTAGTGATTTATAGTGATTTATAGTGATTTATAGTCATAGTAGTAGTCATAGTAGCTGTAGACTCGTTGGTGCTATGTAGTGGTCAGTCATAATAGTCATAGTCAGTCATAGTAGTAGTCAGTCTGTCATTTATAGTCATCGTAAAAGTAGTAGTCAGTCATCATAGTCATCGTAAACGTAGTAGTCAGTCATCATAGTCAGCCATTTATAGTCATGGTAGTCAATGTAGTAGTCAGTCAGTCATTTATAGTAGTAGTCATAGTAGTAGTCATAGTAGTAGTAGTAGTCAGTCATGGCCAATCATAGTAGTAGCAATTTATAGTCAGTCATAGTAGTCATAGTAGTAATAGTAGTCAGTCATAGTCATGGTAGTCATAGTAGTCAATGTAAAAGTGAATGTAATAGTCAATTTAAATGTAGTAGTCTATGCTTTTGAGAGGGTCTTAGTCGTGGAACAGCCGTGGAATAGGCTTTGGAGGTGTAGACTAGAGACAGGAGTTACCCTTTTGACCAGAAACTGTACACTACTTCACATCTGGAACCTCTTTTTAGCACTTTTTAGCACTTTTTAGCACTTTATTTATTCTTAGGATGTACGGTTTAGTCATGGAAAATTACTAGGTGTAGTCAGGAAATTGTGGCTACAGCCGTTCATAGTAGTGGAGAGTCTAGTGTTTGATAGACAAGCGCAGTGCATGGCCATGGATCTGGCTGGTTATATGCAGGACAACAGACAATGAGACATTTACAGTCAGTCAGTCACTCAGGCACAGTCATGGCAAAATAAGTGACCATTAAAAGTCTTGGTAGTCATGCATTTCTTTAATATAAACATGGTATATTAGTCGTAGTAGTGTATATAACGGAGATCCTAGCCCCAAAGCCATCTAGATCTGCATATACATATGAAACAGCCTGAAACAACCTGAAACATTACTTTAATAATCCATAAGCTCATTAATTTCAACCAGTTATCATGGTACCTGCATGTTGCTCAATGTTAGTAGAGTATAGGTGGTTTATATGCAGGTTGATAGCCAGTCACTCAGACATAGTCTGTCATTTTGTCATTTTGTCATTTTGTCATTTTATCTTTTGTCTTTTTGTCATAGTAGAATCTCTTCTATAGTGAAAATGGGAATCTGTAGAGTCCAAGAGTCTAGGGAAGTCTGGAGTTTGGTGTGATTACATAATCATACATGTATATAATGGGAGGTGGAGGTCCAGATTGATGATTTTTTCGGAAAAAAAAAGTGTCTGGGATGAAATTAGACGGTGAGTTTCATAGGAAACAAGTTTAAACGTAGAAATGGAAGCTGCAGTGGTGAATGACTCCTTAGGTAAAGTGCACTTGTCCATGTCTCTAGTATTACCTGCTCGTCTACCGGCTTTTAGTCGAATGGAACAGCTTCAAAATGCAAAAAAAAACAAAAGACCCAAAAAGGAAACTCCAAGACAAGTAACTATTTAAACCAGGCAAATTAGAGATTCTGGGAGTTTTTTTTTTTGGGAGTTTTAGCACCTTTACAAGTTTTGCACCCTGCTGCGCGCATGTGCAGGACCGCGGCATAAAATTTTCTACTCTTCACCAAACCTCCATAACTCCTACTACACTGTCCAACGCTTCACTTCCCCATCCGCATGTTCCGCAGCGTCTTGAGACCCCTGCGGCTTAGTAGCCTTGCTGCTCTGCTGCGTGTGCTTTTCCCGGCGAAATTGCGCCCGTTTTCCACCTCTCAGGTCGCTTTTACCGATGCAAACCACCTTGCCGCCGTGCCAACGACGTATGAAGAGGAAAAAGTGATTATTGACCAGATCAACAAGGACTTGGGTGAAAAAGATCTTGTGAATTCCCAGCGGTTGCGGAATATCGGAATCTCCGCCCACATTGACTCAGGGAAGACCACCTTTACCGAGAGAGTGTTGTACTATACCGGACGGATCAAGGCTATCCACGAGGTCAGGGGCCGGGACTCGGTGGGCGCCAAAATGGACCACATGGACTTGGAGCGTGAAAAGGGAATCACCATCCAATCTGCTGCTACCTACTGTTCCTGGGAAAAGGACGCCAAGGATTACCACTTCAACTTGATCGACACGCCGGGTCACGTGGACTTCACCATCGAGGTGGAGCGTGCTCTCCGGGTTCTCGATGGTGCTGTCTTGGTAGTATGTGCCGTGAGTGGTGTGCAATCCCAGACCGTCACGGTGGACCGCCAAATGAGACGGTACAACGTGCCCCGGGTCACTTTCATCAACAAAATGGACCGCATGGGCTCTAACCCGTTCCGTGTCATTGAGCAGATCAACCAAAAGTTGAAGACTCCAGCTGCGGCCATTCAAGTGCCCATTGGAGCAGAGGAGAACTTAAAGGGTGTGGTGAACATCATTGACCGCGTGGCCATCTACAATGAAGGAGCCCAGGGTGAGGAATTGCGCATTACTGCTGAAATCCCGGCTGAAGTAGCCGACTTGGTTGAGGAAAAACGGCTGGTGCTCATTGAGACTTTGGCCGATGTGGACGACGAGATTGCTGACATTTACTTGGAGGGAGAGGAGCCTAGTGTGGAGCAGATCAAGGATGCCATCAGAAGAGCCACCATTGCACGGAAATTTACTCCCGTGTTGATGGGTTCTGCTCTTGCCAATACGGGAGTGCAGAATGTTTTGGATGCTGTGGTAGACTACCTTCCACAACCCAACGAGATCTTGAACACTGGACTTGAGTTGGTCAACCACGAGGAAAAACCCGTCAAGTTGATCCCATCTTCCAATGACCCATTTGTTGGTTTGGCCTTCAAGTTAGAGGAGGGCAAGTACGGACAATTGACCTATATCCGGGTGTACCAAGGAAAGTTGAAGAAGGGGGCCTACATGACGCACGTGAAGAGTGGAAAGAAGGTCAAGGTGGCCCGGTTGGTACGTATGCACTCCAGTGATATGGAGGATGTGGAGGAGATTGGAGCCGGAGAGATCTGTGCTACTTTCGGAATCGACTGTGCTTCGGGAGATACGTTTATTGGACTGAACTCTGCCAAGAACATCACCATGAGCTCTATGTTTGTGCCGGATGCGGTGATTTCATTGTCGATCGAGCCCAAGGCAAAGGATAACGGTAACTTTTCCAAGGCCATGAACCGGTTCCAAAAGGAGGACCCCACGTTCCGTGTCCGCTTCGACCCGGAGTCCAAGGAAACGGTGATTTCCGGAATGGGTGAGTTACACTTGGAAATCTACGTGGAGAGAATGAAGAGAGAATACGGCGTGGACTGTACCACCGGTAAGCCGCAGGTGGCCTACAGAGAAGCCATCACCATGCCCACGGAGTTTGACTACACGCACAAGAAGCAATCGGGAGGTGCAGGGCAGTTTGGTCGTGTGATTGGTGAGTTCAAGCCCATTGACGGTGAGAACAAGTTTTCTCAGCATATTGTGGGAGGCAAGATCTCGGAGAAGTTCTTGTTTGCATGTCAGAAAGGATTCGAGGACTGCTTGGAAAAGGGGCCTTTGATTGGACACCGTGTGTTGGGCACTCACATGCACATCAACGATGGAGCGCTGCACATGGTGGACTCTTCGGAGCTCTCGTTCCGTCTTGCTACGCATGGTGCTTTCAGACAAGCGTTCTTGAAGGCCAACCCGGTGATCTTGGAGCCAATCATGAGTGTGGAGATCAGTGCTCCCAACGAGTTCCAAGGCCCTGTGGTCGGATTGATCAACAAGTTGGGAGGTATGATCATGGAGACCATCAATGGCCAGGATGAGTTTACGGTGACGGCCGAGTGTTCGTTGAACTCGATGTTTGGGTTTGCTACGTCGTTACGGGCTTCTACACAAGGAAAGGGTGAGTTTTCCTTGGAGTTCTTGAAGTACTCGCAGACCTCTCCTCAGTTGCAGAAGCAGTTGATTGCCGAGGCCGAGAAGAAGAAAAAGTGATTGTAAATAGTTATGTAAATAGACAACTGAAATAGACTAGAGAGCAAGTAAATACCTAGAATTGAATAAAGATCATCATTATGGATATCGCACGACCCAAGTCCAGAAAAAAGAATAAAGAGCACTTCTAAACTACTGTAGTACTGTGGTTCGTATGACGCAGTATATTAGTCTTATGTAGGGGACGCTAAGCTTACTTAGCAGAGAGTTTCTTGATAGCATCTCTTCTTTGCTTTCTCAAGACCATAACCTGGAATCTCTCAAAGTCAGACAAGGAGGCTCTCTTTTGTCTGACGGCCAACTTCTTGGCCCAAGAGGAAGCAGCCCACTTGGCGTCGACATCTTCGGAGGCCCACTTCTTGGAAACGACATCAGTGCTGACGTCTCTCTCCAAGCCTGGCACGACGATTTGAGTCAACACGACCTTGGCCAAAGCAATGGCTTGTCTCTCGACGTTAGGTCCATCAATCAAAACCTGGATGTTAGTAAGGGATAAGGAAGGGAAGAATGAAGAATGAAGATTGAAGAATGGAAAAAGAATGGAGAATAAAAAATGAACGATTATCAACTTCTCTGGAAACTGGATGGCGTCTGCTTCATATACAAGACATACTCCCAGTCCAGGAACATCGGTTGATCATCAACATCATCAAGATCATCAATACCAATGATAAATAATCAAGGGATTCGCCAAGATGGTTTCAATATTCCACAGTCGTTATTCCATGTGTTCTTATTCGGACTCCTGTCTCTTGTCTTCTCTTGGTTCATTCTAGCTTATTCTGGAGGGGACATACTCTCTTTTGGTCAATGATATCAACAATGGAAGCCAATTTGGAGTTGTCGATCAAGACAACACGGCCAATTTCAACGTATCTCCAGTTGGCAGCTTTGACGGTGGTAGACATAGTGCTGTATAGTTGAGAAGAAGGATCTTGTGAGTCTGGAAAATTTTTTTTAGTTAGTGCGACTGGCGCCGGTGGCGGCGTGCACATAGCACCACGCTCGCTCTGCGTACAAGGTGCGGATGTACGGGTGTCGCGCCCCAATCTTCGTCAGGGCTCCAGCCCTATGCTTATTGGGCCTCAAGGGTCCATGCCATTCTGTGAGTATAAATAATTGTTGGGTGAAGAGGGCTCCTGTATATAAAGAAAGGTTCGAGAAGTCCACTGAAGCATAGTCTGAATTACCAACGACTTGCGTGGGGATGTTGGTGTGGATACGGCTGGAGGAGAAGTGGTGGTGGAGACTGGGTTCTGGAAGGAAGGTCACGTGACGCATAGTTATAGCGCGCTTCCCCAACTCTCATTGTCTTTCTCCCACCCACCGATCTTCCTCTCCTAGCTAATCCTCCAGTATGTCTTTCAAACCAATATGATGATTTAATTTGCGTTCTAGAGCTTGGCCCTGAAACACGCCTAGTTTCTTAAAGGGACCAAGCGCCATGCGACCACTTTACTACTGATGGATTTCCGAACACAACTAACAACAGTTTTTAGTATCCCTGAACAATCTCTTATTTGCCCTAATCAACTCTCATACCGTCTCTTATTTGCCCCAATCAACTCTCAACTCACTCTCAACTCTCAACTCACTCTCAACTCTCAACTCTAATGGTGACCAATGCTGGAGTGGTAAGCCTGCTCTGAATATTCCTAGACTAAGACCATGACTACTTAGTAGAATGATGGGCCAGGTCTAGAACCTACTTCTAGCTTATTCTGGAATCTCTACAGCCAGCAGGTGCCGATATCAAGGATTTGGACTTGGTGGTCTGTTTCTGTCTGTTTCTGTCTGTTTCAGTAGTAGTGGGCTGATCCCTGTCCAATACCAATCTTTCCAATCTTTCCAATATTCTATATTCCATTCTGCAAAGCGTATACTCACGGGTCAAACTCTCAAATGTCTTTGTCTCGTACCACTAAAGAGACCTTAGATAATAGCTCTGTTCAAAACTAGGGCTATATTTAAACCAACAGTTGAAATGCTTTGACTGTCTATTTATCATTGAAGATGGAAACCATGGCAAAGAATAGATGTTTCACCTTCCCTCTCTACTCTGGCTGTTTCACGTTCCCTATCTACTCTGGCTGTTTCACGTTCCCTATCTACTCTGACTGTCTGACTACTGTGACTACTCGAGTGTGTCTTTTCAAGAGGCCAGTTCTCTTTCCTGACCAGATTCTTAGTCTAATTACACAAGATTCAAGAATTGATATAGATTCCAATTTCTATCGTTCTATCGTTCTATCGTTCTATCGTTCTGCTGATCTTCTGATCTGCTGAACTGCCGATTGTGTTGGGTTTATTTTACTACGGAAGATTATTTCAGTGTGCTCATTATGCGTGCTCATTCTCAAAATAGTATAACCTCATTCCAAAACTCGTCTCACGAAAACGAATTTAAAACTCATCTCACGAGAACGAATTTAAAACTCATCTCACGAAAAACTCATTCTCACGAAAAACTCATTCTCACGAAAAACTCATTCTCATTCTCAAAACCCAGTCTCATTCTCAAAACCCAGTCTCACTCCACTGATCTCAATGCGTACAGGACTTCGCACGGCCTCCACAACTGCCACTCACTACTCACTCCTACTACTACTACTACTACCACTACTACTACTACTACTACCACTACCACTACTAAGTACTACTAAGTACTACTAATACCACCAATGAAGTACAGTCTGCTACTACTCACTACTAAGTACTACTACTACTGAGTACTTCAGAGTACTACTACTCACTACTCACTATTGTTACCTACTAACTACTCTAAGGACCAACTGCTACTAATACTGACTACTAATACTGACTACTAATACTGACTACTAATACTGACTACTTACTACTACTACTGAGTACTCACTACTAAGTGACTACCACCAATGAAGCACCAGTCTGTTACTACTCACTCCTACTACTCACTACTAAGTACCACTGATACAGAGTACTACTACTACTACTACTACTACTACTACTACTACTACTACTACTACTTCCTACTAAGTACCACTAATACTCAGTACTACTACTGATTAGTACTACTACTACTGATTAGTACTACTACTCCTGAACTACTAGTACTACTANACTACTACTGATTAGTACTACTACTACTGATTAGTACTACTACTCCTGAACTACTAGTACTACTATTGACTACTTCCTACTACTGCTAAGTACCACTAATACTGAGTACTACAACTGAACACTGACTACTTCCTACTACTACTTCCTACTACTACTGAAAACTACGTACACTGGTCGAAGTGTTCCAAGTGAAACCTACTAACTTCTATAAGTACTACTACTACTACTATTACTATTACTGACTACTGACTACTACTACTGACTACTGACTACTGGCTACTACTCACCAGTGTTATAGGTACTGATGACTACTACTACTGAACACTGACTACTACTACTGAACACTGACTACTACTACTGAACACTGACTACTACTACTGACTACTGACTACTGACTACTGAACATTGGTCTTGAAAGATTCCACCACCAATTGCTACGAAGAGGTAACTTCGAATCTGCTACCTACTGAAATACAGTACTACTCTACTACTACTGGTAACCATAAACTCTACTGACATTCCACCACTACTCTACCATACAGTCTACTACTATACGAGACAGTAAGAGACTATGCCACTACTTGAGGTTACCTAATCCTGTAGTAGTAGATTAGAGATGGTATAGCTAGGTGGGACTCGATGTCTTGAATATACTGCCATACCATACTGTAGACTACCAACCACGTATAACTTCTCCTTCAGAAATGGTTAGGCTTATCATTCATATTGGGAAATAGTGTGGCCTCCAGAGTTACTCGAGAGAGAAGTAGCCAGTAGCCAGTGTTCAGTAATAGTAGTAATAGTCAGTAATAGTAATAGTAATAGTAATAGTAATAGTAATAGTAATAGTAATAGTAATAGTAATAGTAATAGTAATA